>RDRW01000105.1:0-505000 GCA_007896445.1 Puccinia hordei
TAGGTAAGCAGCTCTATTGAATTAATCCCTCCACTTGAACATATTGGTTCATGTGGTTCCTGATACTGACTTGTGATTTTTTTATTACTTTTCTCATGAATGGAAGGTAATGTATTGATCTTGATTTTTGACTCTTCTCCTACCTGCCTGACTTATGATGGTGCTAAAATTCATTGTTTCCACTCATATTTTCTTCATTTCTTTTATAGGGGGGGAATGCTGCTCAAAACCTATGCAAAGGTCAACCACGTGATAAAAACACCTTCTACTTGACTAATTGGCTGCCTGTTTTCTGCAATTGCATACTACCAGAAGAAGGCAAACCACTGGAAATTTACCATCAAGAATCCTAGTCACAATCATCCGTCTTCTCTAGATCCTGCTGCGCATACAACCAATAGAAGACTCACAGATGATCTTTATGAAGAAATGAAGAAGAAAACTAGGTGATGCAGGCTTAAGACCTAGTTCAATTCTCCAAGTCATGAAGAAAACTCACCCCAACAAAAATATTCTTGCAACTGTCAGCACAATTTACACAGCCAGAAAGAAAGCACAGCAAGAACTCCTTGAAGGTGTCAGCCCTATTGTCCATCTGAGCCAAACCCTGTCCAAGTCTGATTTCACAACTGCTACCAAAGTTGATGAAGAAGGAACTCTTAAAGGACTTTTCTTCTTCCACTCCCGATCCATTGAATTGCTCTCTGGGTACCCTCATCTTCTCCTACTCAATTGTACCTACAAGACAAATAAATACAAGAAGCCTTTACTTCATATCACTGGCGTAACTTGAGCAAACAAATCTTTCAGTGCTGCTTTCTGTTTTATGGCTGAAGAGAAAGAATATTACTACAACTGGGCACTTCAATATCTAATCACTATCCTCAAGACAAACAAGATGACCTTTCCAGATGTCGTCATTACTGATTGTGAACAAGCTCTCATCAATTCTCTGTCAAATTCTTTCCCAACCACTTCCCAAATGCTCTGCACCTGGAATATCCAGAAAAATCTACTCACCAATGCCTCCAAGCTCATCAAAAACAGAACTCAAGAGACTGACATTATCCGTCACTGGGGTAATATCATTCAGATCAAAACTGAATCCAATTTTTGCTCTGCCTTCCCCCGTTTCGCATCCAAATACGGTCCAGCTTTTGGAGAGTATTTCACAAGAACTTGGCTCCCAGTCGCAGATAAATATGCAAATTCTTGGACAAAATCAATACCGCACTTCAATAATCGTACCACATCTAGAATTGAAGCGTCTCATGCATTCATTAAGTCTAACCTTCTTGGCCCTCATCACAACTTCACTGCTGTCATCAAGATGATTACCAATGCTCTGGAATCTCAGTATCACAAAATTTCAGCCCATTTCCACCAGCAAAGATCACCACCTTGCAAAACCTCAACAAAATTTTCTGTGATTGCTTTGGCTTAATTACAAACTATGCATTGCGGCAGGCACAGAACAATCTACACAAAGTGACACTAATAGTCCCCAGTTATGATGATTGGTGCAACAGAAATTACCAAAAAAGAATGGGAATTCCTTGCAAGCATTGGCTGGCAGACATTATTGATTTGGGTGAGAGGGTTAAACCAGAGGAATTTCATGCCCAATGGCACATTAAGGTGAGCATTTTTTTATTTTCCAAGCCCAAAACCCATAATAAATCCCATCTGTTAATGCTCAAATTAACCAAGTTTCCCCCTTTATTTGACTATGATATAGAGCTTCAGCCCACTTAACCTCAATACAGACACCATATCAGTTGAGAAGGTTGAACAAATAAAAGAACATCCCCTTTCCCTCAATCTGGCACAGCGTACAATCCAACTTGAGTCAATAACCCGCATATTGGAAGGTTCTGGGACTCCCAAAGGTGCATCAAACAAAGTCAACACAACCCAGCGGGACCCATCAGGATTTGAATACGTTGAAAAGGAGAGGAAGGCTGAAGACCAACAGATTGCGCGGAGTAAGAAACAGAAAGCTGACCAATCAAAAATAAAAGCAATTGAAAAGAAGAACAAGGAAGAAGATAAAAAGGAAGAGAATGATGAAAAAAAGAAGAATGAACACCTTCCAAAGAGAGTTCAACCAGTTGAAAATGTAGCCAGACAATCTACTTCAAAAATCAAAGAAGAACCTAAGAAGAAGTTCTGTCCTGTAAAAGCCATCATCCATTCAGCAAAGAGCAAGGAACCAGAACCCAATCTGGCTTTTTTGGTGGCTCTACCCTCAATTGTTCAACCATACGTCAGTAAGGCCTTGAATGTTGAGGCGGAAGGTCACTGCGGCTTTTGTGCAATAGCTTGGTGCTTGGGACGTGGGCAGGGAGATTATATGGCAATTCAACAAGAATTAATCCAGGAAATCACCACTCAGCAAAAATGGTATGAAGATCATCTATTCTTTCATGACTTGGAAAAGACTCTGGAACGACCAATGGTGGGCCGCTACGCTACGCTATTTGACCGCTAACTGTTAGCGTAGCGGGGTTTATTTTTCCCAGAAAATCTGTAGTGTTAGCTGAAATTACACTCTGCTACACTAACAGTTAGCGTAGCAACAAATTTTTCAAGCCATTTTTTTGTAGCGTTAGCTGGGAAAATTCACCGCTACGCTAACAAGTAGCTTAATGTTTCTGGCGCTAACAGATTTTGAAGTTATCAGTAGCGTAGCGGCATCATCGCTACGCTACGCTAAATGTTAGCTGTTAGCTGATATTTTCCGGCTAAATATTAGCTGTTAGCTGATATCTTTCCCACTAAATGTTAGATGTTAGCTGAAGTTTTTCCCATTACACTAAGCTTAAATAGCGGTTTTTTTTTCTTGCTAACTGTTAGTTTCACAAGTTAAAATGGCTGCTGCATAAAGGCTGTTTTTATAGCTTCAGCAGGTAAAATCCTGCTGCATTAAAGCTCTTTGAAGAGAAATCCAACTTCTTTCTTGTGTTTTAATTCAAACCAGGACCAAACTTTTAGATCCAGAAAAGTGAACAATCTGAAAAGAATTTTGGTTGATGCATTACATATTGTTTGATTTTGCCAATAGTTGGTGTGAGGTGGTTGGGCAAAGAAAAGGATGTGGGAATGGTGAAAGTTTTTCCCTTGCACAAAATGTCTTGTTTTTCAGAGATCCATCATTTAACATCAAAGGCATTTCAATAAAAATAAATTAGACATCAACATAAGGACATAATCCTGACTTTTGAGGCCAAATGAAGTTCATTTTATAGTTAACAGGGGGGGATGGCGAAATGGGGATTGATTTTTTATGAGCCAAAAGCCACACGGAAAAACAATTTGTTTTTGAAAAAAAATAAAAGAAAAAGAAAAAAATAAAATAACTTGGAGATAGAAATTAAAAATAAATAAATCAGAAATAAGGTGTTTTGATTGCTGTACTTGCTCAAGTACAGGAGTTAAAGCAGCATGTTGATTTGTTGACTTGTGCAAGTACAGCTTTTTGATTGCTTTACTTGTGCAAGTACAGGATAATAATTGAGCAGAGTGGACCAGCTTTGACCTCAGACAAGGGAATTTATCACTCCTGCTATACTATAAGTAACTGCAACATACCTCATCAGTGTCACCCTCATTGGTGAGTAGGATTTGTGATGAGGTTGACACCAATTAGGTATTTTGCACTCACTTTTAATATAGCAGGAGTAATAAATTCCCCTGTCTTGGGTCAAAGCTGGTCCACTCTGTTCAATTAGGATCCTGTACTTGCACAGGCAAAGCAATCAAAAAGCTGTACTTGCACAAGCAAACCAATCAAAATGCTGCTTCAACTCCTGTACTTGAGCAAGTACAGCAATCAAAACACCTTATTTCTGATTTATTTATCTTTAATTTCTATCTCCAAGTTATTTTTTTTTTTTTTTTTTTTTTTTCTTTCTTTCTTTCTTTCTTTTTTTTTTTTTTTTTTTTTTTTCTTCTCTTTTTTTTTCTTCTTTTTTTTTTTTCAACACAAATTGTTTCTCCATGTGGCTTTTGGCTCATAAAAAAACAATCCACTGTGGATTTCTGAGCTGTCCATTTGGCCCCTGTTAACTATAAAATGAACTTCATTTGGCCTCAAATGTCAGGATTATGTACATATGTTGATGTCTAATTTATTTTTATTGAAATGCCTTTGATGTTAAATGATGGATCTTGGGACAATACTGTTCTGGGGACCTGATTTTAATCATCAGAGTCATTGAAATACTAATTTGAAAGCATCAAATCCTCAAGAAAAGACATGATTGCTATACTCCCACAAGTATAGTGCTAAACTAACAGTTAGCTCACTGCAAAAGGGCACTATGCTAACAGTTAGGGTAGCTGAAAAAAGTGCTACACTAACAGTTAGCGTAGCTGAAAAGAGCACTACACTAACACTTAGTGTAGCTGACAAAAGCACTACGCTAACAGTTAGCGTAGCTGAAAAGAGCGCTACGCTAACAGTTAGCGTAGCTGAAAAGAGCGCTACGCTAACAGTTAGCGTAGCTGACAAGAGCGCTACGCTAACAGTTAGGGTAGCTGACGAGAGTGCTACGCTATCAGTTAGGGTAGCTGACAAGAGTGCTACGCTAACAGTTAGCGTAGCTGACAAGAGCGCTACGCTAACAGTTAGCGTAGCTGACAAGAGCGCTACGCTAACAGTTAGCGTAGCTGACAAGAGCGCTACGCTAACAGTTAGCGTAGCTGACAAGAGCGCTACGCTAACAGTTAGTGTAGCTGACAAGAGCGCTACGCTAACAGTTAGTGTAGCGTTTGTTCCAGCTAACACCGCTACAAATCAGCTAACAGGTAATTCCTGTAGCGTTAACTTTTTTTTTGAAGTCGCTAACGCTACGCTACCCACTATTTTTTTTTGACAAAATTTTTGTAGCGTTAGCTGAAAAAAAAACCGCTAACAGTAACTTTGTGTTAGCGTAGCGACAAAAGCTAACATTACGCTACACTACAGCTATTGTTAGCGTAGCGGGCCCACCGTTGGAATGACTCACTGTTGAATCAACTGGACAATGTGGGAGGGATAAGTGGATTTCCATGCCATCCATAGTTGAAGCAATGGCCAATGCCTTCCAGACCCCTGTTTTCTTTTTCTCTAAAAGCTTGTCTCAAGCTTTCTTCCCCTTTTTCTGTCCCCCAAACAACAACCCACCCATCTTCTTTTTATTTATTTCTGATTATTCTCACTTTTTCCCCCTTCAACTCAAGTCTCCCCTTATCTTTCCTGCTCCCCAGTTATTGAAGCAGTGGGAAAAAGATTCTTGCCCTGAGGCTTTAGAATGGAAAACCCGGTATTCTACTTGTTTCACAATGACTCTTGGTAGAAAAGCCATATTTCCTGATAAATTTTATTGATAGTTTTCCTTTTGTAGTTTAATCTAATCCTCATTTTTATTGTTTCATCTTTCTTTTAATTTCATCTTCATTGGTCCATATATCAATGAATTCTAGCATGGAATGTAACTGAAAGCCATAAAGGTCCACAAATGGATGGATAGAGTGATAAATTGTGACACAATGAAGTGACCCTTACAAAATGTTTTTGGATGGCACAACAAATTTCAAAAATCAACATGTGGGGCATAATTATCAGTTCTTATTGCTGTAAAGATATGAGGACCTCACAGGTATAATTGCACGCTCTATTTGATTTTTTGAAGTCAAAAAAAATATCAACTTACAATGTATGTAACTTATCTTTGAGTTTTCAATAAAACAGCCTTTTCTTTTTTTTCAAAATCTTCAAAGCTTACAGATAATTAACCTCTTTCATTATTATTATTACTAATATTATTATTTGCATCACAATAATTAGTTTAACTGATCAACCTAATGTTTACACTTATTTAATTCATAAAGAATAAGGGTAAATATCAGGTTGGTCAGTCACTCTTTTCTAAATCTTATTACAAAAACCAATCCCCTTGGGAGTTTTTTTTTTTGTAATTTTGATTAATTATTTTCAGGCGGGCAAAAATAACTAATTCAAATTACAAAAAAAATGACTCCATCAATGGTATTTCCGGGGGTTGTTTTGGACCAGCGACTCCCCGGCGGGCGGTGTCAGCCCTAGAGATACTCCAGAGTATCCTAAGCACTGACTAAACTACAAAATACAATAAAAATAATGTATTACTAATGTAAATAATAACATATCATAAAATATTATTATACCAATCAACTCAGAATATAAAGTTAAGTGGGGTAGCTCACTCAAACCACCACTAAATTCCTACTACTTCTAGTACTTTATCATATGATAAAGATACTTTAAGAAAAAGGGAATAAAAGTACAAATTATTGATTAAAGAAATTATTGTCATAAAAGCTGAGAGACAATAAACTTATTTGCATAAATATTAGAATAATAATGTTATGCTTATAAGAAAGAAATTACCTAAGTGCGTGGTAATTTCCCAGTATTGTTCTATTAAATGAATTGGCCCATGATGTGATTGGTTATACACACATGTCATGAGGTCATGGGGACATAGAAAATACTGTGCTCAATTCAATACAATTCCCATTACATCATGGTACATTTGAATTGTAATACATTAGAGCAGAATTTAGAATAAACATTCTAGAACCTTCCTCAAGGAGCCCCTAGAATATAAAAGGAGGCCATTTCTGGCCTAGGATTGGTTCCTCAGCATATTCCCCCAGTACCATATTTGTAAGTACTCTGAATATTCTCCTCCTACTTTTAGAGTAGTGTTATCCCCTTTATCCAACCCACCTTATTCACTGGACTAGTTATCAAGCTATCTTAGAACATCCCCATCTTAGACCTTGGACTATTCCTTAGAAAGCAGTTGCTGCAAGACTACCACCTCTGACAGTAGCCAATCAGCTCAAGTGCTTGCCAGCTGCTTAGTAACAATTTATATTGTTACACTCTCAAAAAGACAGAAAGATAGCCAAACCTATATGGTTAGCTGTTAGTCTTCTCCTGATTGACTTATTTGTATATCAAAGGGACAATTACAAAGGAGTTTTAGGGTATCCTCTGTGCATAGTTTGGACACTATAGAGAGAATAAGACTTGTGATTATTCTGATAACCTTTCAGCACAGTGATAGTACCTGGCTTTTTATGAACATTAAGCCAGTGTTTCATACACATAGCTGACAGGCGGTTTTTTGAAATTAAAATTACACAAAAAAAACAACCCCCATCAATGGTATTTCCGGGGGTTGTTTTGGAGAAACAAGACCCCTGACCGCCTGAGGACCACAAACAGCAGTCCACACAAGGTTGATTGGACGTCCGGGAATTTTGGGAGTAGTTGCTCCAATTCCCGGGTGTCGTTTAACCAAGACCCAAATATTATTGTATCTTCATCTTTTGATCTTTTGATCTTTGTTTTTATTTTTTATTTTTTATTATTGTTTATTTTTATTTTTTTTATTTTATGTTTTATATTCTGGTTCTTCTTATAGTAATTAAGAATTATAAAAGCAGGTATAGCCCTGTCAACTGTAGGATTTCCCTCCGGTTTAAGGGATACAGCCCTGTTTAAATAGGAAAACTTGAATTTCAGGTTTCATAGCATCAGCTGGAAGGTGGGAAAGCCTATGTACTTAGGTATGTACATTTGAGTCATGCATATGTATATAGGAAGGGAATGCACCAACACACCCTTTTTTTTGGTGGTTGAACGAGTAAATCAAGTTTCCTGGTAAAAAATTTCAAAAGACTAGAGTGTATACTTAAAAATACCAAGCAAGATACATTAACTTATCAACTGCATCTCTGGAAAAACTTGTGCAACAAGCTTTTGTCATCAATTTTTGTGTAATTTTTTTTCTTCTTTTGTCATAAATGTTTCCTCTTGATACCTCCAGAATATTTGGATTTTTTGTGTTTATCAGATTGAAACTAGGATACATTCAACTACCTTAAAAGTGTTCCATCTCAACTTATGAATCATGGACTCAAGGGGGTCCCTTAGATTTATATTTCATCAGTTGAGATAAACCAAGGTTAAGCTGGTTTATTTCATCCAAGGTTAATTGGGATACCTCCAACCCAGCTAGATATTCTCCGAGCTAGATAGTTTTTTTTCCCAGACAAAATCATCCCAATCTCAAAAAATGGTCTTTTTGGGTAAAAAACAAGTTCTTGCTGGTTTTTTCTTGAACTAAAAAATAGTTTGGGTGTGATGAAATGTGAAAGATGATTTGTTTCCAATGCATATTGAGTGCAAAAAAAGGGATATTAGAAAAAAAAACTCCTCTTTTAATTAAGCCAAAGAAAGAATCCTAGAAAAGGCATTACTATAGCTTCCCATCTTCTTTCTTCATTGCAAATTAAAGGAATCTTGGAACAAATAAACTGTTTTGATTTCTTTATAGAAGAATGAAAGGAAACTTGGCATCATGTAGGCCAGAAAAATCAATATGTTGTGGATTTGTTGCAAAGGAGGTTGTTACATTTTTCACACAAATTTGTCTCATATAATCAAATATAATGTCTTTCCTGATATTGGACTAATTCTGTTGTTGTAGGTATCACAAACAATCTCACCAAAAGCCAGAGGCAGTCAAATCAGGTGCCAAATGTTCAAGGCAGTTAACTTGAGTAAACAATGTGAGTCTTGATACAATTTATGTGGGGGTTGATAACCACACACCCTTTTTGGGTGTTAGCACGCCTGTAGATGGACGTGCAAAACTGCATGCTCATCTACAGGTATGCGGCACCCACCCAAAAAAGGGTGTGCAACTGCACTCCCATGTTTGGGCGGGTGACGTCATAGTCCCCATTTGTGGGGACCACGCCGTCACCCTGAAGTCGCATGCCTCAACTGGAGGGATTCCCTCTGGTCAAGGAGGCTTTATAGCCTCCTCAACCGGAGGGAATCCCTCCGGTTGAAGAGGTTATAAAAACTCTTTGACCAGAGGAAATCCCTCTGGTTGAGGAGGTTGTATAGCCTGCTCAACTGGAGGGAATCCCTCCGGTCAAAGAGGTTATACAACCTCTTTGACCAGAGGAAATCCCTCCAGTTGAGGAGGTTGTATAGCCTCCTTGACCGGTGTGGGAGAACTTATATACCAGAGGTGCAGCACTGAAGCTGAGCCCACAGCCTTGGGCTCAGCGGCAGACTGAGGCTGAGGTAAGGGGGTACTTTCCAAATGTCATCGGACATTCCACAGGGAAAAGCACGGGGAGCAGCATGTGACATTCTATAGTTGGCGCGGATGATCAGTCGAGAGGACGAAGGCCGCTTCAGTATGCGCAACATAGGGGACCGGGCGGAACCACGGGGTTCGGGGAGCCAGGCCCGCAAGCGGAGCGGAGTCGTGCGCAGGGGAGCGACAGACAACTGTGGGGGTCAAGGGGGTATAGCAGTCGGGGGCAGGCTGCGGTGCAATGCGGGATTGAGGAGACAGGCAAGTAGGGCTCCAGGGACAGTACCGGGGATTGCGGGAAATGATTGGGGGGACTGTTGTATAAATAGAGGGTTGTACCAGGGTTGCGGGTTCTTATCTTATCATATCATCAAAGTAGATAGCTATCAAATACAGCGCATATAAGAAATCTCATTGTTTTAGAACTCTCTCAGCGACTTTCAGCGTGTGCGGACAAGCGGAACTGTGAAGGGCAACATTAGGAAGACAAACGCAAGAGGAATGGTCCCCTTGCTGAGTATAAGGTGTTGCAGGGAATCCAGTTGATTATCCGCTAACAGTTGTGTATCCCGCAGAGGAAACCAAAGAACCACCAGAACCAACCAGAAAGCAGGGCAACCTACCATTTCTGTCACCGAGGTTGCCATTATTTCCACACCGGAGGGAATCCCTCCCGTCAAAGAGGTTGTATAACCTCTTCAACCGGAGGGAATCCCTCTGGTCAAGGAGGTTGTAGCCTCCTTTACCGGAGGGAATACCTCTGGTCAAGGAGGTTTTAGCCTCCTTTACCGGAGGGATTCCCTCTGGTCAAGGAGGTTATACAGCATCCTTGACTGGAGGGAATACCTCTGGTCAAGCCTATGTACATAGGTAGGGGCATGCATGCCCCTGCCTATATACATAGAAAGGGCATGTGGCTTCCACACCCTTTTTATGTATATGGGTAGGGGCATTCACGCCCCTACCTATATACATAAAAAGGGTGTGCGGTTCACACCCCCTTTTTTGCATGGGGTGTGCGACTGCACACCCTTTTTTGGGTGGGTGTCACATGCCTGTAGATGTTCTGACACCCAAAAAAGGGTGTGCAGTTGCACACCCCATTCAAAAAGGGTGTGCAAACCGCACCCCCTTGTTTTATGGGTGTGCCCCTGGTGTGCGTGTGCGCCCAGGGGCGTGGATTTATCTATCCCCAATTTAAGTAATAGGATAAGTAGCACTATGAAAAAACCTCAACAAACTGCTGTCAGTTGACATGCAACAAGAACCAGGTTCATAATTTGATTTCATCCCGGTTCATAATTTGAATTCATCCAGTTTCACACTTTGAATTCATCCAGTTTCATACTTTGACTTCATCCATGTTCATAGTTTGACCTTTATCCGGTTTTATCTAGGCTTATTCCATGTTCTTGTACATACTAGCTCAGTGTGTCCTGGTTCTAAGCCAAACCAGCTCATCTCAACTCATTTTTCATCTTTGAGAGTAGTCCCTCTGTGAATCCTCATATAGGAAAAGAGGCACCAATCTGCCAGTCTTTCCTGAGCCATAAATCACAACAGGGAAACCTCTACATTCACCAGAAGTTGGTGGAATACTGAAGCTGTGGTGCATGCTCTCATGAAAGGGGTATTATTTACACATCAATGGGATATGTATATATTGAAGCTATATGTACACATGAAAGGGATATGCACAAATTAATGGGGTGTATAAACATTCTGAAAAGGATATATTGTACATATGAAAGGGATATCTACACATGAAATGGGTATGTAAACATGAAAGGGGTATGTATATATGATGAAATGGATATGTAAACACAATGAAAGGTTATCTACAGATTATGAAAGGGTTATGCACACCTGAAAAGGATATAAAATCAGAAAGGGGTACAACCACATGAAAGGGGTTTGTACACACATGAAAGGGTTATGTGTACAGGAAAGGGGTATGTACACATGACAAAATGAAAATGTACACATGATGAAAGGGGTATGCTGTGCATACATGAAAGGGATGTGTAAAAATTAAATAGGTATTTACACATGCTGGAAGGGGTATTTACACCACTGCCAGGAGAATTGCTTAGGTTGAGTTCATCCCTGTTAAACCAGGTTGCAACCAGCCAATTTGGAGCAGGTTGACCTCAACCAAGGGGGGTACCTAAGGTTTATATTCCATCATTTGATATCAACAAAGGTTAAATTGGTTGAGTAAATTGGGCTTTGATAAATGCACGCCCACGCCAGGGGCTATTGGCATGTTTTGACGCCCCTGCCAGCCCAATTTGGTGTGCTTTTAAAGCACACCAATCCCCATTGGTGTGTCCCACAGGCACACCAGCGGATTGGCAATGGGCATGCCTGGAACCATGCCAAGGTGGGTTGGCGTGCCCACCAAACCTGACAAATTGGGCTGGTGGGGGTGTAAAAACACACCAATAGCCCCTGGTGTGCGCCAGAGGCGTGCGTTTATCAATGCCCAAGTAAATCCCAGTTTAACTTGGATGACTTCATCCTAGGCAATTATGATGGCAGTGCACATGCTGGAAGGGGCATGTATACATGAAAGGGGTATGTACAAGGAAGGTATTTGCACATGATGAAAGGGTACACTTGAAAGGGGTATCATCTTTAGCTTAGACTGGGTTTGGTGCATCTCAGACTCAGTCTTTTGCACTGAGCACTAGATACACATTTTGAAATGTGCATGAGTTCCAGGGTGTAAAAGTCCAGGATTTTTTTTTGGTATTCTTGTATTTCCCTGTGCCACCAATAATTAGATATTTATCCTGTCTTAAGGTTGAATTAAATACTGAAAAACCCTTTTCAATTGGTTTCAAGTCAGGTAAATACACAGGTAGATGTTTTAGGAGAGATCCTTGTTCTTGACTAATCTTGGCAATTTTATTGTTGTGATGGATTTGTGCTCTGTCCATGAATAGCGCACCATGGGGCCCTGGAAAAGGCTTCATCAAAGGAACCTGCTTGGACACTTTGTATCAGTAACACACCAATCTAGGCAGGGGCACAAGCAAGCACAACTGACCCGGTTTTTTTCCAAGAAGAATTTAAAATCTGTGCGATTTACTTGTTCTTCCTGCACCATGTGTGCAACCAACCCTGTGTACAAGATTGTGGAGATAATATTGTACTGTTGTGTACCCCTCTCGTGTAGCACTCTGGGTGTTCTTTGATAAACCAGAGCCCAGCCACTAGTTTTTCAAACTACCTTGAGGAATTCACCTGATTCATATGAAAATGAAAATACAGCAATGCATTAATTTTGTACTTAATTTTATTATTGAGGCGGTAGAAAAAGAACACTTGCCTGTCACTACACCTAATTTAAGAGACATGGTGAGCTCTTGCTTCTTTTTCTTAGCCAGGATTTACAGTCCAGATTTTCTTTTTTCAACATGCTCAAGCGCTGATGGAGGGTTTTTGCAATGGTTGATTATATGGAGACTAAGGTACCGTTCTCTTCAACTAAAGCCTGCTGGATTTCATCAAGGCTTTTTGGTGATCATCTACGTGATGAAGTCAAGATCTTCATCCTGCAATTCAAATTGCTGGCCTCTGGTTTTACAAGTGGAGGGAATGCATGCAACAGCCTGAATCCTATTGTACATTGACAATATTGATTTATACTGGACCCAACGTTTATCTTATCATTTACCTTAGTCTGAGGAAGCCAAAAAACCAATTGGAACCACAAAACGGTCAGCAGAAGTCGCCACCCTATTGTACTCCCATACCTATAAACCAAGATCTTCCGGTAGCAGACAAAAATCAACGGGCTTCTTTAGCATTCCACGGCTTGAACAATTTTCCTTCCTCACTCCGGGCTTCATTGATGCGTTGGATGTTAGATTAGATGCTCATACAAACATATTGTTGCTTTATGATAACTCTCCTGAAGATACCAGAAGCTTTGTCAAGATTTGTTGATTGTACTTTTTTCATTGCATTCATATATATATACTAATTTTTCTCCATTATTAAAAATTATAACTGTTTAGTCAGAGAGAAGATGGGAGGGGATATTGATTTGACGATTGGACTGGAGCTCTTTTTGAACTACATAAACACAAGAGCAAAAACAATTTCAGGTTTTTTTTTTCAGTCCTGGCCAAACTGTAATTAGTCAAGTATACTACAAAAAAGTGAACCTCGGAAAGTTTGAGAGGCAGAAAAAGGAATCAAGAAGAGAGAGTATCAGGTGTAGTTAAAAGCCCGGCTAAATGCCCCTTGAGAGTCCTAATAAACCCCAGCTGAACCTCCAAATCACCCGCTTGAATCTTTTGAGTCACATCCAAGTCCGCATTTGGATGATGTGGATTCTCAGTCGGTTTTGATTTTGGGCTTGTATTATCTTTTGAACTCGGACATAGATGCTCATTTGTATTTAAATTCAAATCACAATCTTGATTAATGCCTTTGCCATTACAATCTTGATTCGAAGTCTGATCCTGATTTGTATTCTGGCCCGGGTTCCGATCCGAACCACTCTCAGCAGGAACCGCGGAAGCAGCGGGACTCAGATGGAAAGAATTTCGGTCAAGAGTGGACTCGAGATGACTCAAAAGGATACTAGAATCGAGGTCAAACAAGCGAGTGGTTTTGGTCTCAGTGCCTTCAGACCTATCGTTATTTGTTTTTTCAACAAGATCTCTGTGGCTTTCTTCACTTTGGATACCATCATGATTCTCTGTTGTTTGGTTAGACGACTCTACTACTTCCGGGACAGCTTGGACAGGTCGACGGGAGAATAATTGGGTTGCATTATGGATTTGATCGGTTTGGTTGAGGGCCAAGCCAAGAAGACGATCCAAGTTATGTTTCTCAACGAGTCCGAAGCCTGTCTGCGAATTATCAAGAGGCATGAGAGTCGACGAGTGTGCCTGATAGAGTGGAGGAGCGGCCGAGGAGGACGAGGAGGGATGGGGTAGTTGGCTGGGAGAGGGAAAAGGGGACAGATAGAAGGGGAGAGAGTACTCTAGACGGCCGAGAACTTGAATCATTTCTTGGACGGACAGTGGGATCAGAGACGTAGCGGGTATACTGGTGGAAGAGGACTGCTGAGGATGAACATCAACCGGATGATGGCAACATCCATCGACGTTCGACGTTGTCCCATTTGAGGCCTCCGGCTGGATCTTGTCGTCCGCTGGCGCGGGACTCGTCGGAGAAGAAACCGACTTGGAAGTGGGTTTCCTTTTCGGGCGAGGCTTGATAGCACGTTTGGTGTTTGGTTTAGTGAACTCAGTAGACGTGGTATTAGGTTCGATAGGCGTGAGGGAAGAGGGACCAAAAACAGACATTCCTTCGTCGGCTCCATTTGACTCCTGATTCTCTTCCCGTTTACGATATCGGGTTTCTTCCAAGAGTTGGCTTGCGAGGAACTTAGACTCTTGGACAAGTTCTTCATCGTTCAGTACCACCGACTCGACAGACTCTTGACTATCATCTACCACTGCCAGGCTTTGCGGGTAGGTCAGATCGAGATGGGATTCGAGCTCCAAGAAGTTCTCGATACTCAGCTGGGAAGATTCGGGTAGTTTGAGGTCTCTTTGTAGTTGAATGAGAGCGGATTGGGTGGCCATCAGAGATTTCTCCATATCGAGGTCGGAGGCGAACTGAGAGGAATGATTCGAGGCTGGGTTCTGGTCGAGAACGGTAGTGAAGCCTTCTTCTAAGCGGGTTGAGATGATATCAGAATGGCTGAAGCAATTTCGGATCGTTGTTGGGGTGACTTGGTCCCATGCGGAGTGGGCACACTCGAGCGCCAGTTGTTGCTCGTGTTTTTTGCGTGGCAAAGCTTGACCAATCACTTGCTGACTCAACTCCATGTGAAACTCCAGCAGGTTTCGACGGTAGTTTGACTTGAAGGTCCTGAAGATCCCCGCCAGGAGCGGTTGGACGTATCTGAGCGTTGAGCCAGGCAGTGGGAGCAGGACCGTGCTCGCAATTGATTCCAGTTCACACAAGTGGCCTTGCGCGTTCTCAAACATTAAGATCACCTTCCGTCCCTGCCGCTGCATCTCTCGATCGAACTTCCTGATCCACTCCGAAAAAATCGGCGACGAGCTCCGGCCTCGGGTAGAGTATCGATACCAGTACGGCTTCTCCCCCATTGGGGCCTGGAAGGTATGTGGCTCGAGAGTGCATCCGATCACCAGTGGGGTTCGTTTGTCACTTCCCGTCGCATTTGTGCATAGAAAATACTTAAGTCGCAGTCTTTTGGATGGATCAACATCTAGCGAGCCTGTCAGGGCACCAAGACTAGGTTTAATGGATGAGTTAATTACATCAAAACGAAGAGAAAAAATGGAGATAATTAAAATAAGCTCACTTGCAAAATAACTCGACTTCACCAAGTGTGTAGATATCTTTTAGGGCATATGAATCGGTTAGGTTTCTCAATTTTTCACGGACCGAATCAAAGCAAGTGTCTAGCTCTAATTTTATGGGATGCGGACGGGGAAGCTGGTAGCTCTTGATGTTATTCCTAGCCTTAAACCTGAGCAGCCATCCGTTTGAGACCTTGAGTAAGTTCTCGGGGATCTGGTAGAGTTTCATGAAGGATTTTGTACGTTCCTTGAGGACCTCATCCGAGGGTTGATAGTTCCTCGCCCTGGCTTCGATGTAATATCGGAGTAGGGTTTCTTCGATCTGCGGGAAGTCGCCAGTCCGTTGGCGTTTACTAGAAGATCCTTTATCCAAAAGATATTCGCGCAGCTCTTCCTCCTCTTTTAGCCATCTACTGAGTTGACTCTGGGTGAGACCAAACCTTTTCGCGGTCTGTTTCTGGGTCGACTTGGTCTTGTTATGGTGATCGATTACCAATAACTTGTGTGCGACGGTGGTCGAGTTCCTCTTCTTGCTAGTAGTACTCTGCAATGGTGGTGATGGTGGTGGTTGATGGTCGTCTTGATTCTCGAGTTGTTCGATCAGATAGTTGAGCGGATTGGGGTCGGTGACACCGATTGAGAGCTGCTGATGAGCCACGGGCGGATTCGAGTTGGTTCCAATCGAGATAGGTGTTTGGTGGTTCCCTCGTGTACATCGTTCTGTTGTTGTAAATAGATTTAAGTATAGATATATATGTATATTTTTTGGGGGGGGAGAGGGTATTTTTCTTGTTCGTTCAAGATGGAAAGTTACTGACCGACAACAAGAGTGAGGATTCTCTTGAGATGAGGTTCGACGATCTGCCGATCGAATGACTCTTGCCAGGCATGATGAAGTCTGATGGTTTGGAGGTAGCTGATGAGTGATTGTATTCCGTGTGGGCCTCGTTTGATGTTCTGATAGGCTCGTTGTCCTTCAGGGAAGAGGCTACTGAGGATGAGTTGGAGATGTTCTGCTAATTTGTTTGGTTGAGAGGGTAGTTGATTGTTTGAATGAGTCAGTGTGAGTTGTACGATATCGTTTTCGGTTGCAGTTGTTACCGAGTCGTCTAAGCAGTGAATGGTTAGCTGTAGCTGGTCTAATAAGTCATCGATACAGTTTCGTTGCTTTGGTTGTTCTTGCGGTTGTTCCTGTTCTGGTTCCTGTTCTTGTGGTTGGGGTTGTGTTTGTTGCTGTGGGTCCATCTGGGTTAGGTGGACGGGTTGGTGGTGGTACATACAGGGTGAGGGTCAACTTGATATGTTAATAGCATGAGTACAGCTGTCACCTCCCTGTCACCGGATGTTGTAACAGCTTTTTTTTAGTACAGTCAAAAACCATCTAATGTCACTCTGAGCATAATCTTTGGAACATCTCCAAACCGTACATGTTTATTTATGTGATGCCTGGTAAGATTGAATGTATTTTGACCCTCCCTGCATAAACAGCATACTCCGTGCTAGTGGAGCACTTGTTGTCGCCTAAATGGCTTAGATCTAAACCTTATTTGCTAAGGAAATGTGAGCCTGGGTCTCTAAAGTGACAACAGCACACAAGGTTAGGGGGGGACCAATGGTTGTATTTCGAGGGATAAGGAATACAAGTATCAGTAAATACAAGTATCAGTACCAAGAAGAGAAGAAGAGATAAACCTTGATCTTTGATTATTCTTTGAGTGTGATGATCTGTGTGCCCTTATGAAGCAATAAAGCTCAACCTGGAAAGTTGGCTAAGCTGTGACAGAGACTTTGGAAAATGTGACAGCGACCTCTCACAAAGGAACCATGGAAGGAATCTGAGAAAACACAGTCTAATCAGCCCATTTTCTTAGACAATGATGATGCTGGATAATTGAGGTTCTTTAGAGGGAAACCTATGTGGTTTGTTTCAAGGAGAAACCACAGAAAAAGATTAGTATGAAGCTTATGGATCTTGAAGAGGATGGTGATTGATCTTGGATGATGATTCAAGCTTGATCAGAGTTGAACATTGATAACTGAAAGAAAAAGGGGGAAGGAGCAACAGACAGATAACAAGGTTTCAAAAGGGAACTGGCTAACAATACTTGAGGTAGCACCAGGAAAAAACAATGATTGCATGTCTACAACTGACATCAAAAAGTACAATGGCCCCTTGATACTTTTCTATTTCACTTGTAGACAAGTAATAATTTATTTTTCCTGGTGTAGTGGGTGAAAAAGGCCTTAGGTGGTTAGAGTTGTGAGCTGTAACTGGTGAATCCTTGATTGTCTGGTGTTGTTGTTCTGGGTGTCTGAGGCTTGTGCGCTGCAAGAAAAACTGGATCAACTGCCAGCAGTTGAAATGCAGAATGCTCCAACCAAGCTACCATTGTATCTCCACACATTTACATACAAAGCTGTTTGGGCACAGTCACTGTGCAACATGCACAGTGGCTGTGCATTGAAGCTTGGTGGATTCACCCTTTGAGAAAGGTTGGAGTAACACAACCATCTTCCTTAGAGTTTCTAAATGACAACTGCAGGTAGTTAAGCAAGTTTTTTTTGGCAGTGGTGCATCCTTCCTACAGTGGAGGATACACCAACTTTTCAAGGTTTGACTATGTAATATTATGTCAGTTGATGATTTCCCACCAGATATTCCCTACCAACTAAAGTTTCATGCATTTATGATCTATATGCATGTACTATAAAACAATGCAAACCAACTTTGGATACCTTGAATGTTTGCAAGTGGATTTCACAACATATTTTGAGCTTTAAACTGCAGAAGAGAAATAAATGTTCCAGTTGTTGCAATTTGTTTCCAAAACACTTTTCCAAATGTGGTTCAAGAAATTCAAAATTGGATTTATAAGAATAGTGTGAATTTTTTGGCTAATCATTGCTTAAAAAAGAATTTCTCACATAGTTTTTCAGAAACCATTGTGTTTTATGATTTGATGGAGGATTATCCTCCAAAAACAGAGACCCTGGAGGCCCTCATATATGTGGGTGACCAGAATGGATGAATTTTTATGACCAAATAGAAAATTTTTGGGCACCATTTATGGCACTTTTTGGCAGTCAGCATAGACACCTCAAATAGGCTGGTTCAAACTGGGTCTTGAACAGCACAATTTTAATCAAAATTACATGTGCTTAACATGTTTTTGAGCTTAAAGTTTGATTCACATGACAATTTAGGCTACACATCTTATCAATCAGTGTCAGCTCCATTCTCTATAGTGACACAGAGTTGAATAATTCACAAATTAATTATCTGAAATTTCCTTCTAAGAAGAAGGGGTCTCAGTATAACCTCAGTGGAAATAAGTCCCCTTCAATTCTTTGACATGGAGGGGCTAACACATTCAATAATTAGTTAAAGGGACACAGCAGGCAGAGGACAGTACCAGTGCTTCAGCACTATCCCTTAAGGAGTGGACTTCTAGGCTTCTATTAAAAGTACACTAAATTATAGGTACATATTTATAGAGAAAAGGGGAGATAGGTTTATAGAATGAGAGTTTATGATGATTGTAAAAACACCACTTACTGAGTTGCAGTAAGGTAGGCAGTTTTGTATGGTGATAATCTGGGGGAAGTATTTCTAGAAGGAAAAGACCTTTCCCTTCAATATTACAAGAAATAAGAACTCCAAGGTAAAACTCAAGGAGTTTATATTCCTTGGGGTTTGTTGAAGAAAATTATCTCCTTATAAGGTGGGATAATTTAATTGTAATTCTAAAAGGTTAAATACATGGAGAGATGATAACACCAGGGGGAATCTGTGGCACTCCCTAGAGAGTGCCAGATCATAATTTTATCCGTCAAGCTGTCTGATGTCAGTCCAATGTCAGGTTTAGGTTAGCTGTGAATCATGTCTATTCCATGCTCAACTCATTATGAACTGTTGCATCTCCTATGATGAACTGATTTGTCTGCCATTTTGTACTCACAATTGATTCCTACTGATGTGATGTTTACCCTTAGTCCATCCTAATTATCTGTGACGTAGGAGTTCTGATCAATAAATTGGCTACCTGTGCGGACCCACGGGTACCCATCACCCAGAACACACTGAGAAAGAAAGATTATGTTGTTATTTCATCATATAATTGACTTGATGATGACAGAGTGGCAGGAGATCACTCCACTGTCACCACTTTGCCTTCTTTTTCACCACGTTCTTTCACCATACTCTTAGCCTTGGCCTTCTTATTTTCCATTTATCCATGGATAGCCAGAGTTGATATCTTGTTTTTCTCTAAATATAACAACAAGGCCATACCTCTATTTTCCAGTTTTCAATGGAGGTTATCTTTGGGTGCTGGAAAAATTTTGAGGCTTTTATGTGGGTGGGTAATTTTTGGTGGTGTGATTATACAGAATGGGGGGAATTGGAGGATTAAAAATGGGGAGCAGTGAAGAGAAAAATTAGTGACAGGAGGGGGGCTGCGCTGGAAGTCCTTTTTTGAACATCTGCAGGCCACCAAGACATAAATTTGTGCGTGGGTGTGGCTGTAAATGACTGGGTAACTGCTGGATTTGTCCCAAATCCCAGACATCCACACCCGCACCTGTTGGCAGGCAGGTACCCAATGGCCTGGGTGGGTAACCACCAGTGGATAGTGGGTACCCATAGTGGGCTTGCCATGGCCATCTCTAAAACCTGTGCAATTCTCCACCACCATTTTTGGGCAAATTTTGTGGTGGACAGATTAAATCTGCTTGCCACTGGCCTTGGGGGGTACCCACCAGCAGATAGTGGGACCCGCAACAGGCTCTCTGGGGCCATCTCTAAAACCTGTGCACTTTTCCACCTCAAATTTTGGCCAAACTTTGTGGTGGAAAGATAAGAGCTGCTTGCCACTGGCCCTGGCAATTACCTTCCAGTGGATAGCGGATACCTGCAACAGTCCACTCTCCTGGAGAATAACTCTTGAAATTGGTATTATTGTGATTTGATAATTGGAAGGGAAGATGCTGAAACTATGTATCCATTAAATCACTGGTTAAGTCCGTTAATTGAATGAATAGAATATCCATTTGACGAGTGGTCTGAGTTTTAAACTTCTTCCATATAATCTGCTTTTGGAAGGCAGATATGGAACATAGTCAGTTTATAAATGTGCCCAAGCAAAGAAAGAGAAAAACAAAAAACAGTCAACTCACCTGCTTTGACATACACCAGGAAGAAACAATGAACACTTGTCTACAAGTGACATCAGAAAGTACAAAGGCCCCTTTATACTTTGCTATGTCACTTGTAGACAAGTGATTGTTGTTTTTTCCTGGTGATATTCCCAGAGGAGCTCAACTGGATTCAGCTTGCCATGAAGTTTTGAGTGGAAAATGCATGGTAAGAGCTCAGAGGAGCGACAGGAATCTTCTTTGGAAAAAATAGTGGCAGAAATTTGGAAAACCCCCCAGAGGTGTAGCGCATAAGTTGTGCAGGCACTGTATCTGGAATGCATCATGAGTTAAGTGAAACTCCCTCAAGGATTTGGAATTCAGGGGGACCTCCAATGGATTACCCCCTGAATTTTTCATGAGAACAAGGACTCCAAAAATATATTCAATTATTTTTTGATATATTTACTGAGTTACTGCAGTCTTTTGGGTACTTGCAATATCTCCAAGGCTGAAACTGAGATTGATGGGCAGCTTGTTTCCAAGCAATTTTATGAGAAATTTACCAAGTTGGTCTGTTAAACCTTCTTGAAATTCCAACCCCTCTGCTGGAAAATGCTGCAGAAAATTTATGCTCAACAATATTTTACTTTGAAACAAGTGTTGGTTAACTATGATTGGTGCAGCACTCATGATGCCCATATTAAAAGTGAAACTCCTAAAATTGCACCCTGTGACAAGAACCCATGAGGTGAATCCAAATCCCAAACTGAACTTAGATACATTCAACTTGAGTTGCACTGGTGTAATCTCTCCTACAATTAGCATGTCTTATATTATATGATAATACTTAGTTTATTAATTAAGATGAATTTAAAATAAGATCAATGTATAAAATATGAAATAAGTAGACAGGCCAATCACAAGTTGGTACAAGTATGTTCTATCAAGCCCATCTGGGCACATGCCCAATTTAGGCCAAAAATAGCCCAAGCATGCATGGACACCCTAAAGCGCGCTTGGAACATTCTAAACATTACTTGGTACACCCTAAACCTCACTTGGCACCTGGCCAACCTTCACTTGGCACAGTCCCAAGTTTGGGTGGGTCAAAGCCAAGTTGGGCTTGGCACACACCCAAGCTGGAGTGCCACACCCACCAAATTGGGGGCAGTGGCACAACTCATTAAAAGGGGGGGGGATCATTCTAAAATTTCATTTGAAACTAAATTTCAATACAACTTATTTTTTTTTGTTTGCTTTATGTTTTTTTCATTGTTTTTTTTTTGTTCTGATTTATTTTTTTTTTGATTTTTTTTAATTTTTTTAATTTGTTTTAATGTAGCTAAAAGAAAATAAACTACTAAAAAACTCTATTCATTGCGTGGGGGCGAGAGAACTTTGCTGGTTATTTCTTGGAACTCAGAGCAGGCCCAATAGAGTTGTTGACAGTGAGAAAAGAAGTGAGCTGATTTTGCTGGGGTGACCACCTTCTCAATGGGCATTGATAAATGCACGCCAATGGGTGCACGCCCACGCCCACGCACTCCCTTAAAAAAAAAGGTGTGCAGCCCACACGCCTTTTTTTTTATTGGCGTGCGGGCTGCACGCCCATCTACAGGTGTGCAACACCCCCAAGGATGGGCGTGCAGCCGCACGCCCTGCCGGGGAGGACTGCAAGGCCCTTGGCCGGAGGGAATCCCCCCGGTCAAGGAGGTTACCTATACACATAGAAAGGGCGTGCGGTTCGCACACCCTTTTCTGAACGGGGCGTGCGACCGCACGCCTGGATGGGCGTGCAGCCCGCACGCCCATCTACAGGCGTGCTGACGCCCAGGGATGGGCGTGCAGCCTGCCAATAAAAAAAAGGTGTGTGGGCAGCACACCTTCTTCTTTATTGGCGTGCAATGGGCGTGGGCGTGCGCCCATCGGCGTGCATTTATCAATGCCCCTTGTTAATGGCATTCTTGATTTGAGAGGCCAACTCAATGCAATTTTCAGGCTCCTTGGATTGGATGTAGGTCTTGATGGTGTGGAAGCTGTATTTGATTGGATTTAAGAAGGAAGAGTAAGGGGGGAGAAACTCAAGATTGATCAATTTCAAAGTTTCAAGGGAGCTCTTTGTCTTGTCAAATCATTGGCCTTGGTGAATTGGCGCATTATCCATGATGATTATTGAATCACGGGGCAGTCTGGCACCAAGGCTTCCAAGGAAGAGGCAGAATTTGTCTGCACCTACCCCTTTGGCCTAAGTGCCATTGGCGTTGAGGATTTTGTGATATTCAAAGCCCTCTGTCAATAGGGCACCAAACAGTGCGATCTGCTTGATCTTGGGTAAAAGACTCAAGACCGCAGGCTGGCCTTCAATAAGAAAAAAAACATCAATTAAACATAAAAAAAAGGAAAAGATAAACAACACCTTACCCAAAGGGGAATAACCAAAAGCTTGGCCAGAGTGAAGATTGAAGCCCAATTCATCAACAAAAACAATCTTGCACCCCAGGTCCAGTCCACAACGGTGGACAAAGTTTGCTCGCTGTTTGATCAAATCCGGCTTATTCCATGCAGCGGGGATTTTGGTAACTTGTTTCCACAAGATATCCATATTTTGGATCAAGTTGCTTATTGCTTGGGTTGAAACCTTGATTCCAAAGGAATCCTCAAGAGATTTTGCCAATTCAGGAAGTGTCGTAGTCAATTTTTGGTCCAATTTGATTAACAACTCGGTCTTCATGTGGGCGCTTCTTATTGAACTTGATGGAGCTGGGATCTTCATTCTTGATCCTTTGAATCTGTTGCCTCAATACCTTGAAGGTTTCCATGGCCTCTGTGACCTTCATGCCCTTCAAGACAATGTTCTCCTTGATAAGCTCGCGGACTTCCAGCTTGATAATTGCATTTGGCTTGTGGTCCTTGTGTGTGAGTCTCTTGTTCTTGTAAGTACAATTTTGATTGATTGACAATTGGACCTTTTGGATGGCTTATTTTTGAGCAGTTTTTTTCTTCAGGGTACGTAGCTCTTCCAGCAGTTCTCAAGATTGGTCCTTTTTGGCTTGGATTTCAAGAGCAACTGAGTCCATCATGGCAGGCTCAATTGTCGAGGTGCTTTCAGGCATCTGTATTTTCAAAAAAGTAATAAAAAAAAGAAAGGAAGAGAAGAATGTTAGCAGAGGATGAGAAATAATACATAATAAATATAAATTGATGAAAACTTACTTGATTGGTTTTGTTTTTTACGGCAGTCAAGGGGTTAGTCAAGAGGTTGCGGGATTGGCCACGAGCTTGGCTCTGACCCAGCGGAACTTGGCTATGTGCCAAGATCCACGGGCCCCACAGCCTGCACAATCAAGCCCCCTGGGCACACAACCAAGCCTCCTGGGCACAAACCCAAGCACCAGTGGCGCAGTGCCAAGCGGGACTTGGGCTTGTGCCCAGACGCGCTTGATAGACCATAATGCTAAGAGCATCCACAGTCGTTTTGATAAAATTTCGACAACTGTGGAGCCCTTAGCGAGCTCAACAGTTGATTTATTGAGCCCATCCCCACTCGTGGCTTGATAACCCGGCTCGATCCACACTTGTGCTCCTCTGCAACCCAAGTTCAATAACTCGAGTTGCAGGGGAGAACTACACGGGGTGGGTTTTTATGGGTGGGGATCTCTTGGGGGTGTTGAATGGGGGGAGGATTGACTGGTGAAAGATAATCACAAGTTAGCTTATCAAGCTGGATAGAGGTCCATAAAGTTATGGACCTCTATCAAGAATTTTATTGATTTGACAGTTATCGTGTGCTATCGAGCGCACAAGTGTGCAACGTCTCAATAAAGTTGGCTTATCGAGCCGACTTATCGAGACGATTGGAGATGCTCTAAGGCCATCTCCACTGCGGGGTGCTATTGCGACTGTGCCGGGGCACCTTGCTGGAGTCATAGCAACCCAAGGCTGGGTTGCTACACACCGCAAGCTACAATATATTGCAGCTTGGGGCGGCGGCAAAAGGTTTTGGGTGTTACCAAAGCCTCCCGGTTGTGTGTGGTTTAAAGTAACCGGGGGGGAGGGGCCAGATATCACATTTTTTTTGCTGTGTGATATCTGGCTGATGGGTTGCTATATTTAGCATAGCAACCGCAGTGGAGATGCCCTAAGACCATCTCCACTGCAGGTGCTAAACCGGGTTGCTATACCGGGTATAGCAACCCAAAACCCCTTTTAGCAACGCCACCGCGGGTGCTAAACCCAGATCAAATTTAGCAAATCGCCTCTTGGGTTCTATTGTGTTGCCAAAGATAGATCCACGATAGAACCGCACCTGGCAGGTATCACAAGCAGATTTCCTGTGATTCTCCCTCCAGGATTTTCCATATCCCCCGAAAGGAAAATCTCATGTATATATCAACATCACCAAAATACGCATGCTATCAATGGCTCAATCCTTTCCAAGTGTTCAACTCAACCCACTTCTTCAAGAAAAATTTCCAGCTCCCACCCAGGATGAAGTGACTGTAATCAAACAAACCAACAAGGGAGGAAGAAGGTAGGTGAAAAAAAGTTTAACTACATAAATCCAACAAACAAACTGACCAAGTGGGGAATCAAAAGGTCGGCCAGTTATACCGAGAGCAAAGACGTAGAGCTTTGTTGTGCGTGGATTGCTGTATCAGAGGATCCTCCAGTTGGTACTGATCAAGAGGCAATGACTTTTTGGAACCAAGTCGAGAAAGGTTTCAAGCAAGACCTCCCAACTTTGACTCAAACGGCCTTAAGTTTGAAGTCTTGCTGGCAATTGTTGCAGAGAGTTATCAGCAAGTTTTGAGCCTGTGTCAATCAAGTTGAGCAGCATAGTCAAAGTGGTTCTAGCCCGGAAGATTGTTTGAATAGAGCTCTCCAACTATTCTCTGAAGACCAAGGTACAAAGTTCAAGCATCTTTTTTTACAACATACTAGTCAAAGTTCCGAAGTGGAGCCTTTACCTGGATGAAAACCACAGGAAGGCTCAAGAAGCAAAAGAATCCCCTAAAAAGAAACGAGCCAGAAGCCCAAGTAGCGAACTCCCAGCATAAAACAGCACACAACAAACCACCCCGTCTCAGAATTTGAAGCTGCTACCGATACTTCCTCTTGTGACCGTCCGATTGGCAAGAAGAAAGCCAAAATTCTCAAGCACATTGCCAGCAAAGAACATGAATGGAAGGATCGAGTTGCGCGTGCTCATGAGGCGGTGGCAAATGAATTGAAACATATGAACGACATCTTTGATATCGAAGCTCAAGCGTTGAAAAAGATGACTGACACTGGAAGGAACAATTCCAACATAGTGATCATGACCAAAGATATTGCTAATTCTAACCTCGATGAAGATTCAAAGGAGTACTTTAAGCTTATGAAAAAGCAAATCTTGGAATCAATGCCAAAGAAATCCTCAACTTAGTTTTGTCACAAGATTATTCTGTTTTCAATAAAGTTGTATTTTTCATTTGTCAAACATGAAAATAAATTTAAATACAATTCATTTTGTTTATTTATCAGTGCAAAAAGAAAGAAATAAAAAAGTTAATCCAATTGTGCTTTGTTTCTAGCTTTGATGTCCCACTGGTGCCTAATAAGATCGTGTTGCAATTGATGGTGAAGTTGTTTGTCTTTCATAGTATGATAGTTATCTATGAATTCAGAGAATGAGATTGGTGTAGTTTGTGAAATTTCAATGGGAGTAATAATAGCTGCTGGTTTTTCATCATATAGAATAATCAAGGTATGTGCCTCTTTCGCTCTCTACAATCATGTTGTGTAGGATTATACAGGTTTTCATTATGTTGCCAAGGTTTCGGTGTTTCCATCCTCGTGCCGGTCAAGATACAATTGCAAAGCGAGATTGTGGAACCCCAAAATCCCGCTCAACATCTTTGCGGCAACCTTCCTGCATTTTTACGAAATGTTTTTGTTCTAGATTACAAGGCTCAGATAAAGTCTTAACAAAAACTGCCCAGTCTGGATAGATTCCATCGGCAAGGTAGTACCCTTGGTTGTAATCATTATTGTTGATTACAAATTTACACTTTGGTCCTTTGCCATTCAACAGGTTCTTGAAGAGTGGAGATCAGTCTAACACATTGATATCGTTGTGTGATCCTGGAAGCCCGAAGTAGGCATGCCAGATCCACATATCCTGAGATGCAACTGCCTCCAGGATGACAGTGGGGACCTAGAATCAGATGCAAAGGTTGAAGATATGAATCAACAACAAGCATTGCAAGAAGTAAATGAAATTAAACTGTGCACACCTTTTCCTTGCCTTGAAATTGCCCAGCCCAACCTGATGGACAATTTTTCCACTTCCAGTGCATGGAATCCACTGAACCAAGCATACCAGGAAACCCCCTTTTGGCACCAATTGCCATTAGTCTTTCTAGGTCCTCAGTAGTTGGCGCACAGAGGTATTCCAATTCGTAAATTGAAACTATCGCATTACAGAACCAATCCATACATTCCAGTGATGTTTTGTTTCGGATAGTTGAAGGTACTCTGTCATTACAATCACCTGCTGCTCCATACGCAAGCATTCGAACGGCAGCCGTGATCTTCACAAGAGGATGCAACCCCATTCTTCCTAGCGCATCGGGTTTCTGAATAAAGTATTGATCATAATTTTTAACTTCCTCAGCTATCTTCAAGAAGACATGTTTTGAATGCGAAAGCGACGTCTGAATAGTAATTCGCCGTAGAGTGGTGAATCAGAGAAGTAATGTCGGCAGAGTTGTTGATAGCTAGCTTCAAATTTGCGAGGTAGATTTGGGTTCTTTCCTGGTTTTGATCCACCATGAGGAAGAGTCAGGCTGTCCACAATGCTTTCATCATCATCGTCAAGCAATAGCGCTGCGGCCTTGAGAAGTAGAGTTGATCTAGCGTTTGAACTTGTGGTGAGTTGTTGCCTTTGGGTTAAAACTTGTGTGAGGATGGTTTTGGGTAAGGGGTCAATGTCTTCATTGAGTGAGTTATCCGTATGTCCCGAGTCGTCAAATTCTTGCATCGTTTTCGGAAGGTTGATTGTCCCAGAATGAGTGTAAATCTTGACAAATCTGTATCAAGAGACCGGGTGTTGGTACAGGAAGCGGGGGAGGGTGTTTCACAATGCCAAGTTGCCATTTTGGGAACTTGCGGTGTGAGAGCATCTCCAGCAGAGATGGGACCGCGCGACTTTTTGCTAAATTTAGAGGGTCGCGCGGGAAAACAGGGGTCCAGCAGACCCGCTACAGGATGGGACTTGGATCAAATCCAATCCCATCCCTCATCCCAGCTGGCTACCAACCCCAGCCGATAGCGGCTTTTGACAGCCTGGCCAAAAGGTGAGTCCGGTCCATTTGATGTCCTCCAACCATCCCCTCGACGTCGACACTGACCACCAAATACTTCTCTCCAACAGAAAATATATCGAAGATATCCATTGAATCGATATCAATATGAACATCGATCCGATAGGTATCGGTAGCCGGGTCGGCGGTCGGTGAGGCGTAGAGGGTCGGTCTGGGTTGGATCGATGGCTATCCACCCCCGGCCCTATCGCCAGTCTGCTGTGGCACGGGGGGTGAAAGATCTGAGACAGATATGTGAAACGCCCCTCGGCCCGCTAAAGCGACTTGGGTAGATCCCCAGGCTGCTGGAGATGCTCTGAGGCTACGACAACTTGAGGTGCTAAAAATGTGCCGCAGCTCAGATTTGGCAGCGCGGTTTAGCACCCGCGGTGGAGATGGTCTAAGGGATAAGGGGCAGAGCTCTTTTTGCAAGAAGAGGAAGCTCAGACCTCCATGCAGAATGCGTTGGAAAGGTCCATTCTTAACTTTCAAGCATCATTGGATGCTTCAGAAAACGTCCAGAGGATGCTTGGCGCATGTTGGAGTGCCCCTAAGTGGATGCTTATTTTTCAAGAGCATTGTGGTTAGACCATTTACATTGTAGCAATGTATTGAAGACAAGATCCCAATTTTATCTTCTCAACCCAGAGATAACAGCAACTAGGTTAATATCAAGAAAAGAAAAAGAGAAAGCAGCTAGACCCATCCAGTTTGATAAATTCTGCTACTTCTTGATCATCTGCTTGAACTATCATTTTCTCTCAAACCTACAAACATTCACAGTCACTACTTCGCAATAACCAATGCAGAAAAGAAAACTATTTAATACAACAACAGTCTAATTCAAAATAGAGAAGTGCTTCGGATGTAGCAATGCATCAAACAAGTGCAACAGTGAATATTACAAAGGGAGCATGTGAATATGTATATACATACAACAGTCTTAGAATGGGCTTTGGATAAGATTCAAATCGAACACTTGATTTTCCAGTCGACTTTGTTCCTGCTTAAACCGTTCGCTGATTCCAGTAGCAGAAGAGGCACAGCTAGGTCGAGCTACAAACCCAAACCGAATATTGCGTCCATCTAAAATAAAATCAAGTCAGAATCTCATTGATCCACAAAGCATAATGACTGCCCCCCTGAAGAGGGTCATAAGTGCTTACCCTTGGTAGCGGATTGGGATGGATCTTGACTTGTATCGCTGGACGGAGCTTGAGAATGTTTGCCATCGTTAAGAAAGGAGCCTGGGCTTCCTGATTCGATCAAAACCTCTCTTATTCGATGAGCAACGAAATTTAGCGCTCCTGCGTTTTCTGGTTCTTCTTGGGCCCTATAAACACGTGGAAATCAATCAAATGAGCTGATATTGTTCAGTATCAAGTAAGACGAGGTTGCCCTGGTAGCAAAACATCAGAATTGCTTAGGTTTACCAAACGACAGATTTAACCGATGAATAACTTCTGATTATTTGATGTAAAGATCGATATGGAAATGGGGTCAATTCCTGCAGCATGTTTCAGTAGCAGTAGCACTGTAAATCAATGAAGGGGTCATAGGTTTACGGAAAGAGTAGGTTTTCAAGAGTTAACGTACCTCAACCCTAACCAAAGCAACCTTTGAATCGAGATCTAAAGATAGTCGTTTTTTCACTAGGTCATAGTATACTTTTCCACTGCATAAAACGAGCCTTTCAACGCTATCTTTGCAAGCATTTTTTTGCACGAGAGGATCGTCCAGGACTTCTTTCCAAGAAGTACCGGGTCCTAATTCCTTCAAAAGACTGAAAGTTTCTCGAGCTCTAAGCATCGTTTTCGGTGTACAGATTATCAATCCTTTGGGACTCTTCGTTCTTGCCGTTTTCATCTGCCTTCTCAAGAGATGAAAATATTGGGCAGGCGTCGTCGCATTACAAACCGAGATATTTTCACCCTCCAGCCCAACTTGGCTAACTCGGTCTCGGAACAACCAAGGCTCGTTGGCGGCCTGCAAGAATCTTTCAATTCGACATGATGAGTGTTCCGGTCCAGCTCCGTCCAAGCCGTGAGGAAGAAGTAATACTAAGCCACTTTGGAATGTCGGCCATTTGAATTGACCAGAGACAAGGAAATGATCAACAGTCACTTGAGCCGTGTTGACGAAGTCCCCAAACTGAGCTTCCCAGAGGACTAAACAAGTTCTTGATGTCATGTACGAAAATCCTAGTTCAAAGCCCATGACAGAGTATTCACTCAAGGGACTGTTGACGATTTCTAACTTGCCTCTACCGGGATCTTCAACTGCTAACTGGTTAAGCGGTACAATTGTTCGGCCTTCGACATCCTGGTCTGTTAAGAGGGCATGTCTCTGAGAGAATGTACCTCGACCGCTATCTTGTCCTGACAGTCTTATGTCGAATCCGTCTTCCAATAAAGTACCAAACGCCAACGCTTCAGCAGTCGAAAAATCAATCGTTGGCTTGGGGGCTTCATGATCAATCTCGAGGGCCTGCAGACGTTTCTGAATATGCATCTTTTGTAGCCTTGGATGGACGTTCTGTGCAGTAAGTGGCTCGTTAATGTTGGTCTTTGAAACCGTCATTTTCGTCGACAATACTCACGAAGTCTTTTGGAGTGGTTACGGAGGCGCGTCCAGCTGCTTGAAGACGCCCGAGGGTCACGCCAGTTTCAGCGTCCTGACTGATATGTCTTGATTTGTGAGAAGGGCACGGTCGATTCCTAACCATGTTTTCCAAGTTCATGGAGCTCGTCTTTCCTTCAGTCTGATATTCAAGAGGGTTTTGCTGAACATCGAGAGCTTTAGAAAATTCCTCATTCACGGTGGATTTGATTTTGGATAGAGTTTGAACGTCAAACACTTTGCTGTCCAGAAGCTCTTTCTCGTAACGGGTCGGAACACTCGGAAGAGAATCAATCTTTCGGTACATGTGGGGACTTGTATAGGTCGGCTACAAATATCAAGCACCGAAAGATCTCAGACAATCAAGTTGCAACATCAGGCATCGGGAAGCGTGAAACTCGCTGACCTCGTCAAGCCTGGCAACACGGGACAAAGCAGAGGCAAAAGGGAGTTAACAACCAGTCTGGATGGCACCTCAAACCTGCCACGTGGGATAGGAGAGATATAAACAGCCTACTCGTTATGGCCCCATCTTCTATAAACTACCAAGTCGATCAGCACATCCTTTCGGAATTGACTTACCCGCAGATTTTTATAGGTTAGCGTATACATAATAATCCATGAGAGGAGGGCCCGGTAAGATTTGAGATATTATCTTAGACGTACTTTCTAAAGGCAAACGCCAATGACAAAGCCCGCGAAACATCCTCTGGATATTCCCCATTGACGTGGATAATGGGCGCGCCGATAGATTTGCCTATGTCGGTCGCATAGAAAGATGTCCGACCTTCCGTCGCAGGAGTTGTGTATCCTAGCTGATAATTGGGCATTTTAGTGTTAGATAAATAAACCATGGAATCAACTCCGGGAACTGTGAAATTCGACTGTATAGGAGCTACCGACTTGGTTGTTCAGAACTAGCCTCACGCTCCCTCCAACGGTAAAATGTGGAAGAGTACCTAAGCAAAAAAACGGGAAAAAGGTGTATCCTCAGAGGCTATTTATTGGAGATATGTTTGAGCGCACAAAATTCTGAGATGGGAGAACCAACTTACTGAGATTTAGAGTTTCAGCTACCACTCCTTGACCACCAAATGCAGCGTCGCCGTGGATTTGAACGCTCAAGACCTCGTCACCAATCCGCTTTTCATTGACTGGCAACGATTCAATGTACGGTCCTACTCCGTCTAGCATATTGAGTGCCCGAGCAACACCTAAGCCCACGGGAGAAACAGCTTCTAAATGTGATGGGTTGGGTAATACATGAACCTTGAGAGGTTTTCCATCGGGGCAGGCCCGAGATTGCAACGATGTTGTGGTCGTCAGGTGTGAGAGCACATCACCCGTGTACGCTGGAGTGTCACGGAGAAGTTTTTCTGAAATTTCTGCCTTGCCTTTGAGCTGAGCATTCGAATAGTGAAAGAAGCATTTTGAGCTATCCTGCAGACGGTGAAAATTGACGAGGAAAGGTTGGATAGACACGTTGAGGACGACATAATCACCTTCCTCAGCAAGAGATTAAGATCCAAAGATAGCAGTTGAGTCAAGAAATTCAACCGACCCCGATGGGGCATCGCTCTGTTAAAATATATATATATATATACTTCCTCGTTACTAGATAGGCGGCAGATGTGCGAAAAGAAATTGACCCATATCTATTTACTCACACAACAACATCCCTGACGCCATGAGCGCTACATTCTTCGAAGATTCGATCTAATGCCACAAGCATACTTTCCCCCCCTTCGAGGCCATAACGTTTTACATTGGGGAACTTGGTACCTAGAAACTTATCAAAAGCTTCCGAACGATAAAGAAGTTGCCAGTAATGAAGTTTACAATCCTCGCCAATTGACATATCGTGAACTTTAGATTCCAGTGTATCAGATAACCATTCTCTTTCGGATTTGTTCTGTGATTTGGAAAATATTATTTAGAGCTATATACTTCGCCCAATCTCCATTTTTTTTTTAAAAAAAATGTTATAATCTTTAGCTTACCGGTAAGTGCATGTATTCGTAAGCAATTCGACCACAGTAGACCTGTTGGAGTCGATCGATAATCTCTCCTAAAGTACGTTGAACTCCGCCTGGGGTCCTAGTACCCATTCCAACGACCCCATCGACCGACCAGAGCTTAGTCTCGTCTCCCAGATCATCTATCATTTCACTCGGTAGTTCATTGGCTATATGATTTGAGTGTAATCTATCTTTCAAAAACGATGGAGAGACCCCAAATCCATATCTTCTTGGATCCAGGGCTGGTACTGACGGTCGGGGTGTCAGTGACAGTGGATCTAAACTTGCGGATCGATGAGCATGGCGCTTATGAAGAATTATCAGTTAGATTGAAATAATAAATAGAAATCAAACAAGACAATATGCTCACTCGATAAGAGTCCACCAGCCTGACTAAGGATGCTTGAGAAGCCCGGTTTAAGAGTTGCCCAGGCGTAAAATCTGGCAACTGAAAAGATTCAGGACGTTGATAGCCTGCGAAGGACGCCATTCAGTTATCACATGACATGATGTCTCCAGAGCCGAGCTGCCGCTCAAAAAAGACTTACCCCAGACTGGCGGATCACCTGCAGGACCCTGATGGAATGTTCGGGTGAAGAGACGAAATCGTTTTTCGAAAGAAGTGCTAGGTCGAACTCTCAGTTGCATTGTCATAGTCTAAACTGGTGGAAGGACGATAACCGAACAAGAACGGCAAGTGGAAGGCGATGAGTTCTGCGTCGAACAGGATGACGATATCTTATCTCACCCGGAAGGTGTAAAATATTTGAATAAATACGCCCCTCCGCAATCACATGAAGTAAAAATATATTGATTTATTAATTTTGGTACGTATTTAAATGCTTGAACATTGTCGCCGATCAGCAGGTGATCGCCGACACCAGTACACACACGGCAGTTGCGGAGCGCTGGCAAAACTGCTGATACACCACGGACGCAAAAAAATATTTTGGGAACCTGTTAAACCGGTTTTCAAAACCTTTTTCCATTCACTCAGTGCCGGCGGCGCGAGGATCGAGTCGGACAAACCAATTTCTAAGGTCCCAATTATAAACCAAGTTTTGGAATTTATTTTCATATGTTTTGAAAATAAACCGAACTCACTTTTGATTCATTTTTCATTTGAATTTCAGTTTCAAAACCCATTGGAAACATCCCAAACCTCCTCAGGAGGAGGTTTGGGATGTTTTGAATTTTTTTGAAATTTATTTGATAGCAAACCAACCCACCGTTGGCAATAGAGAAAAACGGATAAATTCCGCTGCCCACAAATTAAAGTTGCATGTTAGACTTGGCTGCGGCCCAGCCAGCCAGAGGAAGACCTCATCTGTCTCATCTGCCACACCTACCAGGACCCTTACGATTGACGCCTCTAGTTACTACACCATGGAAAGCGGCCCGGATCCCTTTTACAATACGTCGGGACAACTACCTGCCCTACATTTGCAAAGTCAAGGGTACCAACCAGAGGAATACAACAACAGGTCATATTACTGTGTCCCACTTGGCTCACATCGGCAGGTTGATCAATTTGGATATGGTGGCGCTTCAGCGGGTAATCATCTTGGACTTTTGCCGGGGACCCATCTTGGCCACAGTAATGCACCTCCAGGGATTGATCTTTCTCAAGTTCCGCCAGGTAATCATCTCGGTCATGGGACAGTCAACTCGGTGCCCGGAAATCAGCTTGAATCACCTCCCAGGACCAATCCCAACACACCAATATTGTCCACACCATCCACTGAGAACATACACGCCGCTGTGGACGTTTCACCTTCTTGTACCCGCAAGCGGAAGAGATTGACTACGGAGCTCTTAGCAGCAAGGATGATCACCGGTGCTAAGAAAGCAAAGAAGGCTCATGCCGCCGCAACGGCCGCCGAAACTAAAATTCAGAAAGCTAGCCAAAAGGCAGCTCAAGTTGCACTCAAGGCTGCCTCAACGGCATCATCCTCTCCTCGGTTCATATGGTCAGAAGACGGATTGATCAAAGCTCTTAGGTTCATCAAGCGCTTGAAAGACGAGCATGACGAGCTGAGCAAGCTCCCTGGGTTTGTTGCATGGACACCCTTTGTCCACAAGTATACTGGAACCACCAAGTCCGACTATCTCTTGATCAAGGACCTGACAAACAAGGTCATTTTTCGTTGTTATAAGGCTTTGATGACTCAATACAAAGTGAGTTTCTTTGGCTGATCATCTTTGTGTATTTGCTGTGCTGATATGTACAATTTCGGCCTGGTCAGACTGTATACAATCATCTTGCCCATTCAGGCAGTGGTGGGCTTTATGAATGGCTCTTGCAACATGGAATGTCTGAGTCGGTGAGTCACCTCAGGAAATAATAGGTCTGAGTGTTCTAACTGATTGAATATCTCTATAGGTGTGGGATTTCTTGTCAGACATGCATGGAAATAATCCAGGGGCAAGCGGCGCCGGTCACGTGGAGCTAGAAAACCTGTTGGCTCAGTTATCAAGCATTGGTCCCAATACTGAAGATCAAAACAATCCAATTTCTGAAGACAAAGATATGTCTCCCCGCCCCCGCCTGAATCTAGGTGAAAATGAACATAGCAACCCCGCTTGGTTGAGCCCCATTGAACCAGATGATACATCCTCCACAGCTGATATGACACCTGCACCAACCCCAGCACCTCCCCCGAAGGAAGTATTTGTCCCAAGTCATTGTTGGGGCCGCACCGAGACGGTCAAACCAGACGATTCCATGACGGCTTCCATGATGATGATGATGCACAAGTCACACAAGACTACTGCGCAATAGATGGCCAAGGAGCGGAAGAGAGTTGAAGATGCTCGGGTTGAGGAACAACAACTTGCTTTCAAGCGTGACGAGCAGTTGAAATACGAACGCGAGCTTAAGGAGGCCCAATTGCAGCTGGACCGTGAGCGTGATAAAGAAGACAAGAGGGCGCGTGAGGAAGAGAGGAGAGAGGAGCAGCGGGAGGCCATGTCCTGGCTCATGGTAGAGAGTCGCCAATACAAGGCAACTCAGGAGCGACGGGATTATGAGCACTTGCAACGGGAGCAGGATAAATCTTGCCAGCTTTTTGAGGCGGAAATGATGAAGATGATGGGAAATTTGGGCTCCCACTAGAGGACAACTCAAAAAAAAAAGTATCTTATTGAGTCAAGCGTCAGTGTTATTCATACATTTGTGTACATCCCTCTTTTCCTACTGGCCACTCATCAAGGATCTTTTGTCGTTTCAGTCTGAAGGCCAAGCCTTACGGTCGTCGCAGCTTGCTCCACTGTGGCAAGAAGCACAAGGATGACAACGACTATGACGACGACAAGGATGATGGCTATGGCAAACACTACTAGAGCACCCCAAGACTTGGGGGTTGGGGTATTGCTTTTGATCAAATGTTGGTTAGAGAAAATTAGTGTCTCAATCCTGAGCACTTTGTTGAGGATCAAATCGGAGTCCAATTTCGCCAATCCTGGCAGACACCCGGTTCAAATACCATGACTCTCCTTCATATCCTAAGTGTTTCCCACCTCCAAAACCATTTTGTCTTGTTAGATTCTGTTGAAATCCCACCTGACATGTCTGTAAAACCTCTTCTCTTTTCCCTATTTAATCTACATTTTTCCCCGATTATCTATCTCATAAAAACTCTATTAAAAACTCTAAAAACTCAACGCATACATTCAATTTACAGACTTAAAAACCTTCTTCATCCTTCCTCTTTACCATCATCAACTTCGTCGACTCCTCAATTTCATCTATTCTATTTCTCCAATTACCTCTCTCTTTACCCTTCCCTTACTGTCATCAACTCCTGTCATTGACTCTATTAACATCTAACACTCTCATTAAATCTCTTTGTCAGCTTGCTACTATGACAGAGCAACCTGTCACAAGTTTACCACAAAATTATTATAAAAAATATAGAATATCAAATAATATTTAGAATATTATTTGATATTCTGAATCTACACTAAATTTAACCTAGGGTACCTCACTCACAGGTACCCCTAATTCCTACTCCTTCACTATGTAAATTAGCAAAGAAGAATTAGCAAGTACCTTTTAAATAAAAAGTACTTGCCGTAATTAAATGCTTATATATATATTTACATATGCTTAAAACCCATTTCCAGTCACGGAAATGAGGTGTTGTGTAAATTGGGGGAGATAGTGTAAATACACCGTGTTTTACTCAAACCCCGCGTACCGCAGTCCGCAGAGCTTGAAGTTCAACCCGCGTGACTGAAAGCCCGCGCCAAAGTTGGGATACAAGCCCCCGCGCAAGCACTAAGCCCCTTACAGACTCCCAGCTTGGCACGCGGACTCCACAGTCACTCAGGTACACCCAAAACAGTAAAAACACGCCCCAGTGACCTCATTACATATGTTACATATGTAATAACGGTTACTGGGGATTAAATAATTAAATATACTAGAGTGTATTATTATTTATACATATAATTAAAATATACTGACTGAACAAACAGTACAAACAATACTGTGGCTTATTATAAAAATACAAATAAGCCACTAGTATTAAATCTATAACAACCAGTACTGATGTACTACAGACTGTAAGACAATATAAATATGTAAAAAATAATAAAATACATTAATAAAAATCAATTGGTGACGTGTATTCAAAGCAGGGGCTGCTGAAGCGTCACCAAGAAAGCAAAAATGGCCAAAATGTGGTCCTAAGATCCCACAAGTTGGCCAATAAAACCTAAAGGGTCCCCAGGGGGAACTCAAGACTATTTAAGGAGCTCTTCAACCGCCCAAAGAAGGCTCCTCATGCTTCCCAATACCCACTAACAACCTTACCCACTTCTTATTAGATATATACATCTTTATAACACAGTCTGGTAAGCTTCTTAGTAGTTATTCTTTAGCCCTGTCTTCCCCAACAACTTCACAGTGCCCATCAAGCTCCACCATCCATCCATCCAAGCGCTTCAAACTGTCCAGTTTCACCCAGAATATCCCCAAGATCCCTCAAGGTTTATTACTAGTAAGTAATAACCCTTTTTCTTGAAGATATTCCCCCATTTCCATTCCTGGGATTAAACCACCCCTGTTCCAACAGGCCCCAGTGTTCCAGGTACCTAAATCCTCTGCATTTATTTGTAAGATACCTTAGAGGGATCTAAACCACCCCTGATTTATCAGGCCCCTCTGGTTTTTTAATTATATTAAATTTATTTAATATAATTATTAACCCATTTTTCTCTCAATTTTTTCGTCACAATTCCCCCATCTCTTTTGGGAATTGTAACTTTGTACCTTACCCAGAGTTTATATACTCTTTCCATCTATCCTTGCACCACCTGTAGCTAGAAGGACTTGTCCTTGGCATCAGGGAGGCTGACACTCTTACTGTCATCGACTCCTGTAATCAACTCCATTAACACACAACACACTGCTTCTCTACTAACTTCTATTTGACTTCGTCGACTACTTTTCTTTCACTCTACTGTATCTCCCCGTTCTCTTTGTTCTTTTCTTCATCGCTTAAATTACTTCAGGCTCAACTTACAATTTGGTGAGAAAACTAAAACAAACAATTATCATTACCTTCATCTACAATAACTAATCTTTCACTTCCATATTACCACTCATTACTTTTAGGTATTGTAGAACCTCTAGTCCTGTATCACTCTGGTTGTCTCTTTAACTAACTTAAAATTACTGGTGGTAAATCTCTATCTTTCTTCTTCTATTTTATTCAATCATTCTAACATTGTATTTTTCTTAGTCTGGTTTTATTCTTCAGCAATAACTTGTTAATCCTTTATATTCCTTCTTAATCATCCATATTTCTAGAGTTGTCTAGATTAGATGCATTGAATCAAAAAAAGTTCTTGATTATGTTACTTATATCAACTTCATCCAAAGTCATGACCCACGGACAAGATGAGACTCATGAGCATATGGCTCATATTTAACAATTTTTTCTTTGATGTCAACTGGAACAAGACCATTCAAGCTACATTTACTACTACCCCAGCAGCGTATTAATAGATAGTAGTCTCAATCAATCCAACAACAATGAGGTACAAGCTGCCGCCAACAAGCTCTGTGACTTATTACACATCTAATAAGTACACAAATCAGATCGGATCTGATCCCTGATTATAGACATAGGTTGGTGGACGCCAGCTGGCTGAGTAAGAGAAGGATTGTTGGGTCTATAAATGCTCGTAGGCACTTCATTGTATTCCCCTTTGCTTGCGGTGCGAGTGTCCCAAGCCTGAAGGTACAAAGTACCACATTGGTTGAGTAGGTTGTGTAATATCATACACACAAAGCTATTGTTCCGGGCTCGGAACGGATGAGCAGTTTGAGCCGTTAACGGGAGTCGGAACCGGTTCTTAAGTTGGCCAAATGACTGTTCAACGATCATTCTTGTTGAAGAATGAATGAAATTGAAATCTTCATTTTCAATCGTTGCAATGGAGGGGTAAGGCACCAGTACACTAACATCGGACGGGTATCCTGCATCACCAATTAGGTAGGAGCCGGGAGGAATCAGTGAAGCGGCAGGAGTGCTGGGGTTTAAAGAATAGCCCATGGCTGATCGTCGGAACAGTTGGCTGTCGTGCATTGAGCCTGGGGCTCCCCCGCTGACCTGATAATCATTGAGGTCTGATCAGCTGGTTAGATATGGGTTGAACAGCTGACAAGTGTACATTACAGAAGTTCCCGCCGCTGTCCACGATGCACTGGAATACTATGGACAACCAGCTCTTCCTGTTGATGTAGGATTCCAACGGTCACCACCTGGCATTGATAATGGGATATGAGTCCCATCAATTGCGCCAACTATGTCGGGGATCCCATGCTTCAATTCAAACAACTCTTTGATGGCTTCCCATTTTTGGACGTCATTCAAAGGAGGATAACTACCAACCGTACATGATAGGTCAGATACTATCTTATAATAATCAATGAAAGAACCGCTGAGACACTTACTTGATAGTATTCAATCTCAGCACTTGTAGGACGGCCACTACAAAGCGGCCGGAAGCTTTATTGGCCGTTTCCTTCCCGATATTGAAGACATGACCAATTGTCACATAGCTGGATCCATGTTGAATTCTCACTGATCCGCTCTTCTCAATACCGTCAACTGTCACAAGTCAATAATGTCACTCAGATTCCTTACACCCTCTTACACACTTCTACACCCTCCGCAGTAACAAATCATACTCTGAAATTCACTCGGTTAGGGTTGTGTATCTCCTCTAGAAAAAGGAAGACTCAACTCAAGATTCTCAAAATCAGACTCGACAAGATTTTCGACTTCAACTCCTCAAGAACTCAAGTCCAATCAAGACTCAAGATCTCATCTCTTCCCTCAAGACCTAACAATGTAAAGTCAGATCACTTGGATCATTCACTCTCCAATTAACTCACTGTGCTCTCACATCTTATTATCAAGTGTTGATTCTCGATCCCATCAAGACTTCAAGATTAGGCTCTTCTTCATCACTGAATCATACAGTGCTCGTGTGCTGTTTGTCATCTTTTATATTCTTTTTTTCTCATTCTGCTTCTTTCTTATGTTGTTGTTTGTCGAGGAAATCTCATACTAATCAGCATCAATAAATTCTTTCTTCTTTTCTATTAGCCTGCTTCCTATTACTTCTGTTTGAACATCCCCCTTTCTATTCTCCTTAAACAGTCCTCATCTCCTACATCTATTATTCATCATTAGCGGTATGCTTCTCCTCTCTTTGTCCTCTTCTCATCATGAACCTTGTTTTCTAATTGTTTTCTCTTTTAGTCTGGTTTTGGTTAAAAAGCAATTTCATCATTAGTTCTTTACGATTAACAGTCGAATAGACCATCGAAACTACCATCGATTAACCAAACCAGGCTCTAATACTCGTCAGGATGGATACCATCAACTCCACTATCTTAAAGACGACCATCAAGGCAATACCAGTACTTACTGAAGAAAACTTTTCCACCTGGAAGACTCGCATCATGGGGCTTTTCAAGCTAGGCGGACTCAAAGATCAGGTGACCAACGGCGAACCTCCTCTTGAAGATGTTGATAACACAATACTATGTGCGATCATTCTTGCCAAACTTTCGAACACCACCCATAAAAATGTAGTCAACTCAACCAACGAAGAAAACGCCCAGCTACTTTGGAAGAGCATCCTCAAGCGATTCATCTCAAATGAACCTTCGAATTGCGCACGTGTCTATAACTCCTTTGCTAGCATCATTTTTGACCCTAGCGATATTGAAAAATTTATAACAGAAGTAAGAAGCACTCTAGTCAGAATGGAAGACGTAGGCATAATCATGCCTGACGATATTCTCACATACGATTTGTTGCGACGTCTCCCTAGAAATCTAGACAACATCAAGCAAAAGATCACCCACTCCAAGGACGGAGAAGATATCAACCCTGAAACCCTTATTGATCATCTTGAAATTCACATCAACGAACTCAAGGTATCCTCCGAAAACAAGTCAGAAAGCCTTGAATCCACGATGTTCACCAAAGAAGACACACGCTGTAGAAACGGTGTCCACAATCCTTTTGCAACCACTCACAGCAAGGAAAACTGCTGGTCGATGTATCCCGAGAAACGAGAAGCTTATCTTAAGAAATCTCAAGGAACTCAATCAGCAAACGTTAGCAGTTTCTGAACCTTTTCATCCCACTTTCCCAAATCATTCATTCTTGACTCCGGATCCTCCTCGCACATGGTCTCTGACAAGAAACTCTTTATTCATCTAGACGAAAGCGAAAAAGGAATGATCAATACAAGCTGCGGACCAAACGCGCTGAAGATCAAAGGAAAAGGTTCAATTTCTCTGAACTTCAAAAATAATCATGTCATTTTTCACAACGTCTTACTTGTTCCAAAAATAACTGTCAATCTCCTTTCTATGCGTCATCTCTTGATGGAACAATGCAAATTAAATTTTTCTTTAAATCATTTCACGGTTCACAAGAACAATCCACTCTATTTTGAAGGAAATTATCAAAACAATATTCCTACCGTTTGCTTTGAGACTCAAATCATCCAATCCCACTTGAGTAAAGCTGAGCTTCTACATAAGTCTCTCGGTCACGTCAGTTACCATCGAATCAGAAGCAAAATAGGCATCCCTATCAATGCGCCTGAAGCTTGTAAATCTTGTGCTCTGGTGAAAATCACTAAAGCATCATTCAAGAAAAGGAACTCTGCCGCATCCAAGCCGTTCGAGGAACTTCACCTCGATCTTATTGGTCCCATAACCCCATCATCTCATCGCAAGCATCGCTTCATTCTAACCATTGTCAACAGTTTTACTCGATTCGTATCAGCCATCCCTCTGATCTCAAAGGCAGATGTGTTTCTAACCCTTACTAGGGTTATTAATATAGAAGCCAAGAGATTCGGATACTTTCCATCCATTCTTCACTCAGATCGAGGAACCGAATTCGTCAACTCCGAGATCGACAAATATTGTAATTAACATGTCATTTGACAGCGATTTTCTGATGCCTACACACCTCAACAGAATGGCTTGGCAGAAAGATTTAACAGGACCTTTGTCAGCTTGCTACTATGACAGAGCAACCTGTCACAAGTTTCCTACAAAAATTATTATAAAAAATATAGAATATCAAATAATAGTTAGAATATTATTTGATATTCTAAATCTACACTAAAAATAACCTAGGGTACCTCACTCACAAGTACCCCTCATTCTCACTCCTTCACTATGTAAATTAGCAAAGAATAATTAGCAAGTACCTTTAACAAAAAGGAACTTGCATTAATTAATGCTTATATATATATATACATATGCCTAAACCCCATTTCCAGTCACGGAAATGAGGTGTTGTGTAAATTAGGGGAGATAGTGTAAATACACCGTGTTTTACTCAAACCCCGCGTACCGCAGTCCGCAGAACTTCAAGTTCAACCCGCGTGACTGAAAGCCCGCTTCAAAGTTGGGATATAAGCCCCCGCGCAAGCATCAAGCCCCTCACAGGCTCCCAAACTTGGCACGCGGACTCCACAGTCACTCAGGTACACCCAAATCAACAAAAACACGCTCCAGTGACCTCATTACATGTGTTACATATGTAATGAAGAGTACTGGGGACTAAAACAATTAAATATATTGAATGGTATTGTTTATTTGTACAATACATTGATTGAACAAACAGTACAAACAATACTGTGGCTTATTATAAATACAAATAAGCCACTAGTATTAAATCTATAACAAACAGTACTAATGTACTACAGACTGTAAGTCAATGTAAATAAATAAATAATAAAAAAAATTAATAAAAAATCAATCAATTGGTGACGTGTATTCAAAGCAGGGGCTGCTGAAGCGTCACCAAGAAAGCAAAAATGGCCAAAATGTGGTCCAAAGATCCCACAAGTTGGCCAATAATACCTACAGGGTCCCCAAGGGGAACTCAAGACTATTTAAGGAGCTCTTCAACCGCCCAAAGAAGGCTCCTCATGCTTCCCAATACCCACTAACAACCTTACCCACTTCTTATTAGATATATACATCTTTATAACACAGTCTGGTAAGCTTCTTAGTAGTTATTCTTTAGCCCTGTCTTCCTCAACAACTTCACAGTGTCCATCAAGCTCCACCAACCATCCACCCAAGCGCTTCAAACTGTCCTGTTTCACCCAGAATATCTCCAAGATCCCTCAAGGTTTATTACTAGTAAGTAATAACCCTTTTCTTGAAGATATTTCCCCATTTCCATTCCTGGGATTAAACCACCCCTGTTCCAACAGGCCCCAGTGTTCCAGGTACCTAAATCCTCTGCATTTATTTGTAAGATACCTTAGAGGGATCTAAACCACCCCTGATTTATCAGGCCCCTCTGGTTTTTAATTATATTAAATTTATTTAATATAATTATTAACCTATTTTTCTCTCAATTTTTACGTCACAATTCCTCCATATCTTTTGGGAATTGTAACATTGTACCTTACCCAGAGTTAATATACTCTTTCCATATATTCTTGCACCACCTGTAGCTAGAAGGACTTGTCCTTGGCATCAGGGAGGCTGACAATTGGGGGTCTGGCCGGGAAATTTTCAAAATTATTTTTGAAATAAAAAACCCGTAATCTTTTAATTTTTTTAAAAAAATACACATATAAAAAAACCCAATAAAAATTACCACCTTTTTTATAAATCCTCATTCCATAAAAAATTTAAAAAAACTAACAAAAACTGGGGCATTGATATTTGCACGCCCATCGGCGCACGCCCACGCCGAACGCACGCCGATAAAAAGAAAGGCGTGTTCCCCGCACGCCTTTTTTTTATCGGCGTGCGGGCTGCACGCCCATCCTTGGGCGTGGGAACGCCTGTAGATGAGCGTGCGTGCTGCACGCCCATCTACAGGCGTGCGACACTGCAGGCGTGCAGTCGCACGCCCCCTTCAGAAAAAGGCGTGCGGCTCGCCCGCCCCGTCAGAAAAGGGCGTGTGGGTCGCACGCCCTTTTTATGTGTATAGGCAGGGGCGTGCCCCCTGCCTATACACATAAAAAGGGCGTGCGACCCACACGCCCTTTTTATGTGTATAGGCAGGGGGCATGCCCCTGCCTATACACATAGATCGGCGGACCGCCGACCTATGTATATAGGAAGGGCGTGCCCCTTCCTATATACATAGAATCGGCGTGCCGACTGCACGCCGATTCTATGTATATAGGAAGGGGCACGCCCCTTTCTATATACATGCTGATGTCATGCATACAAAACATTGTACGCATGACATCAGCATGCCCCCACCCGCCCCCTCCCCCCATCCTTTGCCGATCGGCCCTCCCCCCCCCTCCCAAAATCCCTCCCCAACCACCACCTCACCGACCCCACCACCCACCCTCCAGACCACCTACCCGTTCCGACCCACCACCCACCCAACCCAGCCTCGCCGACCGCCGACTCAAGCCGCCGGAACGACCCAGCCGCCCGACAACCTCAAGCCAGCCGCCCGACCACCTCAAGCCAGCCGCCAGGACATCGACCAGTAAGTCGATGTCCCCCCGTTTCCCCCGTTCCCCCCAATCCTCCGCGCCCCCCCGTCCCCCCTGCCCCTCACCCAAAACCCCGCCCGCTCCTGGGCCAGCTGGGCCTGGCCCAGAGGGGCCAGATGGGCCACCTGGGCCTGGCCCAGAGGGGCCAGATGGGCCACCTGGACCTGGCCAAAAGGGGCCAGATGGGCCAGCCAAAAGGGGCCAGATGGGCCACCTGGGCCTGGCCAAAAGGGGCCAACTAGAACCAGTGGCCCCTATGGACACATTCAAGGTGTGAATGTGCCACTAGGCCCCCTTGCAAGCCCCCCCTTGCACCCAAGGCCCAGGAAAAATGTGCAAGGGACACATCTTGGCCTAAAGGGCCCCGGGAAATGCCCACAGATGCATATCAGGCCCCAAGTCCCCGTCTAAGCCCCCTACACACCCAAAGTGCCCCCCCAAACCCCCCGCAAGGGCTGATATTCCCCTTTCTCATATTCTCACTGCAAAAGGTACTTAATTCCAGGAGCAGCAGCTGACATCTGTTTTACTTTGCAATCCAACCAACAGCAACACCGTTTTCTCCTCCTCCATCAAGCTTTAGACGTATTTCCACGCAACAACAATGTCTGGTAGTCATGAACAATCACGTAAGTTCTGTTTCCTCATAAGATGTATGACAATAAACCTCCTGCTTACCACTTTCCACCCCAAAACACTGCAAATCAGGTTTGGACTTCTGGCAAAAATGCACTGAGCTTGCTCAGCATCCCGCATGCAGTCCCGAGGAATACAAGTATCTGGAAGTTCTTGCCAACAAAATAAAAGCCGAATACGAGCAGTCAGACGATGAGGGTCATGAGTCCTCAACTCGCCCAGCTCCAACAAACACGTTTGACCCCCCAGCTAGCCAAACCATCCTACATTCCACTCCTAACGTCAACCAACCACCTCCTAACCTCAACCGATTCATTCCTTGGTTTCCTGATCTTCCCAAAGACCTCCCACCACCTCAAACAACCGCTCCACAACTGTCAGATTTTCTCTCAGCAAACAATGCGGCACCAACACTTCATCGCACACCAGAACCCACTCGAATTAACAACATACCAGCTCAATGGGACAACGAACCCGCTCCATTTGACAACGGCTTGCCCAACGTTATGAACCCGGCATATGGCCCCATCTACCCAATAAGAACACCCAGGCGCAACAGCAAAGGCGAAAGCACCTTTCTCACCACCTCTAATGAGGCTTTCCTTGATGGTATAACTACCGCCATGGAATCCCAAAATGCCAAACGAGCCTTGCATAACTTATCACAAAACCGTGATGACAATATAAACAACCCGGATGCCGAGGGGGAAACCGACCCTGAAGAATTGGGAATCAACCCTCCAGCCTCACAAGACTCTTTGCCGTACAACCATCGTGCAGCCCCACACCCACATTCCACTATCGTTGAAAGTCACCCACGCCGGGCTCGCTACCGCTATCCAACTGCAATATTTGTTGATCCTACGTCCAATGATCCTACATCCAAAAAATCCCGGCATCACACCCCAAGTCCAGACAATCCTCCCTCATGTGGTGGAAGCCCAGTCCCTCAACAGGGCTCCTCTACCTCTCATCAACAGATTGTGCGTATCGACCCAAGGGAAACCGGCCCAAACTTCCCAAGCCACCTATTCACTCCTCACCCAACTGTCCTAACGGCCGAAAACTTGAAAGGCATGAAGTTCTCCCGCACCGCAACCACTAGTGCAGTGCACAGTTCCAGTTCATTGCCCAGCTCCAGTTCAAACCCCAGCAAGAGGTCAACAGGCCCTCCTCGCCCTGCAAGATCCACACGGGATGCATGTGAGTCATCCCCCTCTCCTCTAAACATTAAACACTTCTCAAACTCATGTCTGTCTGTCTGTTGCAGCTGTGGAACTATTTTTACCAGGCCCACTGCTTCCAAGATCAGTGGTAGAAAACTTGAACAACAATTTGGCGCGTGGCATTGCATGGTCCCTCACATCAGCTGAGAAGATGATAAAGAACATCGCCTATGTCCTCAATCACCTCCCCCATATGCTCTCTCGTCATGGCCCAATGGACCACAATTTCAAGGAAAGAGTGTGGCGGGACGTTACAATAACTCTGGCTGCTTGCAAATCAGGTAATTCTCCTAGTTACTATCTATTTATTTAAAAATGACACTGACCAATTTTTGTGGTGCGGTTAAGAAAAAATCCTCCACCCTGCTACTTCAATGTCTCTGATCACTCATGACATGATCAACATGGATCAGATTGAAGTTGTCCGGGCCAACAAAAGCAAGACGATAACCAACCAAACTCAGGTACACACACTGGCCTCAAACATGGCATCATTCATCTCTCCTCCTGACACAGGCATACCTCCGACTCAAATCTGCTTTACATCAATGCTGGGCTTTTCTCATCTCGAACAGCAGGGCGCCCAATGGGAACCCCTTCCACTAGATACAACAAAGGTCCACTCTGCTCACTGGGGCTTCCAACGAACCTACGAGAACCTGGGGACATTCGATGCCAATTCACCAAACCTTGGCGGCCTCATGCTTGTGTCACAGCACCTGGTGGGGGCAATGTCAGCTCTGGCGTATATCTGCAGCTTATCCGACTTTACCCGGCCACGTCCAAAGCATACAAGGACGGATGAGTGCTCCACAAGGAATACACCCTCTCAGATCCAGATGTTAGCTGGTCTGCTCGTTTTTGGTCCAACATCAGTCTTCACATTCAACAGACAGACTGCCAGCAATGCCAACGCTTCAGCCTTGCTAGAATTTGGGGCCAAAGTCCTTAAACAAAAGGTGGATGGTGGTATTACTCTCCCAATGCCCCACCAAACTTTAGACAATCTTCGTATATATTTTCTGGACTTCTTGTGTGCTATGGGCTTCAATAAGATTGGTGAGAATGGACTCCCCCAAGTGGATTGGGAAAGAACCTACAAAGAATTTCACCACTACTTTGCTACTCACCACCTACTCCACATTTTTTCTCAAGATATAGAAATAGCTTTGTCCAACTATCACTTCTGACTTGTATGGTATTTAAATCCTATCCTGTGTCTCCAGCTCTACATGTTTCATGTTCTATTGATCACTTCCATCCAAATGATACATTATTTGCCTTTTGGTTTATCTATTTCCTACATTATAGGTGTCAGTCTTGGTGTGCAACTAAAACTTATTATTATACATATGATATGATACTAATAACTGAAAATTGAATTAATGATCAGTTAAAAGTATGATTACCTAACTTTATGCTTACATACTCATATACATATGCTTACCCCCAATTTCCAGTCACGGAAATGAGGTGTTGTGTAAATTAGGGGAGATAGTATAAATACAATGTGTTGTACTCAAACACTGTGCACTGCAGTCCGCATACCTTGAAGTTCAACCCGTGTGACTGAAAGCCCGCGCCAAAGTTGGAATATAAGCCCCCGCGCAAGCATCAGGCCCCTTACAGGCTCTCAGCTTGGCACGCGGACTGCAAAGTCATCCAAGGTACACCCAAAGTAACAAAAACACGCCCAATTAACTTCATTACATAAGTTACACATGTAATGAAGATTAATGGCGACTAAATAAATGATTATACCAGATTGTATTATTATTTAGACATATAAATAAAATTATATTGACTGAACAAACAGTACAAATAAAACTGCGGCTTATTATAAAATACAAATAAGCCACTAGTATTAATCTATAACAACCAGTACTAATGTACTACAGACTGGAAGTCAAATAAATAAATAAATAAACTAATAAAATCAATTGGTGACGTGGATTCAAAGCAGGGGCTGCTGACGCGTCACCAAGAAAGCAAAAATGGCCAAAATGTGGTCCAAATATCCCACGAGTTGGCCAATAATACCTACAGGGTCCCCAGAGGGATCTCAAGACTATTTAAGGAGGTCTTCAACCGCCCAAATAAAGCTCCTCATGCTTTTTTATACCCACCAACAACCTTACCCATGTATTATTAGATATACAACTTTTTAAAACAGGGTAAGCGTATTAGTAGTTATTAGCCCTGTCTTCCCCAACAACTCTACAGTGACCATCCAGCTCCACCATCCACCCATCAAAGCGCCCAAAACTGTCCAGTTTCACCCTGAATATGGCCAAGATCCCTCAAGGTTTATTACTAGTAAGTAATAACCCTTTTCTTGGAGATATTCCCCACTTACCTTTCCTGGTATTAAGCCACCCCTGTGTCAACAGGACCCAGTGTTCCAGGCACTTAAATCCTCTGCAATTTATTTGCAAGCACCTGAGAGAGATTTAAACCACCCCTGATTTATCAGGCCCCTATTATATTAAGTTTATTTAATATAATTATTACCTTATTTTTCCTATTTTTCCTCTAAAGTTTACGTCACAATTCCCCCGTTTTATTTGGGAATTATAACCTTAAACAAACCTTACCCAGAGTAATATCACTCTTTCCTTGTATCCTTGCACCACTTGTAGCTAGAAAGACTTGTTGTTGGCATCAAGGAGGCTGACAATATTCAGGAGTAATGTTGACAGCCATTACTCTACTTTGATTTATGGAAACAAATTTAATATAGTAATTACAAATCAGAGGAGGGGTGTTACATTGGCTTGCAAGTTTTGGAGTAAAGAAGTGTGGCTGGTTCAATGATGCTCAACCAACCAGCAGCTTGGCTCTTTGGAAATGATCTAGGTATGGACGGTGGAGGGAAAGGTACTAGGCCACGCTTGACTATAACATGTATCCAGTGATTCCCGTTAATTAGTGCAAGGTAGATTGGGCTTGCTGGTTTGGGGTCGGGTGCAACAGTTGAAGGGAGAAACGTCATGCAGCCAGCTGCTCGGTCGTTTGTGAGGAACACCACTGGCCTATTGTATGCATTAGCCAGAATAGGACCACCATCAAGCCTGCCCATCCACTTGGAAGTGGGCACTGGTCCCTTGGGATTCTCCACGCAAATGCTGTCGTAGGTCTTCTCGAACATATCTGGTCCACCTAGCTTCCTCGTCCAAAGTGCCCTGTTGATCTCCAGCTCGTGTAACATGTCCAATCGCACTTGATACCACCCATTGTCTCTAGCATACGGGCCCTCGGGTTTTTCAGCAGCCAATGCATGTGCCACACAAGAATACCCACAGTTGCCATCGCCTTTTGGGTTATAACTTGATTGGACATACTTAATGACCCAAGGAGGTAACTCCTCAACCTGGGGGAGATGAGGGCAAATTCAGCATAAGCACAAGAGTGTGAGTAAATTGCTTTGCTCTCATGAGTAATCATCATGAATTCACACTATGTTCACTTACTGATTTATCAGACATAACCTCTTTAGAGGCTTGAGCCAGTGTCCCTAAGGTGGGACCACTTTTTACAACCATACTTTCATCCTGAATTCAACCAGAAAAGCCAATCAGTTATAATGTTGACTCATTGAATGGGCTCATCCTAACCCTTGAATTTACCTCCAAAGTCGGTGGCCTGGGGGGGTCACTGGCCTGATAATCACCTTCCATATGGGACATAGGAATAGCATCCTGATTTGCAAAAATACAACAGAACAATTAGGCGGATCACTATTAGGAGAATCTTGTTGGTTTGATTAAAGGGGCTTACCAGGGAAGTTGACATTGAAGTCCCGGCAAGAGGAATATCAATTGGATTGTCCTCTGCAAATTCACATGCATCTCCTTCAGACCCAAAGGGATCTCCATCACTGCCATCAGATTGATCAATGGATGAGTCTGGTACTCCACTAGATGACCCAGAATGACTGCCTTCTGCGGAGCTCCCTTTTGCCAAAGACATCTGACTCATTGCAGATGATACTGAGGGCTTTTCTTCCATACGGCGTTGGGACTTGGGCCGGTCGGAAGTGGGGGGACTTGCTTTCCGCTTATGTGACGTGCGGCCTGGTTGGTAGTCTTTGTTGGCTGCATACGTAGATGGTAGCTGAGACTTTGGAGGTCGGCCTCGTCGCTTGGCCACACACGGTGGGCTCTCATTTTCTTCTTCAGAAGATGTTGCGGGATCAGGAGCCTTTCTTGGTCGGCCTCGGGGTTTTGGGGCGGTCAGTCTGGCCAAGGTGGGCAGCTCATCAGGGTCTTCCATTGATGAGCTGCTATCTTGTTGCAACTCGTCTGTCCTTCTCCGGCCCGCTTGATTCTGACTGGTCCTTGCGCGCTGTTTCCCTTTGGCTGTCTGTGCCTTTTCAATCTGAGACTCCACGATTTCTGCCTGAGTAGGATCTCGGGTTTGCACACGGCGGCTTCCATTCTTCTTCTTCCAAGGTTGATTTGGTTTGGATTTTTGTCTGATGGGGTCTGGCTCAATCAGTGGGACCACATGTGTGTTTGCAACAACTCGACGGAAATTCTTCATCAGTGCCGGCAAAGCTGTGGAGGGGTGAGATTCCAAGATCTCCTGCTTTAGCGCCTCAAAATCATCGTCAAAGTTATACGGCTCCTCATCAAGGTTCTGTAATTTAAGCAAGGTCAAACAGGATTAGCCAATGGGTTATGGAGGAGGGGGCAGATTTATACACTGACTGGTCCATCAGGGTTGTAACACAATTGCCACTGGGGATGAAAGTCTGCTGGTTCCACATCACCCTTCTCTTCAAGCAACTTTTCAATCAAGTGTGCACATGGGACCCCCATTCCCGCATTGAAGTTCCCCGTACACTGCCTGACCGGATCATCACGTTTGGCCTTCTTCATTTTCAAGTACTTATTGTACTCTCCGATTGCCAATTTGAGGGCATGGGTTGAGATCTTGGTGTGAAGAGGCTTGAAAACATTTGGGAGTCCGGATAGCCCTTTGATCCTTTCATGGCCAATGGTGACCTGTGCTTCGTCCAGTTGCCGGTCCACAGCTGATGAAATGGTCAGGAAGAGCGTAGCAAAGTCGATCTTGCCAGATGTCACGTATGTTTTGAGCCAGCTATGAGCTGATTCACCTCTAGATGACGTCAGATTCCCCAAGTGCGGGGTTTTCCCAGCCCATGCAGCCATGAATTGTTTGCGACAGGGCAGAACATGGTTCTGAAGGTATTCCAGAACATTTGCTCGTTCCCTGAGGTCCACCTGAAGCTTTCCCCAAGCTGTGTCGAATGAGGGTTCGTCCGGTGCGTATGTAACCTCGTGCCATAGCTTCATGAAATTTGTCCATTCGTCTGCCTCGGATGCAAAAGCCTGTTTGCAGTTGGTGACAATGTTCCGATCAATGTGCCAGGCGCATAGGTTGGAGGTTGCATTTGGGAAGTGCTCCGCAATTGCATTTCGGAGAGCCACCTCTTTGTCCGTCACAAAGACCTTTGGAGAGCTCTCTGGTTCCCATACCGACCTGCAAGAATTGATAGGTGTATGTAAAATTACCATCAGATTATCAATCTCATACTAAAAAAGACAATCACCACACTCACTTCAACTTATTCAGAGCCCAAGAGTATGCCGCATTTTTCTCATTCCTCATGAGACAAAATCCAATTGAGAACGAGCTGTTCGTGCAGGTCTGGCCAACAACATGCAGTAAGGGGTACTTGCAGAGGTTGGTCTTGTAGGTGCAGTCAATATTAACCACATGATGGAACTTGCGAGCAAGTAACATTGATCCAGGGTGCGCAAACCATAGGTAGAGGAGCTTTCCGTCATCATCGTAAACTTCATCGTGAACCCAGTTGGAGCCTTTGAGGCATCGTAGAAGATGGTTGATGGGGGTGTCGCCGGCCCTCCGCTGTATCTTCTGCGCTGCTTTTGTGTTGTAAATTGTCCTGTTTGTGACAAAGCGTCCCTCAGTCGTACTCAGCTGCCGGGCAATTGCCTGTGGTTGCAAACCAAGAGAGGCCAGTCGAGCCACCTCTGCTTGGCCCTCTGCCCCAAGTGTCTTGTGGATGGCCTCGTACTTGTGCTGGATGACATTGTGGTTGTGAGGGACAGTCTTGCTGCGGAGATCCCAATAGTCGTTTTCACGGTTCTTGGCACATGAACAGTGGCCCGAAATCTTGAAGGCGCATCCAACTCGCTTATTACGTGATTCACGAGCCCGACAGGAGTCCACGGTGGTAGTGTCTTCTCCAGCCAGTGAGCAGGCAAGGTAAATGTTCTTCCCCGCCTTGGATTTTGAGACTGCCAGCCGATAACCATGCTCGGTGGCCCATGTGGACACAAATTTCTTCAGATCGTCAACACAGGTGAACAGGTATTCAGGTGGAGGGTCCATTGGCTCTACGAAATTAATTCCCATGAGCATCCATTGGAAACAGTATGATAAATCAATGAGGCACTGACCTCCCACAGAGTAGTCAAACAATCTGACATCCTCACTGGTCAGTAGGGCTTTGGGCAAAGCATTTCCATCCGGGAGATTTGGGGCCATCAACAAGTCATTGGTGTGGTGCGCAGATGCACTGGGATCTGTACAATAAAACATTGGTAAGAACACCGCAAAGGACTTTTCTGAGTGAAATCTACAATCACCTTGGGGATTTTCCTCAGTCATTGGAGAGGGAACAGACATTTCCAGGGGGATTGGGGAGGGAACAGACATTTCCTGGGCGGTTCTTGCAGGAGCCAGGACTGCAGACGGTACCACAGATGTTGTAGAGTTGGAACCACCTGATTCATCAATAAATAGTCAGCTCCCAATAAAGCAACTTTACCAGAGAAACTAAGACCCACCTTGAGCTTGATCCTCATTGGTTTGGGTGGGAAAAGAGGGAGCAGGCAGGTCATTTGCAGAAGGCAGGAAATCAGGGGGAAAAGCTGATGATTTACAGTTTGTCAGCTCTCAATAAATATACATTACAAGAGAAAGTTAGACCTACCTTGAGCAGTATTGTCAGTCATTTGAGGGAAAACCAAGGAAGCCAGTGGATCAATTGATGTAGGTAGTTGCGCGGATGGGGCAGGCGGACTTAAAGAGTCAAGCAGAGAATTGATTTTGACAGCGGATTGGTTGGTGTTGTTGTCCCAGTAGTATGTGGGCTGGTTGACGGACGGGTTGCTGGGTATTGATGCAGACAGGTTGCTGGGTATTGATGGCGGGTGTTGGATTGGTTGGGGGGCATTCCAGTTGTTGGAGTACATTTCCTGCTGTAATGTATAGGAGGTTGGTTGATTGGGTTGGTGGGTGGGAGGAATGTTGGACGTCTGGTGCAGGGGGATTGCTGGATTGGTGTAGTTTGGAAAGTTTGGATTGAGTTGGCCGGTGACTGGAATGTGAGGAAAGGCTGTACTATTGTTATAGGAGGCCGTTTGGGATGATTGGTGGGGGGGAAGGTTGTTGTATGGGTTGAAAGATGGTATTTGGTGGCCCATATGGGGTGCAGGTTGCCCGTGATTTGGAATTGGAAAGGCCATTGAGTTTGACGGGTATGCAGGGTGGCCATGGTTGGTGAAGCTGGGGTGTTGGTTTGTGGGATTATGTGTGATTGGGGGTATTGAGGATGCGGCAGCATTGTGTAGGTAATTGGGGAAGCTGGGGAATTGATCAGACGTTTGAGGAGGGATGGTGGAGTTGGATGGGGCATGGAACCAAGGGGGTTGCCCAAATGGGACTGGTGGTTGCGGCTGATGGAGGCAGGAGGAAGGACTGTGTGAGCCAGTTATTTAAGTAGAAGCATTGGGAAGTGTTTACATACATGTTGTGCCAAGTGAGACTGGGTGACATTAGGCTGACCACTGGCATGCATTATTGCATTAGGGTATTGGGGGTGCGGCTGATTGTGGACGCCATATGGGTTGGGAGATACGTGGTAGTAGGAGGAGTTTTGGCCTGGCTGAGACATTTTCTGCTGTAAATAACGGCCAAAGTGAGTAATTTTGGATGATATCTACTTTGATAGACATGCACTTACACTGCTGGAGGGTAATAAAAGTTGATGCGAAGAATACTTGCTGATATCTGTGCGTTCAGAGGAACAAGAAGAAATAATCAGCTGGCATGAAAATAATAATAATGAAGATGTGGAGAGATTGATTGGATCTGAGTGGAAGAACATCAAGTGCTGGTGTGCCCGTCCGGGGCTTGGACAAGGGGAATGGGGCCCTTGGATACCTATGTGGAGATATAAAGGGGACCATTGGCCTAACATGTCAAACTTGGGCGGCTGGGAAGGGCACAGTTGGCTCCTTTTGGCCAGTCATACAGTTGGCTCCTTTTGGCCAGTCATAGTGGGCCCTGTTGGCCCCTTTACTAGGCCCTTTGGGGCTTGTCCCACTGTCAATACAGGGCCTAATGGGCCCTGATCAAATTCTTAGTTTTTGTTATGATCATTATCTTTTTTTTTTGTTTTTTTTTGTTTTTTTTTCTTGTTTTTTTCTTGTTTTATTTTATTTTATTTTTATTTTATTTTTATTTTACTTTTATTTTATTTTTATTTTATTTTTATTTTGTTTTTATTTTGTTTTTATTTTTATTTTATTTTATTTTTTCTGATTTTTTATTTGATCTTACGGGGGCACGGGGGTCACGGGGGGCACGGGGGGGCACGGGGGAACAAAAGGAAAAATACCCACTTAGGGGTTCGTCCGGTTGTTCCGTGTCGGGTTGGTTGGCTGGCTCGCTTGGATCGGGTCGGGTGGGTCGGCTCGGCTCGTCTGGGGGGTTGGTGTGGAGGGCTGGCTGTGAGGAGGGAGGGGGGAGTGATCGTTTGATCGATTGAGCGAGGTGGTGGTTGCGGTTGAAATCCGCTGGGGGGGAGGGGGGGAGGGGGCAGGTGGGGGCATGCTGATGTCATGCGTACAATGTTTTGTACGCATGACATCAGCATGTATATAGAAAGGGGCGTGCCCCTTCCTATATACATAGAATCGGCGTGCAGTCGGCACGCCGATTCTATGTATATAGGAAGGGGCACGCCCTTCCTATATACATAGGTCGGCGGTCCGCCGATCTATGTGTATAGGCAGGGGCGTGCCCCCTGCCTATACACATAAAAAGGGCGTGTGGGTCGCACGCCCTTTTTATGTGTATAGGCAGGGGGCACGCCCCTGCCTATACACATAAAAAGGGCGTGCGACCCACACACCCTTTTCTGAAGGGGCGGGCGAGCCGCACGCCTGTTTCTGAAGAGGGCGTGCGACTGCACGCCTGCAGTGTCGCACGCCTGTAGATGGGCGTGCAGCACGCACGCCCATCTACAGGCGTGCCCACGCCCGAGGATGGGCGTGCAGCCCGCACGCCGATTAAAAAAAAGGCGTGCGGGGCACACGCCTTGTTTTTTATCGGCGTGCGTTCGGCGTGGGCGTGCGCCGATGGGCGTGCAAATATCAATGCCCCAAAAACTGTTTTGCTTTATTCTTTTTTTTCAAAAAAACCAAACCCACAAAAATTAAATAAAAAAATCGTAAGTTTTTTTTATTTTTATTATACATACAATTAAAAAACATACTAATAAAAATTCTAAAAATATATCACAGTATTCTATACTTACCATTCTCTATTTTTTATCATCTGCGGCGCGTACAGTTAATTTACAGGAAAACGCCGCGCTGGTTCAATACTACCTCGTGTATCTCAAATTACGACGAGAAGAAGAGATTAGAAACTACATACCTAGCGATTGGGATTTATTATCCCAAGAAGAGCGAATAATTCTAGCCTCCTACCACTCCCACTTACGCGAAGAATGAGACCTCGACGCAGAAATTAATTTGCAAAAATACCTTCGTGATCTCAAAGCCAAAAAGGAGAGACTGGCCAGAGAAAAATATCAGGCTAAAAGTCAGTGCTTCTATCCCTCATCGCTTGAAATTATTACCAACATCGCCGTTTATTTCTCCAGTGGCATCCTTCGAGTCCAACCCCCAAGACCAATCTACTGTATCTACAGAAGAAGGAACTCCTCGCCCCCACACCCCTAACCGTAAGCTGCTAGTGTCTAACTTAATTAACACAAGAGGAAGCTTAAAGAAATGGTGAAACCCACCAGATCCAACAACCCCGAACTACGAGGTCTCCTCCCAAGTCCAACAAGAACTCGTGGTGGCAAAAGAATTGCACCAGCACGTCAAGAACCTACAAATGGCAAACATAGCGCGCAAGGACTTGAACCCCCCCACGCCGGAGACCGCACCAGCTCCCATGGACAACCCGATCCCCTCCCAGGACATCACTCCTCTGAAACAAGAAACAGAGACGCCCATGGACGTCGACGAGAGGCCCCAACCCTTATTGGAAGCTACCCCGATACGCCCTTCCACCCAGGAGATCCAAGTCCTCTCCAAGGACGAACAAATCAGACTCTGGGTGAAAGAGCACGTTTCCATCTGGAAACAGTGCCAAGTATCCTTGCAACAAGGGGCTACCGCCGAGCTGAGAGCGCTTTTGACCACCGCTCAAGAGAGTCAGAAGGCTCTTCAGAAACTCATTCCCAACGAGGAAATAGAGGCGTATGTGAAAGGCTGGAATCCTTGGGAGGAAAAGAAGTTACACTTCCCAGCCCCTCCCAAAAAGTTATCCGGTCTCAAATTCAAGAAGAAAGAGGAAAGGAAGACCCGCAGCTCCTCCTCAATCAACTTCGACGATCCAGCCCGCTGGAAGAGGACCACGGATCTACTTCACATAGCGGCAAATCTATACAAGAACATAGATTAAGCCCCACTGTTTTACATTCCCTTTTTGACTCCATAGAGGCCCTTAATAATAATATAGCTACACTAGATATTAATAGTGAAGCTAATTTAAAAATTATTTTTAATAAAATAGAAAATAGCTTAGAGGAATTGAAAGATAACATCACAGCGCGCACTATGAGAATTTTACAAACACTGGACAAACCACTACCCCTTGAGTTGCCAGTGCACCACAGTGAGACCTTGTTGGAAATCAACAAAAATAATGAGAACATTAAAGAAATAGCAAAAGAAATTAACAAAAATACTAATGATACTTTAGATGTTCTTGAAGAAATGCAAACTTCCCAAGTAACAATGGCAGAATATGTTATTAATTCCCTCAAAAAGGATGAAACAAATAACAATAAATTAGAAGATTTGATCATGAATCTGAATAACAATTTTAATACAAAATTTGAGAAACTAGAGGAACAAGTAAACAACAAATTATCTGTCCTCACCTCTGAGATTGAATCATTGAAATTAAAAGACAATGTAATTTCAAAATTAACAACTATCATCTCAGGTATAGAATCCTTGAAAGAGGAGAAAATAAATCCACAATACCATGAGCCTCAAGGACCCAGCAGCTCATACAGTGAAGAAGAGATGGTTAACCAAGCAACAAACAATTGGAATAAGTATGGTGACAAGGTACCTGACAGTAAACCCACCACGTATCTTGACAGAGATGAAGCTCCTCACATCAATATTAATTCTAATTATTATAACAACAAAGAGGAGAAACAAAATAATCCATATAAAAATCTCCAATACTTGAGTCCCAACATTGCCCCTCAAGAAAAACATAGCGCCCCCAATACCAATAGTGCCCAACCTAGGTATAACAATCCTTTTATGCAGAACAGACCTATGACCAAAGATACCAGAATGTCCACACCTTACAGAAACTCTGATATGACTGCTATACACAAACTTATGCCCCCCTTAAAAGATTGGCCCAAGTTTGATGGTAAAGGAGAATATGACCACATGAGTTTCATAGAATACATTGATCATATAGTAAGGACTTACCAAGCTGATGATGAAGTCATCACTTCAAGACTTACTGTAATCTTTGAAGGAATGGCTTCTACTTGGTTTATTACCAAAAGTAAAGCTGTAGGACACCAATCCTGGTCAGTATGGAAAGAATTAATCAAAGCCCAGTTTGGCACCAGAATCTGGAAAAATGAAAAGCGGCAAGCCTTTGAAAAGGACTACTTTGATCCAACCACAGAAACAGCTTCTGAATGGTGTTTGAAACAAAGAAGAAGGATTGAATGTGTGTATGACAGAGTCTCTGATGAAGAAGCCAACAACAGATTACTGAGTCAATGTAAAGGAAATCTTGAGAGTATAATGAGATGTAGATTCCCCTCACTAGATGTAGACCTGACAGAATTCAGCAGTGTATTAAATGAAATGGTGGTCCTTAATGGATGGAACAAAAAGTACATCAGAAATATCATCCCTGAAAGAAAAGAGTTCCAAAAAGAATCCACCAAGGTTAACCACACAACTGAAATCCCCAAGAAAACTGCTACTCCTGAGTGTTTCAAGTGTGGAGAAAAGGGTCATTGGAAAAATGAATGTACCAATATGCGTAAAAAAGTAAATATGGTAGTAATGAACACCCCATCAGAAACTGAAGAAGATACCCATTCCCAGTTTGAAATAGTCATGGATGAACCTGCTGAAGAAGACTTGATGAGAATTTCAGTTATCCAAGCTGACATTGGGGATGAATTATCCATTAATGCTATACATGGTGATTCTAATTTACCACAAAAATGGGATCCCTCCATGAAAATTGGTCATATATCTGACGCAAAGTTACTCACCAATAAACCTGAAGCTGGTATGAGTTACACCATGGGGAAAACTAGTTATACTACTGTCTTGTTTGTCAACAAAGAAATAAGAGTACTCCTTGACGTAGGAGCTTTCTGTTCTTGTGCCAGTAGTACCTTTCTGGATGAATGTTACCCCACATGGAAAGATAACTTAATGCCCATGCCAAAAGCCAAGTTCAGTAGTTGCAACTCAGCCATGAAACCTATTGGAGTAGTATCCATACCTCTAATATTTCCTCACTCTAAAGGATCTCTTAGATTATCTGTTGAATTTGTAGTGTTACAAGATGCAGTATGTGATTACCTGATCCTAGGTAATGATGCTTTCTGTATGTATGGTATAGATATTTTCCAGAGTAAAGATAGATTCTACACTATTGGTGGTGATTGGAAAAGAAAATTCCAAATCTGCAAAATTAACATCAAGATACCAGATGTCATTAACAATGTTGAAGTCCAACAAGATCTACTATCTTTCCAGAAAGAATATTTATCACAAGCTGCTGTCAGTGACATATTAAGTAAGAAACAAAAATTAGACGTGTTGAAAACTTGTTTTGAACATAAAGAAGCTTTCTGTACCACAGAAGAACCAATTGGTAACATCAAAGGCCATGACATGAAATTGGAACTTAACATTGACAAACCTTATCCCCCACAGTTGAGGAGACCACCCTACCCCTCCAGCCCCAAATCAAGAGAAGCTCTGGAAACACACATCAAAGAGCTACAAGAACTCAAAGTCCTGAGAAAAGTTGGACATAATGAACAGGTAGAAGTCACCACACCTGTAATAATTGCCTGGCATAATGAAAAGTCAAGAATGGTGGGAGATTTCCGTGCTCTGAATAATTACACCCAGACCTGACTACTATCCTATCCCCAGGATAGACCATTCATTACATAACTTATCTAAGGCTAAATATATCACCACTATGGATGTACTGAAAGGATTCCATCAGAACCCCATAGCGCCTGAGAGTAGGAAATTCCTGAGGATTATATGTCACCTAGGGATTTTTGAATACCTCAGAATGCCTTTTGGCATAAAGAATGCGCCATCACACTTCCAAAGAATGATGGACTCCATTTTTGGCTCATTCATTAGACAAAACTGGATGATGGTATACATAGATGACATTATCATTTACTCTGATGACTGGGAAACTCACCTAGAAAAGATCAATATAGTACTCCAAACTGCCACACAAGCAGGGTTAAAAATGTCCATCAAAAAGTGTAACTTTGGATATGGAGAACTTAAAGCACTAGGAAGAGTAGTCTCAGGTCTTTCCCTGGCTATAGACCAGAACAAAGTGGCAGCAGTCTTAATGAAATCCATGCCTCAGAACAGAACAGAAATTATGTCCTTTCTAGGTTTCTGTAGTTATTACCGCCAACATGTCCCCAACTTTGCAAATGTAAGTAAAAGCCTCTACGCACTCTGTAATCATGATACAATATTTGAAATGACCTATGATAGAGTACAAAACTACAAAGAGTTAAAGAGACTCCTTACCACTGCACCAGTTTTAGCACAACCTGACTATACTAAACCATTTATACTGTATATTGATGCTTGTTTAGATGGTTTAGGAGCAGCCCTTCATCAGGAGTTCATAATAGAGGATAAACCTGCAGAGAAACCCATTCTATTCATCTCAAGACAAATCAAAAGTACTTAGAAGAAATATGGAGCAAGCCAAATGGAATGTTTAGCACTTGTTTGGGCCCTGGAAAAGTTACATTACTGTCTTGAAGGATCTAACTTCCTAGTGGTAACTGACTGCACAGCTGTAAGAACCTTGATGAATATGAAGACCCCTAATAGACATATGCTTAGATGGCAAATTGCAATTCAGCAGTATAGAGGACATATGACTATTATTCATAAATCAGGAGCCAAGCACAAAAATGCAGATGGACTAAGTAGATGGGCCTTGCCTAATAACCCAGATAATCCTGCTTATGACCCAGAAGATGAGGACATATTTCCCATCCTAGGAATTCATGTGTGTGACTTAGATGATGCATTTTATGAATTAGTCCAGAATAGCTATGACAAGAACCCTGAGTTGTTAAAACTAGTAGACATACTTAGAAATGACAACAGCTCAACAGAACTAATAGCCAGTCTACCAGAAGAATTAGACAAACATTATAAACTTGGAAAGTTCAGTCTCCTAGATGGCCTTCTATATTTCAGGAATAGGCATTCAAGTGTACTAGTGCTAAGTGACCCTTCCCAAATTGATAACATTCTGAAAGAATGCCATGATAATGTTAATTCTGGACACTTTTCTGAAGAAAGAACAGTGGATAGAATTAAATATACAGCATGGTGGATCAATTGGAAAGAACAAGTACACAACTATATCAAATCTTGTGATGCGTGTCAGAAAGGCAATAAGCAAACTGGAAAGAGATTTGGCTTACTGCAGAAAATATCTGAACCAACTGACAAGTGGGAAATCATAAACATGGACTTTGTAACAGGCCTACCCCCAGGAGGATCCTTCTCATATAACTCAGTACTAGTAGTTGCAGACAGATTCTCCAAGAGAGCCAGGTTCATACCTAACCATAAAGATGATACTGCCATGGAAGTTGCCCTGTTATTTTGGAATAGGATTATGGCTGATGTAGGTATACCCAAAATTATAATTAGTGACAGAGAACCCAAATTTACTTCAGAATTCTGGAGGAACCTACATGACATGCTTGGTACTAAACTAGCTTTCTCCACAGCTTACCACCCTCAGACAGATGGACTAGCAGAAAGAATGATACAAACTCTAGAAGACATGTTACGTAGATTCTGCTCCTTTGGATTTGAGTTTAAGAATCATGATGGATACACTCATGATTGGGTTAGTCTACTACCAGCATTGGAAATTGCCTATAATAGTAGTAAACATTCCTCCACCAAAGAAGCTCCATATGTCTTAGAAAGAGGATGGATACCACGCATGCCCAAAGACACTTTGAATGATAAATTACCCCACCTGCATCCAACAGCACTGGATTTCAAGAAAATGTTAGATCTGACCCAACAACATGCTAAGAAATGCGTAGAGGAAGCAGTAGAATACAACAAAGGGAGATGGGATAAAAGCCACAAAGAACCTGAGTTTAAAATAGGAGATAAGGTCCTTTTGTCCACTATTAACTTCAACAACTTAGGAGGTAGCAGGAAGCTGAAACCCCCTTTTATAGGTCCCTTTACCATTAAACAACTTCACGGAAAAAATGCCGTGGAAGTCATATTGACAGAGGAACTATCAAGAAAACACCCAGTATTCCCAGTCAGTCTAGTAAAACAGTACCAATCTAGAACTGAAGAGGAACCAGCTACTCAACAACCAGTTCCCCTGATTGAGGTCCCACCTTCTGGTCAATTGAAAGTACATAAAATACTGAAAGATAAAAAGAAAGGATACAGGGAAAAGATACAAGGCTTTATCTTGTCAGATTTAAGAACCAATCAGCAGATAAGGATGAGTGGTTACCTGAAAATAATATCCCAGATGGAGCAATACATCTGAGAAGTTATAGGGCATCCAAGAGGTCCTCTTGAAATTTTTTTTAAATAAAAATTGTCTTTGGTTAGAAACTCACTTTTTTCAGGAGACTTATCTTGGTGGTAGGGAATGTCAGCTTGCTACTATGACAGAGCAACCTGTCACAAGTTTCCTACAAAAATTATTATAAAAAATATAGAATATCAAATAATAGTTAGAATATTATTTGATATTCTAAATCTACACTAAAAATAACCTAGGGTACCCCACTCACAAGTACCCCTAATTCTCACTCCTTCACTATGTAAATTAGCAAAGAATAATTAGCAAGTACCTTTAACAAAAAGGAACTTGCATTAATTAATGCTTATATATATATATACATATGCCTAAACCCCATTTCCAGTCACAGAAATGAGGTGTTGTGTAAATTAGGGGAGATAGTGTAAATACACCGTGTTTTACTCAACCCCTGCATACCGCAGTCCGCAGAACTTCAAGTTCAACCCGCGTGACTGAAAGCCCGCGTCAAAGTTGGGATATAAGCCCCCGCGCAAGCATCAAGCCCCTCACAGGCTCCCAAACTTGGCACGCGGACTCCACAGTCACTCACACTGCCAGCATAATTGCCTAGGATGAAGTCATCCTAGTTAAACTGGGATGCACTCAACCAATTTAAACTTGGTTGAAATCAACTGATGAAATATAAATCCAAGGGACCCCCCTTGGTTTTATATTTCATTGGTTGAGGTCAACCTATTTTAAATTGGTTGTTTTCATCCTAGTTTAACTGGGACGAACTCAACCTAGGCAATTATGCTGGTAGTGTCAGGTACACCCAAATCAACAAAAACACGCTCCAGTGACCTCATTACATGTGTTACATATGTAATGAAGAGTACTGGGGACTAAAACAATTAAATATATTGAATGGTATTGTTTATTTGTACAATACATTGATTGAACAAACAGTACAAACAATACTGTGGCTTATTATAAATACAAATAAGCCACTAGTATTAAATCTATAACAAACAGTACTAATGTACTACAGACTGTAAGTCAATGTAAATAAATAAATAATAAAATACATTAATAAAAAATCAATCAATTGGTGACGTGTATTCAAAGCAGGGGCTGCTGAAGCGTCACCAAGAAAGCAAAAATGGCCAAAATGTGGTCCAAAGATCCCACAAGTTGGCCAATAATACCTACAGGGTCCCCAAGGGGAACTCAAGACTATTTAAGGAGCTCTTCAACCGCCCAAAGAAGGCTCCTCATGCTTCCCAATACCCACTAACAACCTTACCCACTTCTTATTAGATATATACATCTTTATAACACAGTCTGGTAAGCTTCTTAGTAGTTATTCTTTAGCCCTGTCTTCCTCAACAACTTCACAGTGTCCATCAAGCTCCACCAACCATCCACCCAAGCGCTTCAAACTGTCCTGTTTCACCCAGAATATCTCCAAGATCCCTCAAGGTTTATTACTAGTAAGTAATAACCCTTTTCTTGAAGATATTTCCCCATTTCCATTCCTGGGATTAAACCACCCCTGTTCCAACAGGCCCCAGTGTTCCAGGTACCTAAATCCTCTGCATTTATTTGTAAGATACCTTAGAGGGATCTAAACCACCCCTGATTCATCAGGCCCCTCTGGTTTTTAATTATATTAAATTTATTTAATATAATTATTAACCTATTTTTCTCTCAATTTTTACGTCACAATTCCTCCATATCTTTTGGGAATTGTAACATTGTACCTTACCCAGAGTTAATATACTCTTTCCATATATTCTTGCACCACCTGTAGCTAGAAGGACTTGTCCTTGGCATAGGGAGGCTGACAACCTTACTGGAATCGCTCAGAACTATCATCCTAGACTCAGGAATTTGGAAGAATCTGTGGAATGAGATTCTGAGTGCTACCACTCTGACTCTAAACCAAGTCCCTACTCATCGGAGTAAGAAGTCTCCCTTTGAATTATTCAAAAACAATACTATTCCTCTGGAATTTTTCCATCCTATTGGAAATCCTGTTGCGGTTCTCTCATCACACAGGAAGAAATCCAAACTGGAACCTTGAGGCGAATCAGGAATCCTTATTGGCTTTAACCCTGAAATCAAATCCTATCAAATCCTGACTGACGATGGAGTCATCATTAACTCAAAAAGCGTCAACTTCCTGGACTTCATCCCGTCAAAGAACTCATCCGATTGTGATCTCTTCATAGAAGATGAATCAGTTGTTGAATCACCTCCGAACGAAGAGATGAGAGAGGTAACTGATATCATTGGAGAGAAAGAGGTCCCCAATCTGTTGCCCGAGGATCAAGACTCATCTGAATTCACAGACTGCTCTGGCTCCGAAGTCAACGACGAGGACATAGCAGCAGCTCTAATTCCTGAATCAAACGAACCTGTCGGTCGAATCCTTCGAGACCGAACCCTACAAGTCAAACCTGTCAAATACTCTCATTTCGCCGAGGATCCCAAGACATTCAAAACTGCAACTACCTGCGATAAATCTGAAGGTTGGAATAATGCTATAAAAAGCGAATTAGATAATATTGAAGATCATCATGTGTGGTGCGATCAACATGAAAAACCAGACAAAGTTCTCTATTCGACCTGGGTCTTCAAGACCAAGCCAGCCACCCTGTCATCGCCTGAAAAACTGAAGGCTAGACTTTGTATCCAAGGATTCATGCAAACGCATGGCGAGGACTTTTTCAAAACCTTCGCTCCCACCGGCAAATTTCCATCCCTTTTAAAATTACTTGTCTTGGCAATTGACCTTCAGCTTCCCATCAAGCAGTTCGACGTTAAAAGCACATTTCTCTTTGCGCCATTGGACGAAGAAATCTACATCAAGACTCCTGAAGGATCCAATCGTAGAACTCCATATCTCAAGCTAGTCAAATCCCTATATGGATTGAAGCAAGCCCCTAAAAACTGATATGATACCCTCACATCTTGGTTTGAGGAGATAGACTATAATCCGTCTATCTCTGATGCCTGCCTCTTTATTCATAAAGAAAAAAATTCCTTTATCTTCTTTCATGTTGATGACCTCATAGTCGTGGGCCAAACCGACTTTTTTGAAGAAAAGTTCCTCAAACGATTTCCCAACTCATCAGCTCACGAGCCGGACACGCTGCTGGGAATGAATCTTAAGATCTCGCCCGACTCCGTTGAACTGTCTCAGCCGACCTTGATAGACAAGGGACTGGATCTTCTAAATCTTCAAACCTGTCGATCCGTCAAAACTCCACTCACTCCAGCGATTCAACTGAAAACTGCTTCTGATGAAGACCACGAAGCTTTTTTAAAGCTTGGAATCAATTACCGTTCCTTCACTGGTATGTTAAACTACCTTGCCTGTTGAACCAGGCCAGATCTGGCCGCTGCGGTGTCAATCCTATCTCGTTTCAATCAAAAACCAGGACTAAGCCATTGGAATGAAGTCCTTCACTGCTGGAAGTACTTACAAGGAACCAAAAATCTCGGACTTCTGCTTCAACCCAGCAAAGACAGTCTAATTGATTGAATTACCTTCTACACTGACGCTACTTGGGCGGAGGATCAAGAAACACGTATCTCGCAAAGCGGATCGCTAGCTTTTTGGAAATCCTGTCCGATTCTGTGGAACAGTAAAAAACAAAAAAACATAACCATGTCATCTACGGAATCCAAGATGAATGCCCTGTCTGACGGAGAGCAAGAGGCTCAATGGCTCAAGTTTCTGATCAAAGAACTCTGGAAGAAGACCTTGGAACCGACTCAGTTTTCCATAGACAACAAGGGCCTCTTAGAAAAGCTGAAGAAATTTGGCTCCAATTCCAAGACTAAACATCTCGACATCAAGATCAAGAGTTTACGCGACAAGTTTCAGAAAAATGAAATCAATGTTGACCTTATCACCTCAGACGCCATGTTAGCTGACTCACTCACAAAAGCGGCACCGCACTCATCCGTCAAAAAGCTCCAAGATCACTGCTTAACTGTTCTTTCCTCAACAAACAAGCAGGGCTGTTGAATTCTCACTGATCCGCTCTTCTCAATACCGTCAACTGTCACAAGTCAATAATGTCACTCAGATTCCTTACACCCTCTTACACACTTCTACACCCTCCGCAGTAACAAATCATACTCTGAAATTCACTCGGTTAGGGTTGTGTATCTCCTCTAGAAAAGGAAGACTCAACTCAAGATTCTCAAAATCAGACTCGACAAGATTTTCGACTTCGACTCCTCAAGAACTCAAGTCCAATCAAGACTCAAGATCTCATCTCTTCCCTCAAGACCTAACAATGTAAAGTCAGATCACTCGGATCATTCACTCTCCAATTAACTCACTTTGCTCTCACATCTTATTATCAAGTGTTGATTCTCGATCCCATCAAGACTTCAAGATTAGGCTCTTCTTCATCACTGAATCATACAGTGCTCGTGTGCTGTTTGTCATCTTTTATATTCTTTTTTTCTCATTCTGCTTCTTTCTTATGTTGTTGTTTGTCGAGGAAATCTCATACTAATCAGCATCAATAAATTCTTTCTTCTTTTCTATTAGCCTGCTTCCTATTACTTCTGTTTGAACATCCCCCTTTCTATGCTCCTTAAAAAGTCCTCATCTCCTACATCTATTATTCATCATTAGCGGTATGCTTCTCTTCTCTTTGTCCTCTTCTCATCATGAACCTTGTTTTCTAATTGTTTTCTCTTTTAGTCTGGTTTTGGTTAAAAAGCAATTTCATCATTAGTTCTTTAATCCATGAGCCAGCTGGTATGATCCCACTGCCACCTGGGCCTCCACAGTCAGTGGCTGCCCTCGCCGCAAGGGATCAAGCTGCAAAATATCGCGTAGGGTATCAGCAAGCCAACGAAAATTGTCAAGTGACATCCGGAATAATTCAAGGAACCGGATTGGTGGAATGCAAGTATTGTTCCAAGGTTCCCATCGGTCTGGTCGTCTGAATGCGTGGCGGCGAGCCCTGATGTAGATTTCTTGAATTGGCCTGCGGCTTTCGTAGTCCCAGATACACCACATAAGCCAGTTGTTGCGAGATTTGATGAGCGGAATGGGCAACATTTTTGGCGGGGTTTTGGAGTCATTTGTCCAGCACAAAGTCTGGCCCCCAAATAGATTTTCCCTTATCTCAAACACAGCTCTGCATCAAACTGTGCGAGTTTATAACTGCACCCAATGTTTTGAGCTTGTTTTGAAAAGGTTTTGAAAAATGTTTTTACACATTTTTTTTTCATTTTGATTTCAAACCAATTCAAAACACAATCCAAGATTTTTTCAAGATTTTGTTTATAATTGGGGCCTAATATTTGCCAATTCTACTTGCTAACAGGTTTCTAAAACCAAATTGGTTGGGAAATAATATTCCTGCAGCCAAATTTGGTTACAGGAATGGTTTGGGAAACCATTTCTGTTTTCAGATTGGTTCACACACCATTTACCTAACAGACACTGCTTGCAACAATAAATGAAGGATTAATCAATAATCATCCATTTCCCCACTATCAGAGCCTCAAAGGCTTGGGTGGTTAATTCAATGGAGAGGGATGGTAAGAGCAACTGCATCGGTTGCGGTTTAACATCGGATTAGCTAACTTGCTCTGCCGTGTCAATCACATTGGTCCGGAGTAAACCAGAGTAAATTTCTCCAGGGAGCTTGATTTGGAGTAAGAGGGAACAAATTTGATCCCTGCTAATCCAGGTGTAAGCAACACCGACTTACTCAGATCAAACATGGATCTTGATTCATCAACCCCTCCAGCAAATTCAACACAAAAAAGGCACATCAAGCGCCAAATTGGAGACCTGAAGAAGACGAACAACTTGCAAAGAGTTGGGTTGTTGTATCTGAAGATTCTGTCACATCAAATAATCAGAAGCTTGATGAATTCTGGAAACATGTTCTTTGCGACTTCAGCAAGTTCTCTGGTGGGCCTCAGTGAGATGCTTCAGGATTAGCAACCAGTTAAGTTTATTTCACCATATTTTGAGGTTGTATCAAACTGTTTTGTCTAACTAATCCATCTAGATGGAAAGCTTTGCAAAAATCTTGTTTGAAGTTCACCGCAATCTACAATTGTATCAAAGAAAAACCACCATCCAGCTCCTCACCCAAAGATTGGCTTCCAAATGCCAAGCAATTATATTTTGAAGATACTGCCAAGCAGTTTTTCTTTGAACAACCGTGGAACCTTTTGAAGACTTTTCCAAAATTCAACCAGGTGAAAACAAAAGCAACAAATCGAAGATGTTTGATTGTGGTGTTCAAAATTGCATAAGATGGGTTTACATAAAATCATAAACTGCAATTTTGGCTGGGAGATGTCAGCATACATAAAACTTAAAATGACATCTCCCAGCCAAAATTGTAGTTTATGATTTTATGTAAACACATCTTATTCAGTTTTGAATACCACAGATGTCAGCTCCATCACATTCCCAAGTTTAGTCTACCGGAACACAAGTTGCATCACCCCAAGCCAAACCCCCTTCTGAACCAACAGCAACCACACCTGGCAGATCTGCAAGATCAAACAACTGGGAGCAACCCCCTGGATTCCATAGGGCCAAAAGGAGACTGAACAAAGAAGAGTACAAACAAACAAAAAATGAAACTTCTTGAATCAACTCATAAGGAGCCGGTCAAACAATCAGCCAAAGCAAATGTGCAAAAAATATTCAAGCCAAGCTAGTTTCTATTGACCGAGAGAAAATGGAGATCAATCTTATGTTCCAAGACCCCATCAAATGTACTGACGAGATTTCTAGAAAGTTCTTGATTCCTAGGAACAAAAAAATATTCAATTGGATGATGGCAAATTGTGATCATCCACCAGAGCCCTCAATCAATGGATTGGTCACATCTCCAAATCAACAATCTTTCAGTGCCCCAAGCAGCAAACCCAACAATTTTAATGATTGATATGAAGAGGGAGAGGATGAGGAGAACAACAAGGATGAGGATGAAGAGGTTTTAGACCCCCCCCCCCCAATAAAACTTTAGACCCCAGCTTATGTTTTGTTTAATTAATTTTGTTTTGTTCTTTCTTGACTCATTTATCTTGCATCTTTTGGTTTCCTCATCTTTTATTTTAATTTGCTTTTCTTTATCATTGAAATAAAAACAAAGCAAAACAGAGAATATTCAAGTAGATTAACATGATAAAACAAAATAAAAATCATTCATCCAGAATCAGATGATGAATCTGATAAGTCTGCTGCACCAGACTTTTTCTACATATTTTTGATCAAGTCATGGGTCAGATTAGTATGCACCTGCTGGGAACACATCTCAACAGTTTGGATACACTGTTTGCGCTCTGTGTAAGGTGATTCTTGTGGCGGAATGAGTTTGGTTGTTGGCGGAAGGGGAGGATAGTTTGTTGGTTTTGCTTGGGATTCAAAAATAATGTTATGAAGGATAATACATGTCTTCATAATTGCTGATATGTCTCCTGCGTACCAGTTCATTGCTGGTTTTGTCAAGATTTGGAATTGACCTTGTAAGATTCCAAAGGTCTGTTCACTATCTTTTCTAACTGCTTCTTGTCTTTTGGTCAAGTGTTTTGTTGCTCAATCCGGCAAAGAAAGTGATTTTGATTGAATTAATGTATAGATATTATCTTTGACCTGAAACTCAACACCCCATGAAGTACCAGCTATAAGTGAGTTGAAGAGTGGTGACCGATTGAGTAAATTCTTGTTGTTTAAGCATCCTGATGTTCCAAAGAACAATTTCCATATCCAAGTGTCCTTGGTTGCAGTAGCCTCCAATACCAACAACAGTGTCTTCTCTTTGCCCTCAAATTGGCCGCTCCAAGCTGAACTGCCAGCATAATTGCCTAGGTTGAGTTCATACCAGTTAAACTAGGATGCAAACAACCAATTTAAAGTAGGTTGGTCTCAACCAATGAAATATAAAACAAAGGGGGTCCCTTGGACATATATTTCATCATTTTATTTCAACCAAGTTTAAATTGGTTGAGTGCATCCCAGTTTAACTGGGATAAATTCATCCTAGGCAATTATGCTGGCAGTGCTGTTGGGAAATTTTTTCAAGCCCAGTGCATACAATCCAGGCTCCCAATGCAGCCTGGGAATCCCCTCACCACATTATCCTCAAGTATCTGTATCAAATCATCCTTGGTTGGGGCTTGCAGGTAGGTGGGGCCATAAATTTCTTGAATGGCTCCACAAAATATCTCCATGTCTTGACTGTTGTGACCTAGGTCACATGTTTGACTCGGCTGCGGCTCAGCCAGCCGGAGGAGACTACATCTGTCTCCTCTGGGCAACACCTACCCAAATACATACCGATTACCAACCCTACGTCCCTACAGGTTATGAGCCCTTAAGGCATCTCGTTAAACATAATCCCAGCTTAGCTGAAGAAAATCCGAAGCAACATACTGGCTTATATCCCTTAAATCACCGACAAATCCATTCCGGTATTGATCTCCAACTTTTCCGACGAATCATTCCGGAACGAAATATTTTATCCATTTTTTACTGTGATCTAACTTCTTTCTCAGGCGCTCAGGGTTAATGGATCCCAAAGCTCATGCTGCTTTTGGTCGCATTTGGCTGTTCCTGGACGATTTAAATCTAATTTTAGGATGTTTACCCGCTGTGCCGCCGATTGGACCGTTTGATGGACAATATCACCCGTTTGATCAGTTGGGGATGCAACCTCAGAATTTTCCCCACATTTCGAATATGACGGTCAGAAGAGGACGCCCGACTCGGCGCTCTAAGGCCATCTCCACCGCGTGGAGCTATCCGGGTTGCTAAATCGACTGTGCCGGGGCTCCTCGCCGCAGTCTTAGCAACCCGAGGCTGGGTTGCTACCCACCGCAAGCTACGATATATTGTAGCTTGGGGAGGTGAAAGGCTTCGGGTGTAACCGAAGCCTCCCGGTTGTGTGTGGTGAAAAGTAACCGGGGGGGAGGGGCCAGATATCACACTTTTTTGCTGTGTGATATCTGGCCGATGGGTTGCTATCGGGTTGCTATAGGAGTGCCACATCTGGCACTCCTATAGCAACCCAGGTATGGGTTTCTGGGGTATAGCAACCCCGGTGGAGTTGCTATATCCGGGTTGGGTTGCTATATTTAGCATAGCAACCCGGTTTAGCAACCCCGGTGGAGATGCCCTAAGTCTTGGCGCAAGAAGCATATGCAACCTGTACGTGATCGGCCGAGAAAATCTAGTCCTCCGGAAACTCGACCAGGAGTACTTTTGGATGTGAAACCTGTCAACCGTTCAGCCTCATTTGTTGCTCCGAACTCGTTTCAAATACAACCAGACGTGTACAATTCAACAAACCAGTATGCAGGCAACTACAACAAACTTTCCGACAAAAGTGCTGCCGATCGATCAAGCCCTCAGCTTCTAGAGAGCGAGCGCAATACTGAAGATCAGCCGGACTCAGACCCCCATCTTCTAGTGGACAACCAACATCCAGATGATCCCCAAATTGAAGAGCCTGTTTTTGATATAAAGGGCTACCATGCCAATGACATCAATCGCTGGGCTAGCACCTTAACTGCCAATGAGTTTGAAGAACTTCGACACCAAGGACCGGCAGCTCGGATCAAGGCTTTCGGACAATATGTCACCAGGAATTTTGATCAACCAATATCACATCACAATGCCAAAGATCAGTCCGAACCCCTTATTCTTGAGGACGAACCAGAAACTGAAGATCCCCAAGTTCGAGAACCTGTATTTGATATGAAGAATTATAGTGCCAAAGATGTCGATCGCTGGGCCAGCACTTTAACTGCTGATGAGTTTGAAGACCTTCGACACCGAGGACCAGCGGCTCAGATTGATGCTTTTCGACAATACATCCAGCCTGAGACAAAAAATTGCCACAATCCTCACTCTTTTCAGCCGGATCAAGATTCACATGAACATTGCAATTGCACCTGCGACGCCATTGAAGGTATGAATGATCCCAACTACTCTGATCATTCCGATCACAATGATCAAGTTTATGGAATTGGAAGTGATGGAGGTGGCTACAACAATATCAATGAGGCCAGCGGCAAGTTTACTGAACAAATGGACGATCATTTTGACAATGGAGATGATTTTGATAGGTCTGATGGAGTTGAAGATGTTTTCAATGATGGTGGTTTCGATGATGGTGGTTTCGATGATGGTGGTTTCGATGATGGCGGTTTCGATGATGGCGGTTTTGATGGTGGCGGTTTTGATGATGGTGGTTTTGATGATGGAGGTGATGAGAATTATCAAGAGGAGGTTTTCTATGGCTATGACGAAGATCTTTATTAGTTTTTTTAATTTCTACATACCTTTATTCCCCTGCTTGATTCCCCTTCTTTTGAGGCCTTAGTCAAAATTACCTTTTTTCTTGGTCCCTTTCTTCATTATTATTTTTTCTCTCTCTCTTTATTTCTTACATGTCCCAGATGTTTTTGTTCTCTTGGTTTGTATGTAGTTCCAACCTCCCTGGCAGGTGTCTTGGAGCCTTGCCGAGGGGGTGGGTTTTGTGACCTAGGTCACATGTTTGACTCGGCTGCGGCTCAGCCAGCCGGAGGAGACTACATCTGTCTCCTCCGGGCAACACCTACCCAAATACATACCAATTACCGACCCTACGTCCCTACATTGACGTTGTAGGACTCTTGTGGGACACTAAATGTTATATTTGGTGAAATATCCGCTGAGGGGGAAATAAATTGCAAATAGGTTGAAAGGCTATTACAACTTACGGGTGGTTTGAAAGACCTGCCCCTCTAAATGGTACTATGCAAATAACTAAGAGTCTTGTAATCAATATTTATAAAGATATGGCTGATTCCAAGATAGATCTTACTTTTATATAGTAATCTCTATCAGTCCTAGATACCTCAAATCACTATTCACGTAGATCTGTTACAACTTCTAACAATGATGGATAAAAATAATCCAGTGGGATTAATTCTATAATATATAAATTGTTACTAATAATGGGTTGTTAATTGAAGGTTGGTAATGATCTCTTCCTTAAACAATCTCTTGATAAGGCACTTTAATCAATACTAGAGCTTCTGTTACTACTACTACTTGTTACTGTTAATAATACTATTTGTTACTGTTACTACTACTACCACTACTACCACTACCACTACCACTACCACTACCACTAACACACTAACACTAAATAAATAACCACTGTGACCAAACCTCTGTAGGCTGATGATAAAAAAAGGGAAATGAAAAAGGGGGAAAGAGGCCTCCTTATATATTGAAGAGTGAGGGATTTTAGCTCCAGGGGAGCTCCTTGTGAGTGTGCTATGCTGCAAGATTTCGCCCTGGGAGGGAATTAAGCTGCAGGAAACCACATATACACCTTATCAGCCTGCATATGCTGCACCACATGATATCCTTTGTTGCTAAGGGATATAATCTTTTGCACAGCCCCTGGATATCTGTACTGCACTGCCTGCCAAACAATGAGGGAATAATGCTGCAGGGACATATCTATACACCTTATCTGCCTGCATATATTGCACAGCATGATATCATGTGTTGATATGAGGACCAAACAACATGACACATAATCCACACGCCTGCATGACCAGCTGTTAACTCCTTCCACCCAGAATATTGGGGGTCAAAGCCTCTCCTCCCACATTGCTCCTTCCTCCCTTCTTCCTCCTCACCTAATTAATTCCTCCCTCCAAATCACAAAATACTGATTCCTCCACCCTTATAATGCCATATACCACCCTTATAAAGGTGGTATACCCTTATAACTGACTGTACCAATAACATCCTTCCATCCTTCCTTCCATACCCGGTTGAGACGTGTTCTCCCACTACTTACCACCTTACCTTGTCCCTTCCTGGTTGAGACATGTTCTCCCAATACCTTCCATCTCTTCTATTCCCTTCCTTTATACCCTATTCCATCCTATGTACCCCTTGTCCTCCATTCCATTCCTCCTAACGCCGTGCTGTCTGTAATCCTATTGTCCTGCGTAGAAGTGTATCTTACATTTATTATACTATTCCTCCTCTTGTAATGAATGTTGCTTGTGTATATGCTATCCCAATGCTTCCACCATGTGCTTTTGGCATTGTCACGCAAATGGAGCACCACAACGTGCTGTTGTTTTGGCAAGTTGGCAGTATTCATCAGTGGCATCGAGGGGAACCGCATAAGCTAACTGTCTGATTACAGCTGTTAGCTTTTTATGAGGACTCAAGCCCAACCGGCCAGTACAATCCTGTCACAAAATGTTGAATCAATAGCTTGATTTGACTGAACAAAAAAAGGGCTGTAAACAAAATCTCACCGCCTTTTGGAACAAGTAAGGATACTTCTCTGTGAGATCCTGGAGGATATGAATGAATAATCCTTTTTCCATGCAAAACCGCTGGCAAAAATCATGTGTGTTGTATGTAGAATCTTCAATAAAATAGTCTTTCATCAGTTGTTTGTGTCTTTCCAAGTGACCCCGTTCTTTATTTGGGCGGTGGTCTTTGATCCTAGGACAATGGGCTTCTTGGTCTTCTTTCTCAGAGTCTCTACTAAAGAATCTTTCAATATTTAATTCTTTGTCCAAAAGTTGCTGTGTCAACAGTTGTTTTCTATGTAGCATTGAGTGCTGAGATGAGAATCTGGAAAAGGGATATGGTTGGATGGCATAGGTGCAGCCAATGTGGTTGGATGGAGTAAGATATGGGTTAGGCTTCTAACCCAGATACTAATCTGTGCCAATTTGCTTGCCGCATGGGAGTAGCGCTAATCCGGGTTTAACCCAATTTGAAAATCCTTGATTTACTCCCGCACCAATGTGGTTGCTCTAAGAATATAAAAAGTAAACAGAACTAAAAAAACTCAGACCTATCATTGATATATGCAAAAATGATTAGTAGTGAAGAAACTTGGACTCATAAAGTCTGCTCTTTCTTGTGTTGACTCTAGGTCTTCTCCCTCAACATCTCATTGTATCTTTCCTTCTGTGTCTTTTCTTATTTATTTATTTTTTGTGTTTCAGGTTTGCATAAGCTCTCTGGTTGTTAACTTGGTTTTAGTATAACTCCGGAAACCAACAGGTTAGAAATAAAACATCCAAATCTTGGTTTCATATTTGTGACTCTCACTCATCAAGTCTCATCTTTCTTGTGCCAACTCTAGGTTTGCATGAGCTCTCTGGTTGTTAGTCCTCACTTGGCTTTGGTCTAATGCCTGTGGCTTTAAACCAACAGATCATGTTTTCAACAGGTTCATTTCAGGGGAGTAAGTGGGTAAGTACAAAACTAGAAATTCTTGTGCTTCTAAGATTCCAGTAACCCTGCTGTTGTGATGAATTTGTGTGTTGTCCATTCCAAGACACTTTTTGGTGCAGGAAATGAGCTCATATTAGCATATGGACAACAACACCATGAGCATTTTGGTGGTAGTTGTGAGATGGTAAAGGAAAATGAGGAAAATTGCCAGAATTTTGTCCAAGAAATACTCAAAACCATGTTGGTCTAATGTTTCCTCCTGCACAATGTGAGCCACAAGACCGTACAATCAGACTGCAGGGATACAATTTTATCCATTGGTACTCCGCTTGCATGTAACTCTAGGATTTTGTTGGCCCTTTGGAGCCCATCCCTGAATTCTTGATACACCTGCCTTACCTGACACAAAAAGATCAAGTCAATTTCAGAGCACACCCACTTCAAGTTATGATTAAATGGTCTATCAGAAGTGCCAAAGATTACCAGTGAATAACAAGCAATACAAGGGTATAGCGCCCACCTGATAGATGTAGAAGGCACACTCTTCATTTTCTTGCCTAGGATGGACTTTTCAGATCATTTTTTCTGCTCATTGGTAATTGGTGGTGTAAAGAGTTGAGGATATTCAAAACAGAAACTTCAATTACTTGCTCTTTAATGAGTGCAGACCAGTTCTTTTTGCATAAATTGTGGGTTGTTCATGAACCATCAACACCATTTTGTATATCATTTCATCATCAATTTTGCACAAATTTTACACCCATCAGAGAAGGTGGTCCCAGGAGGAATTGATCAACTTAAAGTTTTTCAAGATGTTAACACCAGTTAAAAATTAAAAGGAACTGGGCCAATGGAGCAAAAACCTTAAAAGCAAAGAAATAAAGAAATAAGATTCAGATCATTCAGACGATTCACCTTCAAGATCTGCGGGCCCACTAACTTGTGAGAAATGATTGAGAGCCTCACAAGCTAAATTTCCCAAGGAAATCTACATTTTAGCAAGGGATAGGAAAAAACACACAAAAACAAAGGAAGTATCCTTTGATCTCTTCTACCCATAGTCATACACTTTAGACCACACCTAGTTCACACATGATCTTCATGAATATCAGAATTTGTATGTGAATAATTATGAGAGATTAATCAAGGATGTTTCACAATGCAGGCAGACTGGAACTAAGCTGAAACATCTTTGTCTGGTGGAAGTAAAGATTTTTTGGTCATCATAGCTTGCCAGAACTCGGGGCAAAATGCTCGAGGGCAATGACCAATCCTTTTGAAATCTGCTTTGGATTGAAATGATATTTCTGAAGCTGTAGCTCTGATGTGACACAGCTGATTTCAAAGATAAACAAACATGAAATCAGAATCTTTAGCTGGAGTTTGGTGGTAAAAAAAAACTGCCGAGAAATAATAATATTATTTACCTCATTAAAAACTACATGAAATGGGAAAAAATCTTGCTCCGGTGAAATTTCTGCCAATGCAGAAGCCTATATTCGAAAAAATCATTATGCGCCGGTATCAGCGTACATATTCTCGGTATTGGGTGAGCAGATGAGGGTAGAGGAAAACTGACTCGGAGATTGTTGTATTCCACTTTTCCTTTTCCCCTCAAAAAAATCAGAGAATAAGGATCATGTTTGACTGCTTTAACCGCATTATCAAATTGACCATCAATCCAGAAAGTTCTTCCAGCAGATTCAAAGTTCAACTTCTCAGTTTTCCCTTCCCTGCATTGAAAAGATGGCTTGTAGTGACTGTCTCTAAGCATAAGAGTGCTTTTGTACTGGCTGAAACATTCCTAGATATAAGATACAATACAATGTTTTTTTTTATCAGAAATTGTTTTCTCTTCGTTTTTTTGAAACTTGTAAGGAGAGAAATTGGACTACACCGTGAACATACTTGAGCATTTGACTTAATGAATTCCATCAAGGCCTGGGCATCCCTCAAGTTAGACTTGACAGTTTTCTCGAAATTCAACCATGGCAAACTCAAATAGGGATCATTCGAGTCGACTTGGAGATTCTTCAATGTAAATAGAAAATTTTGCGCTTCCTCTTGGCTAGTATAAGCAATAGCCTCTATGAATAAAATTTTAGTAATCTTGATCATAACAAATGTCAATCTGGGGAGCGGAATCAAGAATTTGCTCTGCCACTCACCTAAAACATGGTCTTTTTTCAGGGGAAGATATTGCTTTGCGGTTTCTCTGTCGCCATGGTTCCACTCTCTGCTTCCCTCATCCTTTGAGATGTCAACATACGATGTCCACAAAGGGAGTGGAATCACTCCGCCCGGTAGTCCTCCAATAGCTTCTTCAAATTCTCGCTTCAATTCAGAATCCGCCTCGGCCTTCAGAATCGTCCCTAATAAAACACACAGTTTTTCAACAAAACACTGGTATTGGACACTCGCAAATCATCTTCATACCCTGCTTGGCTGCGTCTAAACATTTAGTATAAACTACAACGAGATATGGTGAGCCAACCCGTGGGTTAATACAAGCACAAACTTGGAAGGAATGGTATTTGATTAGAATGCTTACCATAACCGAGCTTCATCGTCAGTGCATCACCTATTCCAAATAAGTATTCACAACTTGATGGAGAAAATTGGTGTGGATTTTTGATAGCATTTCAGTCCAGAGAAACCAGTGATGAAGGATTAGTTTTCGAATCCACTCACACTTTGTGCATTCGCGAATAGCGACCGTAAGCTACTGGCTGAAACAGTGAGACGAGTTGAGCTCTTCTAAACTCTCGCTCGAAAGTTCCATTTTCCGTTTTCAGATCCAAAAAGTCTTGGACTCTCATTGTTGGTAGACTTGAACCTCTCCCAGAGGCAGCCAATGCAACCATATCTACGCAAAACCATGTTTTTTGATTTGATAGAATTCAAAAATGATTGAGAATGAAAGGGACATGTGAACGTGGAACACACCAGAGAAAAAGCTGTCATATTTTTCCGTTGGGATCTCATACTCGGCATCAACCGCGTTCACAAAATTTTCAGTGAACGCTCCATCCCAAATGACAATGACCACATCACCTAAACATCCACAAAAAAGAGAGAAAACGTAACCTGAGAAACAATTTATTTTTGAACCCATGGAAAATTAAATCCTCACCATCATAGTCGCCTGTGGACTCCAAAAAAAGACAATTCAAGAATCAAACAACTGCACATCGGTTTAACTGATAAATCACAAATGACATACCGCCAGAAAGGTAATTAAGGAGAGAGTTTTTGCCCTGAATTGAACATACTAAAACATCTTCGTAGCATGCTAACCGCGGATTAGTTACAGCTTTTACTTTTCTTGCATCCGTGGGCTATAAAATTAAGTGATCCGAAAGGGAAACAGTTGGCTTAAGATGAAGATTACTTGACCAGTGATGTATATTTCAAGATACTGACGAGCACACACGGAGATCTTGCGACGACGCAGTCTCCTTTTAGAATGTTTACTGGAAGGAAAGTCTGGGGATCCCTGTCAAACGGAGAGTTTAAAGTGAGCACATTTTCCAGGCGCCTCTCAAAGTAAAGTTTCTAACCTGAACCGAGAGAGGCGTAAAAAGACTTCCCCTTCTTTCAGTGTGCCGGTTCTGGAATAGATGTCCAAATTTTTAATACCAATAGACAGAAGCAAGTGGCCACAAAACTATGTACTTACGGATCAGGTATGGCATAAACCGTTGCGCTAGAGCCCACTTCAACCTTGAAGTTCATCTATGTATCAAGTCAATCATTTTGGTATCAGTCAAAAAACACCCCCAACGGGCCAAAGGCAATCAAACTAAAAGAGCGTACCATTTTGTCACAGATTTGTTTACCTGCATAATTAAGTCTGTCGACCACCCGGTTATTTCGTGCGGTAAACCCACTTTTGAGTAACTCAACAATCTCTTCCATTGGGCTGTAGGGACGGTTAGAATATTTTTCCCAAGATAACCCAACCTCATCTATGTCCTTCCGTACGTAACTATTTGTTGCCGTTGCAAGTCGTTTGGCCTTGATGCTCAACAAGTGACCATGAACCTCGAGTGCTTGAGTTAGAATAACAGGATTTGTTGAGGTAAGTTGGTCTAAAACAGCTTTAAATGCTGCCCTCTGATGGTCCGTAAAAACCGAAACCGGCACATTTCTTGACACGATGACCTAGAAATCCAACATGTTAGCTCTGTCAGCCAATGTTGTCAGGTGGGCTGCGCTCTCATAGCTAAAAAGAAAACCAAACTGGGATTGATTGTCTGTTGACATGACCGGTTTTGGCACGAGTGGAGAAGTTGCAGATGTTAAACATGATGGGATCGTCTGGCTTGCATCGCACATTGCCTTTCCATTGACTTGCACGAATCTCGATCCAGTACCCGCTTTTGTCTTGATCTCTACTTAGGTACCATAATCCTGCCCACAACGAGAAACAACGAACAAGAAAACAGGATCAGATGGCCTGAAGAAACTCCTTTCAAACTGCTCATACACTCATGTACCTTTACTCTTCAAAATTCGTGCTTGGTACGCAGCTGAGGTGGGTGTAATATGAACAACATCAATCCAACGTGCCGAAAAAAGGGGATGGGAAGGCTTACCAGGAAGATGATTTAATCCCAGAGTTTCCTTGATGTCCATCGCAGCTCCCCAACTGATAGCCGCAGCACCGTCAGTCATTAAAACCTCATCACTCGGTTTGCCGGTTTTGATCTCGATGCGCATCCGGGGAACCACAATGTCGCATGTGACATCCTTCCAGTGTTTAGATGATGATACATAAACGGGAATGCTAAATTGAAACTTGAGAAACTTCATTGATTCCTTGCTGATGTGATCGCTATTCCATACTTGGAGGAGAACGTTACTTGGTAAGCCGACTGGGTCGAACAGCGCCCACGTATACTGTTGTCCAACATAGCTCGCATGGGTCACCTGGTGAGCCCCAGAGATTGCCGCTAAACATGTAACACAGCAATCAGAATGACACCTGTACATTGTTTTGTTTTAGAAATTTAAAAAAAGACGTCATATTTTGGACTTACAGGGTACATAGGATAGCCCCAACTTAGTTGCTATCTCGGACATCAGCTCTTTGGTGATGCGCAAAGAGTTTGTGAAAATATCTGGCACACGTCGAATTTGGGAAGGCTTGAAGGTAACACTCGGAGTAGTTGTGGAAAGACCTAGCTGTAATCGCGAATTCTGCTCCAGACAATTCAAGCGGTTCTTAAGAATGGGAAACTTGCTTTGGAGAACTGGAATTTATTTACAAATTTTGAGATCTTCATGGTCGGATTGAGGTCGAGAGGTAGTTGCTTATTGATCATGTCCGTCATATGAATTTGCCTATGGAGGCCCATTGGTGAGGCGAAAAACCAGACGGATTCCTGAGAATAAACAAAAAAATTATTGAAAATTGAAAAATAAACAGCAAAGTACTGCAGGTTACTTACATCCTTGACTAGAGCTGATCGGTAAATTCTTTGACAGAACCTGATAGGTCGATGAAAAAACTGCCACATCTCATTCCCAACCCCATATCTTCGACCGGTACCTTGTATTGAGAACAGAAGGCCCTCGCTGAGATGGAATTGGATCCAACAATCGGAGCCATAATTTCGAAGCAGCTCGTTAGAAGTGGCCAATCGAGCATTGATCATATTACCTCTCCAACTGCAGTCGGACTCTAACATTGAGAGGTCGATGGCGAAGCGGACTTCACCGGAGCGGATTAGCCTCTCGATAGCCATCTCGGTGGTGGCCTTACCTTCGGAATTCATCTCTTGTTTGAGTTGATCGATGACGATCGACAATTGTGTGTCATACTCGTACTGCAGTCCACATCCGGGCACAATAGAGCTTAGGTTCAAGGCGCGCGGATCGGGTGGAAGTGAACTGGCGAGTACTTTCTGTTGGTCTTCACTCGGGTAGCTAATAATTGATCGTGCTACCTCCCATTTGATGAGGTGGTTGTCTAGCTGGGCTAGTTGCTCATCGGTAGGCTGGTCAAAGTACCTAGTAACACTTTCAAGGTTGACCATTCCTACCAATCGGATAGACGCATAGTGGGGAGGAGAGTCAGTAGGAAATCTTAAATGAAACAGCCCAAGTCTTAGTCCTCACGGTTATAGGGAACGGTGGACTCGGCCTGAGTTCTCTCTTCAGGATGCGGAAAAGGCCTGATTTCTTCTATCTCCGGTACCTCGACCCCTCGATTCAGGCCAGCCATAGGTTCTGGCAGAGATGAAGACATCCAGGACTACTATTTAAGTGGTGATAGATGGTTTATCGATGCTTGGATGTTATAATAATAAGAATAGAAATGATCTGGATTCGTTGTGTGGAGGAAGCTATAATACTTCCCACCTTTAAGTATTCCTCAGTCTGACGAGTCCATCCCCATCTTGGTGCAAAGGTCCTTCCCCACGTCATCAATATCATATTCAGCTGGAGAATTCAGACCGTGCAACTGAAGCGTAACGTGATCAACACTGATCTATCATATCCAGGTAGCTCCCGATATAACCAAGGTAACAATGACCAGTCATCGGCTTGCACTGAAGCCATCACGCTAGTTGAGCGGGACGAGAGCGATGAAGTCCCAAAAGATGACTTGATGAGAAGGATATGGTGCTCATACAAGCACAACCTATCAACTATCCATATCAGGGTGGGGGTAACGTGATCGACACCCATCAATCACCAACTGATTACCGCTTTTGAGACAACATACCAAATTTCCTCCGTTAAATCGCCGATTACTTGCTTACATAGATAGTACAACCTCGATTAACTTCGAATCAGGGATCGAAAACGATACAAACATAGACCCTAAAAGAGAAATCTGGTATGTAGTCACAAACCCAAGATATATGTTGGAAAAATAATGTATAGAAAAGTTATCTCAAAATGCTAAAGCACACAAATATCTACATATAACTCATCTACATATCTACATCTACATATAACTAAGGAAATGCCCTTTGCGAGCCAAACAACTTCTGACAACGTTGTTCAGTGGCTAAAGCCAAGGGCAACATTCCCTGTTCAATTTCTAACGCCAAGGGCGACATTAGAAACTTAATTGATTATTATTTTTCACTTTTTTTTGCTGTTTTTTTGGGAATTAATAAAAAAAACCTGGTTTGTCCGCGTTTATGCCCGGTTTTCTGCGCAATTGCGGCTGTGCAGTGAACCCAGTTTTCCACGCGCGCACCCAGTTTTTTTTAATTTTCAATTTTTATTCAATGTGCATATGGAGGGCGACATTTGATGTGCGCAACCTCCCCTTAAAACTGTTGGGATTTCACCTTTGGAATTGCAGACTAAAGAGAGGGGGCAATCTTGGTGGAACTGATTGGAACAAGGAGCACAAAGAAGGTGCATGATTTTTGGGCTCAGACTTGATGATTTAATTACCACTGACAATTTGTCAGTGGAAGTAGACTGCTACAGGGAGTGTAACATGTGGTTGAGCTGACACAAATGACAAGAATATGCTAACTAGTCACATATGGAACAGCATTGTTGAAATGACAATGGAATTGGAGAGCATTGTTGTTTAACAATGGAATAAAACATTACAACTAGTAATGGATTATCATCAACGGAATATTGATGGAATAATAATTATAAACATCACACTAAGTGATGGAAAAACAATAACTTTAATGAGAGATAATAAATTTAATGTGGTTAATTTAAAGAGAGAAATGTGAGCAGAGATGTGTCCAGAATTCTGACAAAAACCAGTAAGGCACCCCCACATGGCACACGAATTCCAGAGCCAGCAAAACAACACAAGAGACAAAAAAAGAGCCCTAGTATCTGCATTACATATGATAAATATGTAATAAAGATTACTAGGAACTAGAAAACATATCAATATTACTTTATGCATTAAAATAAGTATTAAAAAACAGTGTATCTCAAGTACTTATCAAGTACTGTGGCATGTTATAAAAATAAAAATAAGCCACAAATACTAATCATACAAACCAGTACTAATGTACTACACAGCTGTACTTAATAAATTAAATATACTAAAATAAATAAAGCATATACAAACCAATTTATATGGAACCTGGTGACACAAACCCAAGGCATAAGACTCTGTAGCGTCACCAGGAAGGCCAATACTTAGCTAAAGCCCCCACAACTTGGCCTTTAACACCCATAGGGTCCCCAGAGGGATCTCAAGACTATTTAAGGAGCTTTCCAGGATTAATAAAATTGTTGATGTTGAATAGTTATTTAACTATTTTCCTTACCTCGTGCAATTACATTTCCATTTCTTTTTCTTGAAATCTGATAATGAGTCACTTTTATAATCAGGATTTGTTTCCAATTAATTCTTCACCCTCTAAAGTGTAGGAAACCATTTAAAAACTCCCTGAATATCTTGAAAGACAGATGTGAAGGTGTTTGGAAATAAATTGTGTCCAAAAATCATAAAGATCCAACTGTTGAACTATTAGGATAGAAGGCTTTATCAACCAGTTGCAGCGCAGTAGAGGGGAAGAGTAGTGAGACGGACATACTGGAAAACCTAACATTATTATTGGATGTATATATAAACAATCATTAGTTACATGATAGTTTCTCTTCTCATCCAATTTGTTAAGTTTCATATTAGAGTCTAACTCCATTTGGATCATCACCTCAATTGTGTTGACTTCAGGTTTGTCTATATCTTCAAGTCCTCATCTTCTAGTTTCTCACATCTTTATTTGTCAGATTCACATAAGCTCAAGTTGTTGTTAGTTCCACTCGATTGTGTACTAACTCTCTTGGTTGGAAAACCAAAGGTCAGCAATAAGATCCAATTTGTTAAGTTTCATATTAGAGTCTAACCACATTCGGATCATCACCTCACTTGTATTGGCTTCAGGTTTGCATAAGCTCAAGTTGTTGTTAGTTCCACTCGGTTGTGTACTAACTCTCTTGGTTGTAAAACCAAAGTTCTTTACCAACAAATGATGTAAAAAAATAAATTTAGTCACATTAGATTCTAACCTCCTTAAAGTGTTTTAAAAATTTTTGTAATGTTGAGAAATCCTGAGAATTAAGTTGAGGGGATTTTTTTCTAAAAGAACCGGGTGGATTGGCAAAGAATAATAGAAGTAATGAGTTTTTTTGAAAACTGAAAATTACCATAAAATCCTACACCCCTTAAAGTGTAATAAATAAATTTTAAATTTTGAAAAACAATGAAAATCCACCTGCAAAAAAATTATGTAAAAAAGCGAGTGTACTGCGCAGGAATTTTGACGTTGCCACTGCATAAAACTGGGTGTAAACAGGGAAAAACTGGGTTTTTATATTAATGCCCTATATGTGCTTTTTTTTGCTTTTTTTTTAGTGAACTTGATATTCTTTAGTGAACTTAATATTTTGGAACTTGAGCTGGTGTATCTTGATATCTAAACCTCTGCCCTGGGTAAAATTTCTATCTGGCCTTCATCTGGTGTTTGTTTGCTCTGGAACCTGTAGTCAACTTACTACTCCTTTGGTAATTTACTCTTATTTTTGTTGAAGGAAAAACATCAAATTTTCAACTAGGATCATTTCATCTATTATTCATCCAGTTATTTACAAGTGGCACAAGAAAAGTGTGAAGGAAGAAGGGTAAAAATGATTGAAAATTTTCACTCCAAACATGAATCAGGGTGAAATCTAGAGTCATTGGGACTGTGTGATGCAGTTCTACAAATTGGTTGTTTCCAAGCCAGTTGAGTTGCTAGGAGGTGCAGGAGTGAATGGTTTTGCAGCCAAGTTAATCCTTTCTGATTCAGCCTTGTTAGCTTGTTCTAATTGATTGGCGGTGATTGTCTGTTGTGATTCTGAGCCAGGAAAGTGGCCATATGGTGCTGGATTGGACAGATTTGTGGCCACAGTTGTTTGGATTGGTTCAGCCATAGTTTCCTGGGCTGATCACAAGTCATAAAAGCAGTCTTTTGAAGATGTATTTGCCCAACACTTTCATTTCTTGGTGGGATGCTGATCATTGGGGGTGTCTTTGTTTGTAACCACTGCAATTTTCCCATTGTACGTCATCTTGACTTTATTTGCACCTAAACAAGCTAACACATCCCAAGTCTGATTGAGCTTCAACTTTGACAGAGGTTTTTTGAAATGAGCAAGAGTGACACCGTGGTTGTTTGGCTCAACTAAAAATTTTAAGCCCAGCTGCTGTAACTTTGAAGCAGTGTCTGTAGCTTGCCAGCCTTCATAAATGTTATCACCCAATACATTGTCTGCAAAGCATAAATAGAATACCAATGATTCTTCAACATATTTTTTTATCCTAGCTCACTATCTTATCTATTACTTACACATCATTGATCTGAGCCAAAGGCAAATCAACCTAAAATTGGGAAGCTGGTGTCCTGAGCAAAAACAATTATCTATGAATATGTTTGATGTAGATGTTAGGCTGTAGAAAAAAAATACCTTTGTCCCATTGGTGGGCTGGTACAGCAGGCTTCATGTATTGAACATGCAAGATTTTCTGGGCCTGGGAAGCTTCCTTGGTTTTTATTTTCTCAATGGCTTTGGCCGCAACCCACATATGAAAATTGTCAAGAGGATTGTTGTCACCAGTGGAAATTTGGAGAAACTTGATGGCAAGAGGTGTCCCCTGCTTGTAGAAAAAATAACACTTTGGGTGATGCTATGCATGCACCACAAAGCCTTCCATTTGATGGAAGAAACTCAAGTACTTCAACTTTGAGGTCAAAGTATCAATCAGCTCTCACAGAATATAATCAAACTTGTAAGTACTTCAAAATACTGACATCTATCATTGCTTTCCAAGCCCACTCTAATACACCCAAACAACTCTATTTCTGACTTGCAGCCAACAATTGAATAATATCTTGGGAATTGGAATTTCTCTTCTCAATATAATTATTGATAATTGAGTGGATATATTCCATGTCTCGGTATTTATCTTTCTTGGCCTGGCTCTTCTGATCCCAAAGATGGTATACATCATTGGGTTTTTCTGAGGGATATCAAATTGTCAGATTTTCTAGCTGAGACATAATTAACATAGAATAGAGAATCTTACTTTATGCAAACAGCTTTGAAGCCTCTGGTTCATACTTGGCAAATTTATTGTAGTTTGTTGCAGTGCGTTTTTTCTGCTTCCATCCCAGGTGCTTGTAAAGTAGATGTGTACCAAAACCACTGTTTATAGCAAGTTGGTTGACACTAAATTGTAAGCTGTAGTAAACCTTGTCTAAATCCTCTCAGATTGCATCTGTCATTTGGTGATGTGTTACATTCTGATTGGCCTTGTTGCGCAATTGAGTGAGGCCATGATTCTGGATATGCTCCTTGGTAGTAGATGTAAGAACTCAAGCCTGCTTATTCTTTGAAAAATTTGGATTCATTTTCATAGATCCTCAGAGATCTTCTGCTTGTGGGTCTGGGATAAGATTCTGGTTGAGTGGATTTAGGGGAGATTCTACTCTTTCAGATTGGTTGTGGTGACAAAGAGGTTGTGGATCTGATGGGCATTGCAGAAGTAATTGTGACTGAGTTTGGGTAGGTTTGTGTTGATATGATTGATTAGAGGGTTGGGGGACATGGCTATCATGTTTTGGAGAGCCATTGAAAAGTTGTGGCTGATTATATCAACCTTGATGATTGAACATTGAGCTATTGATATCACAATCACAATTTTCACAAAAATATTCATTAGACGCGTAGGGATTAGTGTCCATGCGGTGATCAGGATGTTGATAGTAATGTTCCTTCAGGTGATTGAAGTTATCTATTATAAAATTGATATATTACTGTGAATAAAAAACCAGACTGAAAAATAAAGGTAAGTTAAAATACATGATGAAGATAAAAAGAAAAGAGAACTTGTCTGTACCGCTTGGACTATTTTTTATTTATTTATTTAATAGTTAAATTTTATGAGAAGAAGATATAGAAAGAACTACTAAAGAAATAATTGAAATCAGAATTGAAATTAACAGGGATTAGTATGTTGACATCAAGAACATTAGATGATAAGATCAGGTCAAAGAGGATAAAAAAAATACCAACATTTTTCTTTTTTATAGAGTTATTTTTTATCAATAGTAATCTCTTCTGCGATAAAGTCAATGAGAACCTAAAGAAATAAATAGAGAAATAAATAAAAAGAGATAAAAGGAGAACAAGACAATGATAAGAAGGTTGTCAATTTGAAAGATAATAGAGACGGTTATTTTACTTTACGCAGGTAGATTATCTTGATGACAAGAACAATCTAGAGTTGAACTTGAAGAGTTGAGTCTTGAAGAGAGTTGATTCAAACTTGATCTTTGGAGAGTGTTGAATCAAGATTGATTAAGGAATGTTAAACTGAATCTTGACTTCTTAAAGACTGAAACAAAGGGGTTTACTTTCTTTCCCAGAAAAGGGGTTTGTCTTTTTATAAACCCTCTAAGTTGACCTGAGATTTACAACATTATCCATGCTGTTTTTGGCATTTTAGTTGGAGTTGAGGTTGGATGATGATTCAATTTGGTTACAATGGTGCCTATTTGGAAGTAAGAAGTACTTCATTGGTGATCCAACTCACAGAGGTAGCCAATGCACATGATACACAATCACATAGATTTATGCCTTATGTATTTACATAGGGGACTTGGTCAAAATTTGGTGGGAGTATCTGAGATATTCAACTGGCCCCCGCCATTTACCACCTTAGGAACACAGGTGGTCAATATCTGCTAAAAAGATAATCATCAAACTTTCAAAAATTGTTAAATATAGAGGGAATTAAAATATGAAGAGAAGGATTGAAACATATCTTCTGTTTCTTTTGAGGTGCTTCTGACCAAGTAATTATTACTAGTTGGTCTGATACTGATATTGGATCTAATGGCATCCCAGGTGCACACATTTTTACCCCACACCAACAATAAAAATATTGTTACATGTTATAACACAGATGGATTGGAGCCTACTTGTTAGAGCATCTCCCCCGCAGGTGCTATATTGGGTTGCTATGCTAAATATAGCACCCCAAAACCCATTTAGAAACACCACTGCAGGTGCTATAATAGCAATTTTCATAGCTTGGTTGCTACAGCAGTTCCAGAGCTGGAACTACTATGGCAACTCAATAGCACCCCATTGGCTAAATATTACACAGCACAATACTGTGAAATCTGGCCCCTCCCCCCCCCCCATCCCAGTCACTTTAACTCACACACAACTGGGAGGCTTTGGTAACACCCAAAAGCTTTCACCACTTTAAGCTATGATATATTGTAGCTTGCAGTGTGTAGCAACCCAGCCTTGGGCTGCTAAGCCTACGGCAAGGTGCCCAAAAGAAAAAAATATAGCACCTCAGATAGCTGCCCACGGTGGAGATGGGCTTACAGATTAATTGATATACTTGGAAATTAAAAAATCAACAATAAAGGGATCCAGCATATTAACAAGACCACTTGGATCCATCAAAATCAACACCAATACCTAGGCATTGCCATCTGAGATACTCATAATTTTCTTAATCTTGATTGGCACACTGTTTGTGGATCAAGTTGATAAATTACTGGATGATCACTAAATATCAAGTTGGCTTATGTAGCATGTAGAAAATGATTAGTTGATTCACAAACTCTTCTTGTGAAAATGGCCAGATATGTACTAATTTCTAAATGATTTCTGTTGAAATTAATTTTTCTTATTTACCTCAGATCTATTTTGGGTATTTCAGATTGAAAAAAGAAGAAAAGTTTAACCTGTCAGCTAACATTTAGAAGCCTTAGTGACATTTTCCATCAGAATTTATGATTCATGTGCAGGCCAGGGAGACTGGTAAAAGTTTTATAATCTGTGATTTATTACTGAAGTGAAACCAACACACTGAAGAGAGAAAGATGAGGACAACAAAGAAGATAAAAAAGATCAAATGAATGGAATGAAATAACCAACAGTTTGAAGTGAGAGATAAGGGCTGAGATACAAAGGACAAGAGAAATGGAATGAAGCAGTGACAAACTAATGAAGAGTGGTTAGCGATGATGAGAGAGAGAGAGATAGGATATATGAGTCAGATCTCACCATCCAGAAGAAACAAGAGTGTTATTGAAGAGAAGAATGATAAGAGAAGGGAATGAAGAGTCTAGGAAATTATTGAAGAGTAGAGTGAGTTGAGATCAGGAGTATTGAAGGTTGTGAGTAGTTGAGTTGAAGATTTGAGTATTGAAGATTTGAGTTTATTGAGTAGAGAGTAGAATTGGTGTGTTGTTGTTGGGAAAAGAAGAGATGTGATGAGAAGAAAAGAGAAAAGAGAAAGTAAGAGAACGGAAAAGAAAGAGTATGGAAGAAGGAAGATTTCACAGGTGTATTGAGTGTGAAATGGGATAGGAGAGTGCAAGATGAATTTTACAACTGGGAGAAGGGGGACAAAACTGAGTTAGACTGAAACATACATTTTCTACTTTAAACATGTCCCTCCTGCAATTGACTCTCCAAAACAAATATCACAGAATTTAAGATAAAATTGATAAGGCTTAGAGATATATGACCTGTGAGAAAATTTAGCAGCCCTTAAATTAGTGTTAGAATTCTGAAGTTCTGAGATGATAAAAAACAAAAGAGGTAGAGAGGATGAGCAGGGGTTGAATAGACTCAACTCAGACTAGTGGCTCAGAAAGGGACTAAAGGGTGCACTGGTGACAAATGAGGATAACTGATGATGGTTTTATTTCATGTAGAAGACTACTACTTACAGTCTATGTACATGTGTTGAAGTTGTGGTAAGGGGGTAATGAGAAAAGTATGTAAAATGAATATGAAAAGAATACCCAGCAGAAAAAACTTAAATTATAAGTAATAGAGACAAGGTCAAGAGAATATGCAAAGTAAAAATTGTTGACAAGATTTAAAACCAACAAGATTTCTTTTGAATACAATCTTCTTATCAGGAATACAAGAACATGACATGAGACAGACCATGATGAATATTTTGAATCTAAATTAATATATACTAAATCCAAGGACAGATTCCTCTTTGGGAGGAGTAACAGAAGAAAATTCAGAGTTTCAAAAAGCAGTTCTGATTCACCTCATGTGGAATGAATTTTTTGTTTTTAAACAAAAGTGTGAAAAAAACATCAGTTTTTCTTCATGGCCAATTAAAAAGTGCTGGGAGACATGGGAAGACCTGTTAGTAAATATGTATGTGTGTTGAATGTTCCTGGTGCAAGAATTATCTAGGAACCAAAAAAAACCAACAACTATGTGGTTCCACCCTAGTGTAAAAAAAAACAGGTATCACCTTAAAACCCAATATCTTCATGTATAAAACGTCCTGATTCCTCCGGCTAGTAGTTACATACTTCAAATCATACAGCTAGTGGGATCATTTTTCTTCAAGCTGTTGTAGGTTATCAAAATGCTTTTAGTATCATTCTGACAAAATAATTTCATCATTGAGCTTTACTTGAGCCAGGAATTTAGAAAGAAGAAGTGCACCATCATAACTGGGCAGGTAGTGGATTGGGTTAGTCTGAATCGACTTGCCTATTCATGGGTGCGGTGCATGGTCATTTGGCCGAGTTGGTCTAAGGCGGCGGTCTTAAGATCCTCTAGCGCGAGCTGCGTGGGTTCGAATCCCACAGTGACCAAAATGTTTTTAATTTTTTTTCATGTTCTGGCTTCCTCCTCTTGCTGATCCCCCGGTGTTTCCTTGTATCCCGGGTTGCTTGAGAGTAAACCACTTACAATAGAAATCCCGGTGAGTTATCATGAAGATGAAGACGGCCAGACTCATCCAGCAGGCTTTTGGCCGACCACAACACCACCATCGATTGTCCGCCACCGAGTTTGGCACATCTTCGCTTGGGCCATGTCGCTCCCGATCACAGTCCACCACCACGACAGCTCCCAATGAGCCAGAGATCCCACCTCCCTCACAGACTACTCGTAGGTGTTATCTATTCCCTTCCCCTCTAGGTCTCTTCATTAAGTATGTGTATCACTTTTTTGTAGGAGCCGAAACGTCGCTGAGGAGGTTTTGGAAGACGGTTGATGTTTACAAACAGGAAGATGGTAAGCAAGACTTCCCTGAGCCTAATCAGAAATATTTCCTTTATTACCTTCAATCCCAAAGAGATATTCCTGTTTCTTGATCTCACAGCTTCGGAAAAAAATTATAACAAACGTTGACGATGAAGTGTATCAGGACAGTACTCTATTCGCCTCGATCTACGTAACCTAAAGACGCCAGGTGGACAGCCCCTCGTGTTACCGAAAACCAAGCTAGTCTTGGCCACGTTAATTGCACGAGAATGGGACGAACAACGAAAGATCCTCAAACAACACTCTCTTCCCATGGTGGGTACGATCAATCCATTAAACCGATAACAGAATCCAATTGACTGATTATCCAAATTGTTGTTATGATTGGTCATAGACCTCTCTAGCTTCAAGGGCTATCGACGGCTTGCGCGAACTAGAGCGAGAGGCAGTGATTGATGATCTGATGAAATATCTTGACACTGACACGATATGGTGGGTATCTTTTTGGTTCCAAGTGTTGATGCCGATCAAGAAGAAAAACACTGGGCTGATCGGTACATCAATCAAAACTTTTTCTTGGTTTCCACTGTGATTAGTTTTCAGGAGTCGAAGCCGCGGGTGCTGGCAGAGATGCAGAAAACCCACTGGGTCCCACTGCTCACATGGCTACAAGAGGCCTACCAGATCGAACTGAAAGTCCATCACGATTCGATCCTATATTGCAAGCAAAGTCCAGAGACACATTCGAAGTTGAGGGCCCTTATCGTCCACTTCGACCCTCTCAAACTTGCTGGTTCGTCTTCTCTTCACTCTCCCTCCCCCGATCACCACAGCTCTCCTCTTTGGCCTTCGACCATCAACTGACCTGGGCCATATATTCAGCTTTCGAGCGAGCCGTACATGCCACCAAGTCTTTTGTCATTTCCCTGGCTCTCGTAGAGCAGCGATTGACCGTGGAACAAGCCAGCGAAGCCAGTCGAGTCGAGGTTCTCAGTCAAATATCTCGATGGGGCGAAGTCGAAGATAGTTGAGCCTTCCCCTACTCCAAAAGATTCGCTTCCATATCTTGGATTACCACTCTGACGTTCTGCCATATTTTCTTCCTCGCCGACCTGTCTCCTCCCTAGCTCATGACGTTGACTACCAAGAGATCCGGATGAAACTAGGCAGTGTGAGATGTGCATTGATCGATACACCCTGAGAAAATACCAATCCCTGAGAGCATACCAATCGATCCTTGAAGCAATAAAAAAACAAAAACAAAAACAAAAACAGAGAATGGTTATATAGCTAGCCCCAAATGATAGTGCCCTGTCCGGGTTTGCTCTCTACTGCCAGGCAATGATGATGAAGACGAATCGCGCAGCTGTAAGTGGTTGCTTCAAGCAGTAGATAAATGCATCATATTCAGTCCAAGACTTTGGGTCAGTTCAGTGCTGGTTGCAATGAGTAGCTTCAGTTCAACTCTGTCAACTAACATAATCTGGGAGTGTAATGATGAATGGGGATTGATGTATTAATCCCAAGGGTTTGCCAGTTTCTGAAAGACTGGATACTTACCGGTGGGATGCAGAAATATTAGATTATTTCCAAGCTTAACAAAGCCTCTTCGCTGGCTTCCGTCTAAAACGCTTGTCCCACCTGAATAGCCTTTAGTCATGCGCTTTTGTAATCACCAGGCCTAGTCATTGAGCTGCTAGATAAATGTTTAATTACTACTGGCATTAATGGATCCACACAAAACAAAGGCAACATAACCTGCAGCTTGACATTTGCTGGATCATCTACACCAGATATCCACAATTTAATTGCGGGATGCGAATAACCGGAAGGCTCCAATGAAGACACCCATTCCAGCTTTCCGCGCCGGTCTCAGCTGAACCCAACCACTGCGCGAAATTTCCTCCTGATAGGGCGCGGGTGAGATTTTGATTATAGCTCAGCAGCTACAACGCGTACCGCTCAGCAGAAAAGATATTTCTGAATCAGCACTGAGGCTCAGCTTCAAATGGGTCCAATATAAATAGGTCGGGGACTTTTTCTTGACTCCTTATCTCACAAGCCATCGAGCTATTCCAGAATACCCCCCCCCCCCCCTCAAATCAACCCTAGGCTCAAGGTAAGGAATATTCCTGCCTTGAATAAAAACGAATTCCTCAACTTACACATTGTTTTTCTTGTTCTGGTCACCTTCTCGCGCTAGACCAATGTGTCAGCCAATATATTTGAGGATGGAGGAGTTTCCCCCACCAGAAGACATCTCCCAAGTCCTTGGTGAGTGATCTTTTACAGTCAAAGGTCTTAGGGTATGAACAGTGGGAATCTTACTCATATAACATATCTCGTGCCATCTATTTTTTGAAGATTTACTTCAGAGGCACAAACGCGCCCGTGAAGAAGACGCAGCCTACCGGAAATTTCTCCGTCGCGAGTCAAAGAAGGATCTGTATTTGACCACTCGGGCCAAGATTATGAGCTTGAAAGATATTGCAGCCAGGGAGTATGCTCTCCAAGACATTGTAGATCATCCCAGACTTTGGACCTTGAGGAGCCAATACAACCCTGCCCCTCTCAAAATCCTCGGTACTCCTTCTGCTCCTCCACCCAACAACCAAGGCCAACTTCCTCCCCCACGCCCTCTGCCTCAAGAACCTCAGCAGGAAAAGACTCCACCCACTTTCACCAGGAAAAATCAATTGTCACTAGACTACAGGTGACATCAGCCTAGGTTCAATGAGCTACCCATGAGTAGTACAGTTTGCCTGATGTACAGCCCTTTGTAGGACATAAAGGGGCCATTGTAGCCTAGTTGGAGTGGAACCAGAGCTAGGACAAAGCTACAGCCATTGTTTTGTGATGTCACCAGATGTCAGGTGACAATTAATTTTTCCTGGTGTTTGAGCCAACTGGTTGATGTCATGATCACCTTGATCTAATCTTTCTCATCACTTGCCTTTGTATTATTTGTACGGATTTTTCACATTATCACTAAAAGTTAATTCTTACCTCATGTTCAACCTTCTTCAATTAAATGTATGCATAATGTATGTACTATCTATAAATCGTGTTCAACATGCTTCCATCTATTGTTCATGTAGCCCTTCTCCACTGTCATTATATTTTTTGATCTTACCAAAGTGCCCTGTCTCCTGAGCCTCTTCCAAAGATGTTTGTTTTTTTCCCCATATCATTCATTTTCTCACATGAAGATTGATCAAGTTATGGTGCTATTAGATTGTTTAACTTTCTTTAGTATCTGTAATTCATCAGCTCCCCCAATTGGTTTACAAATTTCACCAATTCATCCTTGTTTTTATCATCAACTCATTCCCCTCCCCCCCAATAATTAATATATATTCTTACCTCTTTATAGGTCTCAACCTGGGTTTGATTTATCAGGAAAAAAACATACAAAACAAAAAAAAATGAAAGAAATAAAAAAGAAATAAAAAAGAATGAGCAGACAAACCAAAATGAATAACACGGATGTGATAATTGAAGAATAAACTTGTTCATCTGATTGATGAGACAAAAACATCCTAGCGTTTTTGTTTTTGAGTCTAAGCCATTGTTAGCTTTGAATAAACAAGGGACATTTGTTTATTGTTGGGGGACTTGAGGGGGGTGGCCCATGTTCCAAAGAAAAGCATCAACTTTATGGGTTCAAAGATGAGGAGCCAGCAGGTTCGATACGGACGACCCAAGAGCCCGTTTGCAAGATGTAAAGGGGCTCTTGGACATGACGAGACAAAGTCACATAGAACAGGAAAGATGGCTAACTCGATATATGACAGCACTGGGTGAAGGAAAGGACAGTATAGGGAATGGACACATGGCCAGAAGAAATAAACAAACAAAAACAAAAACAGGGGATGGATATATAGCTAGCCCCAAATCTTGATGCCCTGTCCGGGGTTATTCTCTACTGTCAGGCAATGATGATGATGACGAATCGCGCAGCTGTAAGTGGTTGCTTCAAGCAGTAGATGAATGCCACATATTCAGTCCAAGACTTTGGGTCGGTTCAGTGCTGGTTGCAATGAGTAGCTTCAGTTCAACTCTGTCAACTAACATAATCTGGGAGTGTAGTGATGAATGCGGATTGATGTATTAATCCCAAGGGTTTGCCAGTTTCTGAAAGACTGTATCCATACCGGTGGGATGCAGAAATATTAGATTATCTCCAAGCTTAACAAAGCCTCTTCGCTGGCTTCCGTTTAAGACGCTTGTCCCACCTGAATAGCCTTTAGTCATGCGCTTTCGTAATCACCAGGCCTAGTCATTGAGCTGCTAGATGAATGTTTGATTACTAGTGGCATTAATGGATCCACACAAAACAAAGGCATCATAACCTGCAGTTTGACATTTGCTGGATCATCTACACCAGATATCCGCAATTTAATCGCGGGATGCGAATAATCGGAAGCCTCCAATGAAGACACCCATTCCAGCCTTCCGTGCCGGTCTCAGCTGAACCCAACCGCTGCGCGAAATTCCCTCCTGATAGGGCGCGGGTGAGATTCTGGTTAAGGCTCAGCAGCTACACCGCGTACCGCTCAGCAGAAATGATGGATACGCGGAGAGGCTGCAATTTCTGAATCAGCACTGAGGCTCAGCTTCAAATGCGTCCAATATAAATAGGTCGGGGACTTTTCCTTGGCTCCTTGTCTCACAAGCCATCGAGCAATTCCGGAATACCCCCCCCCCCCTCAAATCAACCCTAGGCTCAAGGTAAGGCATATTCCTGCCTTGAATAAAAAACAAATTCCTCAACTTACACCTTATTTTTCTTGTTCTGGTTACCTTCTAGCGCTAGACCAATGTGTCAGCCAATATATTTGAGGATGGAGGAGTTTCCCTCACCAGAAGACATCTCCCAAGTCCTTGGTGAGTGATCTTTTATAGTCAAATGTCTTAGGGTATGAATAGTGGGAATCTTACTCATATAACATATCTCGTACCATCTATTTTTTGAAGATTTACTTCAGAGGCACAAACGCGCCCGTGAAGAAGACGCAGCCTACCGGAAATTTCTCCGTCGCGAGTCAAAGAAGGATCTGTATTTGACCACTCGGGCCAAGATTATGAGCTTGAAAGATATTGCAGCCAGGGAGTATGCTCTCCAAGACATTGTAGATCATCCCAGACTTTGGACCTTGCGGAGCCAATACAACTCTGTCCCTCTCAAAAACCTCGGCACTCCTTCTGCTCCTCCACCCTCAAACCAAGGCCAACTTCCCCCTCCCCCACGCCTTCTTCCTCAAGAACCTGAGAATCAAGGCCAACTTCCCCCTCCCCCACGCCCTCTTCCTCAAGGAGCTCAGCAGAAAAAGACTCCACCCACTTTGAGCCAATTGGTTGATGTCATGATCACCTTGATCTAATCTTTCTCATCACTTGCCTTTGTATTATTTGTACGGATTTTTCACATTATCACTAAAAGTTAATTCTTACCTCATGTTCAACCTTCTTTAATCAAATGTATGTATAATGTATGTACTATCTATAAATCGTGTTCAACATTCTTCCATCTATTGTTCAACCTTCTTTAATTAAATGTATGGATAATGTATGTACTATCTATAAATCGTGTTTAACATTCTTCCATCTATTGTTCATGTAGCCCTTCTCCACTGTCATTATATTTTTTGATCTTACCAAAGTGCCCTGTCTCCTCAGCCTCTTCCAAAGATCTTTGTTTTTTTTCCCATATCATTCATTTTCTCCCATGAAGATTGATCAAGTTATGGTGCTATTAGATTTTTTAACTTTCTTTAGTATCTGTAATTCATCAGCTCCCCCGATTGGTTTACCAATTTCACCAATTCATTCTTGTTTTTATCATCAACTCATTCCCCCCCCCCCCCATAATTAATATGTATTCTTACCTCTTTATAGGTCTCAACCTGGATTTGATTTATCAGGAAAAAAACATACAAAACCAAAAAAAAAAAAAAAAAAGAAAGAAAGAAATAAAAAAGAATGAGTAGACAAACCGAAATGAATAACAAGGATGTGATAATTGAAGAATATACTTGGTCATCTGAATGATGAGACAAAAAAATCCCAGTGTTTTTTTTGAGTCTAAACCATTGTTACCTTTATAAAAACAAGGGACATTTTTTTTTTTTCTTCTTGGGGGGGATGGCCCATGTTCCAAAGAAAAGCATCAACTTGATGGGTTCAAAGATGAGGAGCGGGGGTTCAATACTACAGGGCCCGTTTGCAAGATCTCAAGGGGCTCTTGGACATGACATGACAAAGTCAGACAGAACAGGAAAGATGGCTAACTGGATATATGACAGCACTGGGTGAAGGAAAGCACAGGATAGACAATGGATACATGGCCAGAATGGAATGGGAAGGGAGGATATGGACACTTGTAACCACACACATACACAAGCACTCGATCATCATCAACCACTTCTTGGTTGGACAGGATAGATGGATCTGCTCTTTCTTTCTTCACTGTCTCTGTCCGTCTTAAAAATGTCACATACCTTCAGCTTCAGCTTTGGTCGGACAGAGCTATAAGTTATAAACAATTTATCTTTTCTCTCGTTAGATCCAACACTTTTCATCAGCTGGTACGTCTCATCTATAAGCCAAAAAAAAAAAAAAAAACAATAGGATCCAAGCTGTAAAAGTAAACTCACTCAAAAAGAAAAAAAAAAAAAAACTGTTAATTATATCATTCAATCTTGTTATCTCTTCCCTTGTCTTTTTTTTTTTTTTTTCAATTTTTACATCTCACATCTTGATCCTAGAATACTTATACCTCCCTCCCTCCCTCCCTCCCTCCATCCATCCACTCACTTTCCTTCATGCAACCAACTCCAGATAATTCATTCCAATTATTTTTTTTCTGTATCAGAATAATACAATCAATGATTGACAGCTTTTGTAAATCAGTTACTGTATCAGTATCTACATATAACTAAGCAAATGGCCTTTGCGAGCCAAACAAACCCTGACAACGTTGTACAGTTTCTAACGCCGAGGGCGACATGCCCTGTTCAGTTTCTAACGCCGAGGGCGACAACCTGTTCAGTTTCTAACGCCGAGGGCGACATTAAAGAATCTTAATTGATTTTTTTTTTCGCCTTTTTTTCGCTTTTTTTTTTCGCTTTTTTTTCGCTTTTTTTTTCGCTTTTTTTTTTTGCTTTTTTTGTTTGCTTTTTTTTCTTCGCTTTTTTTCTTCCCTTTTTTTTTGCTTTTTTTTTTGCTTTTTTTTCAGCTTTTTTCTCACGGTTTTTTCCGCTTTTTTCTCACTTTTTTTTTGCTTTGTTTTTTGCTTTTTTTTTCCCTCTTTTTTCACTTTTTCTTTTTGATTATGTTTTTTTGCTTTTTGTTTTTTCCTTTTTTTTGCTCTTTTTTTTTTCTCTGTTTTTGTATGAGTTGTATTCGTTTTTTTTTGTTCCTCTTTTTTTTTGCTCTTTCTTTTTCTGTTTTTTTACATACTTTTTTGGTTGTTTTTTTCTTCACTAAAGCAACCAATACTGTTGCTAACAACCAATATCATTATAACAACCAATCATGTTTCTACCAACCAAGGTACACATATTGTAAACTGTTGCTGGCAACCAAGTCAAATTAATGTTGCTACCAACAACTAATTAATCAAACTGAAACTGCTGCTACCCTTTCCCCAGACATAAATAGAGCTCTTCTTCACCTGAAATCTTCCATTCCCCCCAAGAATATCCCACTTTCACAACCATCATTCTTAAAAGTAATAATCTGATTACCTACCACATACTCTTATTGCATTCTACTTTTCAGCTCCTATTAATCTACAACATTAATCTACAATGAACTTGAATATTGATGAACTCAGAAGAGCATACAACAGGGAAAGAAATGCTAGGTTTTGGCAAAGGCAATTGAATTCTCAACTCAATCTTCCCACCACCCCTGACCCCAATCATTTTCACCATCCATCCTCTCCTGTACCTCATTCTTATTTTTTCAACTCTCACAATTCTCCAAGTCATCAGCACTTCCAAGGTAGTTTAATCAATAATCATCACCCTTCCCATGTTCAGCAGCTACACAATGACCCTCAAACACACCATCCACATTCCCATCAATTCTCTCAACATTCTCATCAAATCTCTCACCAACTTCAATCCTCAAGGTCCCGTCCAATCTCTCATCAAGTTCCATCCCCAACGTCCCGGCAATTATCTTATCAACTACCATCCCCAGTTTCTCATCAGAGATCTCATCATATCCATTCACTTACTTCCCATCCAAACCACCATTCAACTCACTCCCCAATCCAGTTGAATCAACATCATATCCCATCACAAAGGCATTCATTGTCTCAAATCACTCAATTGATGTCTCAGAACCACCGCCAAATTACCCATCAGACCAATAGAATTCATCAAACTTCTAACAACCCCTCAAGAGTTTCCATTTTCAACTTGGTCCATTCCCAAAATCTTTCTCCCAACAATCAGATTAATATCTACACCAACTATGATAACTCCTCAAACCTTCCTCCTGTAGAGCAACCACCACACTTGGAGGATGATATACCAGAAACCAATTTGGAACAGGTTCTAAATCAGGTTGATCGCCATTTGTCCCAGATTGGATTTGATAATCCTTCAGGTGTTGTTTTGGATGACCGTCCTGTATTGAATGAAAATGAATTCTATGTAGCTGACAACATCCCCCAGATCAATTTTCGCAGGCCAGTTGCATGGGGTTGGAGAGAGGATCCAACTTTCAGACCACACACACTGAGGAGAGAGAGGCAATGTCAATTATGCCAGGCCATACTATTTCAAGGAGAGACCAATGCCCTCTGCTGCCGCTCTGGGAGGATCAACATAAATCAGCCACCCCCTCCTCCAGATTTACTCCAGCTTTTCAAAGATGCAACTCAAGACCACTCACCTCAAGGAAATCAACTGATAAGATCCATACGGTTGATAAATAGCAATTTTGCATTTACTTCACTTGGTATAAATTGTGCTACAAGAGCTGCTTTGAACAACCAAGGCCAAGGTATTTATACTTTCAAGGTGAAGGGGACAATTCACCACAACATTGGCAGCTTGATCCCAATGTCTCAAGAAGTCCCAAAATTCTTGCAGCTCTACATATATGATAATGCAAATGAGTTTGAAAATCGTCATATTCATGGTCAACATCTTCTCCCAGAGCTGATGGCAAGGATCCAAGCAATCCTCCACCGGTGTAATCCTCTCATACGCCGGTTTGAGCGTGTAGCATCTGAAATCACTCCAAACCGCTCAATAAGGCTTACAGAAACAGCAACAAATGTGGACCAAAGAGTTTATAACCTCCCAACAGGGGACCAAATTGCAGCTGTCTGGGTAGAAGGTATTTCTTTTTCTTTTTCACTTTCACTAAGTGGTCGTCATTCTCTGACATTTCTTACCTTGAAGGCAATGACCCTTTGACAACAGCCACAAGAGACGTTATCATCAAGTATCGTGGCCAATCCCTTTCAAGAATATCTGAATTAGACAGGAAATATGATCCTCTCCATTATGTTCTATTACATCCAAATGGAGATCTTGGTTGGAGTCCTGAACTCAAGCAGGAAATGCCACTTGCAACTGCCATGAACTATTATGCTTACAAGTTGGCCTTCCGCAATGGAGACTATTCTCTTCTACACTGGGCTGGTAGACTTTTCCAGCAATATTGTGTAGATCAATATGTGAAGATAGAGACTGAAAGGTTGCTATATATTAGGCTGAACCAATCTGATTTCCGTGTGGACCAATTTTACGGTGTTGTGGATGCTTATGAAAATGGTGCAGAAATGGGTAATGAATCAGGTATGATTTCTCCACAAATATTTCTCACTGAATTGAAACTCCACACTGTCTTACATTTTTTTCTTTCTTTATCAGGTAGAAGAGTAGTTTTACCCACATCTTTCATTGGAGGCCCACGTGATATGAAGGCAAGGTTCCAAGATGCAATGGCTTTAGTTCAGACATTGGGAAAACCAAACCTGTTCATAACAGTAACTTGCAACCCCAATTGGATTGAAATACAAAGAAACCTTCTTCCTGGACAGTCAGCACAGGACAGACCTGACATTGTGACACGTGTATTCAACTCAAAGATGAAGAAAATTTGTGATCAAATCTACAAAGATGGGATTCTTGGCAAAATAAAAGGTCGCACGCACGTCATAGAGTTTCAGAAGAGGGGCTTACCTCATGCCCATATCTTAGTCATCCTAGAATCTCAGTATATACCCCGCACTACTGAAGAAATTGATCAAATTGTGACTGCAGAAATTCCAGATCAGCTCGCCAATCCAGCTCTTTACCAAGCTGTATCAAGACATAGGATACATGGGCCCTGTGGACCTTACAACCCCAATGCACCATGCATGGTCAATGGTGTTTGCTCAAAGAAGTACCCAAAACAATTTTGTTCTGAATCTTCATTCAATGAAAACTCCTATCCACAGTATAGAAGACGTCAAGATGGAAATACAATACGTAGGGGTCAGAACAACTTCATAATTGACAATTGTTGGGTGGTGCCTTACAATTCCTACCTCTCAGCAACATATCAGTGCCATATAAATGTTGAAATTTGTGCTGAAATATCCGCAGTCAAGTATCTTTACAAATATATATACAAGGGACATGATAAGGTAGTTCTGGATGTTGGGGAAAGTGTTGATGAGATCAATAGATTCAGGGACTCACGCTGGGTTGCCGCTCCTGAAGCTTGCTGGAGGATATTCTCTTTTAAACTATCTTCCACCTACCCATCGGTCAACAGATTGGACATACAGTTGCCCAATCAACATCAAGTAACATACCCTCAAGATGAATCATTGCAAAACATTATTGAAAGGGCTTCAGAAGGTTATACAATGCTCACCGGTTACTTTGCAAGAAACAGAATTGATCCACATGCCAGGTTATTGAAATACTCGGAATTCCCTAGGTATTACACATGGCATCCCAGGACAAAAGAATGGAAGCCAAGGCAACGCGGTAACTCAATAGGAAGGATTTATTCTGTATTTCCATCAGACCCAGAAAGATGGTATTTACGTTTATTGTTGAATCATGTCTGTGGATCTACTTCCTTTGAAGATCTCAGAACCTTTCACGGCACTATTCATGAAAGTTTTCGTTCAGCTGCTTTAGCAAGGGGTCTCTTGGAAAATGATCATTATTTGGAACAAACAATGGCAGAAGCTGATTCTTCAATGAGTTCATCTTACTTGAGAAGACTATTTGGTATACTATTGGCAACATGTCAACCTTCAAACCCTGTACGCTTATGGAATTTTTCTTACAATTCCATGACAGAAGATTGGATCCATCAAGGCTGTCAAGATGATGCCCTCATGACAAACCAAATCATTGAAGTAATCAATCCAATTCTACTCCAGAATGGTCTGCAGCGGATTGATTTATCATTTCCTGATCTTCCAAGATATAATCCTTCAGCTGGAAGTAACCACCTAATAAGAAATTGGATGTTGGATGAAGAGCGGTCAAGCTTCAATGTGGATCAAAGTCAAATTGATAATGTAAATCAACTTAACGAGCAGCAGAGGTTGGCCTTTGATCAAATTCTCCATGCCTGCAATTCAGAACATCCACAATGTTTTTTTATTGATGGGCCTGGTGGCTCTGGAAAAACTTTCCTATACAATTGCTTACTTGCACATGTAAGATCAACTCAAAGAATTGCTATTGCATGTGCCGGTAGTGGTAAGAATCATTTTCATGACAATTTGAACATACATGTTCCAACTAATTTTTGTTTCTATCTTACAGGGATTGCTGCCATGAACATGCCATATGGAAGGACTGCTCATCTCACCTTTGGAATTCCTCCCAGGCTATCACACCATTCAGTTTCTTCTATTGCCAAAAACTCACAAAAAGCAGATGTCCTCAAGAATTCAAAGTTGATAATATGGGATGAAGCCCCAATGAAACACAGGCATGCACTTGAATTAGTTGATAGATTAGTCCAATACTTGATGGACTCAGATCTACCATTTGGTGGAAAGGTAATGGTCCTAGGGGGAGACTTCCGTCAGGTTTTGCCAGTTGTGAGGAAGGGATCACGTCCTCAAATTGTTAATGCTAGCATTGTCAACTCTCACTGCTGGAGACACTTTTCCCAGAACATCATTCGTCTGTCCATCAACATGTGTGCAGCTGGGGATCCTCACTTTCAGCAATTTTTACTATCTGTTGGGAACGGAGAAGGTATCACTGATTTTTCAAACAAGATACAGCTGCCTGCTTCAATGGTAATCCATGGTGGATCCCACGAGGAAAATTTGGATCGTCTCATTACACAAGTATTCCCAGATATTTCCAGGTCTTTCTCCCATCATGATTACTTTTTGGACCGGGCTATTCTTTGCTGCAAGAATATTTCAGTCAACCATATAAATTCTAGGATCTTGCAAGATATTCCATCAGAAGGCAGGACTTACACAAGCTATGATTCAGTGGAAGATGACCCCCAAAACCTACACTTGCAGGAATACATAAATACTCTAACAATTTCAGGCTTTCCACCTCACATTCTGAACTTGAAAAGGGGTGTCCCAATCATAATGCTGAGGAACCTTGATTGAACAATGGGACTTTGTAATGGGACTAGATTGATTGTGGAAAACCTGGGCCCAAATGTTATTTATGCAAAGGTAATTTCAGGAAACAGAGTCAACAACTTGGTGGCCATACCACACATTCCCTTCATATCAGACCCTGATGAGTCTGGATTGCCTTTCAAGCTCATACGGAAACAATTCCCTGTAAATCTGGCTTTCTCACTAACTATAAACAAATCTCAAGGTCAGACAATTGGAAATGTTGGTATTGTACTTCATGATCCTGTATTTAGTCATGGACAACTCTATGTTGCATTGTCACGAAGTAAGTCCAGCCGTACTACAAAGGTAGTAGTCCCTCAACCTGAATCTGGCCTTCCTTCATATGAAACATCAAATATTGTTTATAAAGAGGTTCTTTCAAATGTACAGAGGCGATAGTTATATTAATATTTTTAGTTTCTCATCCTTTTTGTTTTTTTTTGCTTCATAATTTCAATGCTTTCTGATTTCAACATGAAATGTTATCTTTGTTCTTATATTTCCACAAATAAAATATTGTGTACCCTTCTCATAAAGCCCCCTTTTCTAAACCTCCCTCTGTTGTTTTTTTTTGCTTCAGAATTTCATTGCTTTTTGATTTCAAATGCAATTTTATCTTTGTCCTTATATTTCCACAAAAAAAACATTGTGTACCCTTCTCATCAAGCCCCCTTTTCTAAACCTCCCTCCCCAATCCCCAAAATTGGGGGCTATGCCCTCGTATATATATATATATATATATATCTACAACAGTTAGACTAACCATGTGTTTTCAATATATACACCAAAGAGGAGAATATAATAACTATCTCAGTGGTGATGTATATTTACAATTGTACTGTCCTCCACCATGCATGAATCGATAATTTGTATATAACCTCCTTCTCCTTCTCTCATGAGAGTCCTTAATCCTCTCTCTTAATACCTGTCACATAGTATGATTAATTAACAACTTGTAGCTACATAGCTTTACCAATTGATCACACTGTTTTTTTCAAGTGGATTTTACCTTGAACGTTTCTTTGGCTTACTAGCTTAATGAATAAGTTTGGGAATAGAGTAGATAGACTGATAAGTTGGAACCCAAGTATAAATTTCATCATAGGTGTATATCCTGTTCAACGCTTGCTTGGCTACGATAGATATATCTGTTTTTACACACACTTCCCTCCACCGACATGTCGTAGATGTTTTAAGGATAGATAAAAGAAGATTGGTGTGTTTGTAGTTAAAAGTAATACTGTTTATACAAAGGTAGTGATACGATGATTGTGTTAACTTTTTCCCTCAAAAAAAAAAAGGAATCCAAATGAATGATAAAGTGGATACAAAACAGAAAGAACTAGACGAATGATGGTGAGTTGATGGATGAGGTTAATTGGGATCCCGGGGTCTGTTGTTGATGAGGATCGAACGGGGGTTATCAAAGTTAGGATCGGACCAAGGAAAGTCAGGCTCGGGAAGAGTCTTATGTTGTGAAGACTGGAGATGATGATGATGATGTTGTTGATGATGATGATGATGGGTGGGAGGGCAGTTGAGGTGGAGATTGGCGGTGCGATACCTGGATAAGAAGCCGGTTGGAGCAGAGCTTGCGAGGAAGTCATGGTACTCCTCGTCGGAAGGCTCTTGATCTCGCTGAGATCTGTGGATGTTCTTGGCCATCAAGGAGTGAGGTGAAGAAGAAGAGGATGGATGATGATGATGATGAGAGTGACGGATGGGGCTGATACCGATGGGTTTGATCAAGATATCTTGAGGGATGGAGTGGATGGGTGAACAGAGATCACTGTAGAGTGACTTATCCAAGAAGAACTCGTTAGGCTTCTTGGATGAGGAGCTACGGGAGATGATCTCATGGGTGGTTGATGAGCCAAACTTGTTAGGGAATGTGCCCGGATTTCCTTCGGCGGATGAGGACGATCGTGAGTGGGATGGAGAGGTGAAGGTTGGCTTGGGTGGGATTCGAGCGAGTTGGGATTTGAATGATTTGACGGCTTCTCTGGCCTGTTTGAGTTGTTCTGATTCGATCACATCATTAGAGAATGAGACTCGTCTACTGTGATGATTCCTGTGTGAGCTAGTTGTACTATGACCGTTAGAGATATAGGAGGATGAGCTAGTTGAATGGGCACTACTACGGATTGGTTCACCGGAGGGTAAGATTGAAGATGGATAGGGCAGGTCATGATCGCGGTTCAAAAGTTCGGCGATACTAGTTGGAGATTTCCTGGAATGGTACTTGCTACTCTCATGATCTCGTAAGATTCCAGTTTTCAGGGTACTATTGAGGGGGAGTGGTTTGGTGGTAGTTGAGTTAATAGGTTCTTGTGAGATTGAAGTACCGGAGGATTTGTTATGAGTTAATGATCTTTCGTCAGGGAAGCGGGAAGGAGTAGACAAGTATTTAGACTGGGATAGTTTGTGATGAGTAGGTTGATGTTGTTGGGCTCTTCTCTCTTGATCGATCTGACAGACCACTTGATTGAATAGTTTGACTGGGTCCAAGTCGATCAAGATGGTCCTCAATTCTGGAGGTAATCCTACTCGGAGGTCGATAGTAAGTTCGGAGCGAGCGCGTGAACGAGCTGGAGTTGGATGAGGTCCTAGTTCCTGGGTTGATGATTGATGAAGGTTTTGATGATAGGGGCGACCAGCGCTGTTAGTGAAATCTAATGAGTTGATCATATCGTATAACTGGCGACGGGAATCTGGATGAATAGGTACATGAATAAGTACTCTGAGATTTCAACGATATGGATAGTCTTTGCAGGAATGAGTTACCATCTCCGATGAGAGCATAGGCTTCAGCAGCCAATCTAAACTGAGTGTGATTGGTAGGTGTTGAGTTGATGATAGGTTGTTGATCTGAAATTTTACAAGGATGATGTTGACATGCCTGTGTGTAGGAGAGAGAGAGGTTAGTAATATGTTTTCTAAAGGATGAAGGTAAATAAATAAATTAGAAAGTGGTGGTAATAAACTAACCAATTCGAGATAGGCTGCCCTTATTTCGGAATGAGTAGCGGTAGAGGTAAGCTTTAAGACTCGATAGGCGTCTGACATTGATTTTAAATATTTATGTATGTAGATGAATGATTATTATTAAAATTGGGGGAAAGTTCTTATATTTTTATATCGTAAGGGAAAAAAAAGTTTAGCTCAGCTAGAAAGGGCGAAGGAGTAAAGAGTGTGACTGAGTAAGATGAGGCTGAGTCAGTGGGTGAGTTCTGGAATGAGTGAATTTAATTTAATTATTTTATTTTTTTCAGAGAGAAGGGAGAGAGAAAAGATGAAACGACATTATAGTATTCAGAATCTAAAACAGTTTGTGATCCATCACGCGCTTAATACGATCACCAGACATCAACACATTAAATTCCTCAGAGACCGAAAAGACGTACATATTTATCGGTATCAGTTTACTGCCAAAAAAAAAGAAGGCTTGGAAGAAAACGGAAATGTCCTTCGATCCTAAACAGCACCATTAAAAACATTTGGGACTAGAGGGGGTTATAAAAAATTAACAATCAGGTTTTGGGAAGTTCTTCTAATTATTGATGATGTGTTTCGTCTTTTAAAAATAATTGTTAGTAAAACAATCATTTATTTAATTATAAGTTAGACAAGCAGAAAGACTATATTGTAGTGTGAAAACCATTAATGTTCCCTACATCAAACACTTCTTTTAATCTCTCCGCTCACATGAGGTACATACACATTACAACAACTATCTGGGCAAGCCACACACAAACACATTCAAACCTTATTTTATTCTTCTTCTTCTTCTTCTTCTTGTCCAAGTTGGTGTATCCCCCAGGAATCTAATATACACAATCTTCAAACAGCCATCATGTTCAACTCACAGACACCCATAGATCAAACAACTTACAACTCATCACCCTTAACAAGAAAGATCTCTTTCACCAATCACTTCACACTCAGTCCCCCTTTTTGAACTTTGTTTTGTCTTAACTATTTTCATCTTTTTACCTCTGTTTCTCTCTCTCTCTCTCTCTCTCTTTACCTTTATTTATCACTTTTCATCAACCATCAAATAAACTTCAACAATACTAACTCCAGAAATTTGCTCTAATTAGTTTCAACCAATTCAGATTCACTCCAATATCTCATTAGTGTCTAAGGAGGCTGTCTCAAGCTATGACACAACTTGGCCAAACTCTCCTGCAAGTTTTTTTTTTTTTTTCATCTTAAGGGTACTAAATAAAACATAACAAACAAAGATAAACTCCATTTATCTCTTGCTCTCTCTTCTTTTTTTTTATCCCATTGTAAGTTTTATTGCTTATTTCTTGAAATACTAAAAACTAGTACTATTCCCTCATTCTTTTGTAATAATGTTGAGATCTTTAACTTTATTGCAGCAATATTTAACAGCTAATAGTAGTAATAACCTTTGATAAGAGAAATAGAGAGATGATGAGATAACCATAACATAACCATAAAAAGAGAAAAATAAAAAATCATTTATTTACCCTCTTATATTCTAGTCCTAACTGGGCTCAAGAAGTACTATGTTGGAAGATTTGATAAAGAGGGATAAATGGAAAATAACAGCAAGTCTATGTGAAAGAAGAATAAATTGTTAACACGGTTGTTTAGAAAGGAAAAATGAAGAGAGGGAAAAAGAGACTGTAGAGGAAAGAGAGAAATCGAATCAATAAGCACCTCCACTAGTGTTATTTCCGTGCTCCTCCTGAATCTTCTAAGTATCTTGGAAGCACAATGAGCGGATAAGAATTGGTGTTTAGGGTTCTTGACAGGTGATTAAGGGAAGTCGAGGTTGTCCAGAAACTGTATCAAGTTGCTTGTCGAGTCTGGGGAGCAGCTCCTCCGCGGTTCGTTGAAGCTAGACTTAACATCATTGACTCAATTTGCATATACACTTATGCATAATCTTGATCCGAATGTAGCACACCACTGACGTCAGGATTACTTGATGACATCTTTTATCCTGTTTTGAAATAAGAAACACTGGCTAACACTGGTCCTCATCCATATCACTGGTATCCTTGCTATCACCCTCATACACCACTTGACTACACCCACTATTCAAGACACAGGTCCAGGCTCTTCTGTACAAAATAAACAGGATGGAATGAAAAAAAAGTGATTTAATTCTAAAATGAGAGCCAGATTGGTCCAAGAGGAAGGAGGAATATATGTACTTCTTTCTTCACCCCTTGGTTCAATCCAGACAACACATCAGAACAAGATGAAATATCTCCTGTTTTCTCTCAGGAATATTTAGATTGGTGAGAGGAAGGAAGAGTATTAGTGGGGATTACAATAAAAACTTTCAAGATTTTTTTTTTTTTTTTTTTTCATTCACTGCAAGAAACATGCTGCACAATAACATATAACAGGAAGACATCTTCCAGAGCAAGAAAACCCACACAAGAAAAAGGCCTGGCTATGGACACGCTCTTGCCTGGCCACATCCTCCAACCTACCCCCCAGCCACCACCATCTCAACAGGTAACATGTGCAAGTTAAGTGAAAGAAAGTCCATCATCCATCTTCTTTTATTGATCCTTGCTCTCCTACACTTTCAAGACACAGAACAACTGGTTGAATCATTCCTGAACATCACCTCTGTCCCCACCCTTGGTTCAATTCTTTCACCCAAACACCCAAGAAAAAAACTTGATATTCAATTCTGTCTTGGAAAAACAAAGCTGAAGTGGGTGAGGAGGTTTGGGCAATCTGAGTAGTGGTAAATATCCATCAAAAACAAAGCAGGATCAATCTGTAAAACAATCCAAAGGCCAGCACCAGTGAATATCAGGAAAAAAGAAAGAAATAAGAAAACATGACTCACACCGCTGGCGAGTTTGAGAAGACCAAGGTGGATGATCACCTGGAGGTATGGATAAGGATATTTTGTGTGGTTGTGAGCGGTGGAGGTGGTGTGTGGGGTGGCATGTTGTTGGGAGGTTTGAAGGTGGAGTTAAAGAGAGGTGTTATGATAAAATTTATCCAAGTCTTATGTGTTAATAATCAACTTTCCGCTTCCTCTTCCTGATCCACCACTTCCTCTCTTGATCCAAAAAGCCCTGACAAATCCAGAATGACATCATCTTAAAGTAGACCACTTAGTCCCTCGATCCCCTGAATCTCCTATTCTTTTCTTCTCTTTGTCATCCATGAATACTATGAACTTCCTTCAAACTTCTTCCCTTCGCAATGTAAAGTTTGTCCTTTTCTTGTTCCTCCTGAATTGATGGTATCCTCCAAAAATTCTTATCTTAAACTATCCAAAATTCCTTATTATTTATCTCATTCCTCCTGAATTAACTCCCTTTGACAATCCTATCACTATCAACCATCCAACTTCTTTTTATTCTCTTTTCTTTTCCTCTCCTATTGCAAACCTCTCTCCTTCTTCTAGATTTATCATACTATCATTGTTTTGTAATCTAACCATTCTCACTTCTTTGCTGTCATCATTATTATTGTTCCTTTTTAATTGTGTTGTGTTGCCTTTAGGTATTAATCTCTTTTATTCTTCTCATGTTATCTACTATACTTTAAACTTATGAAATATTACCTTTAGTTTGGTTATCCACATTATGAGCCACAAGATGCCCTTTGGGATTGCTTACAGGGTTGCTTGCATGTAATTTTAACATAAAATTTACACTAGAAATGTCACCAATGAGAGGAAACATTTAAAGACATTGGAAGTGTAATTTTGTATTGTGTGAATCCCCCTATTGAAGGGAGAGGGTCATTTTTTTCCACCTCTCAGACCAGTAAATACAACCAATTTGTCCAAGAAAAACTCTCTCATCCTTCCCCCCCCCCAAGGGCTAGAGATAGATTGGCTCAAGGGGAAGGAGAAAGATCCTGATTGTTTCACCTCCCCTCGGAAAACATTTGGGAGAAATTGGTCTATGAGGAATTCTCTGCTGCTTCATCCCAGATCAATACACCTATTATTTGGTTCAAGGGGAAGCAGGATGATTTTCTCTCAACAGGAAATAAGGTTACAAGGCAGGTAAGTGTTCATGAGGAACACACACAATAAATAACAAATCAATTATCTAGAATTGTCCTGACCTGTTTTTGAAAGAAAAATATTAATTCTTGTCTCCTGAAAAAATAGCTTCTGTGCTATGTGCATTTTGGGAAAAACTGTTTGAAGAAAAAAATGCTTTTCTGACAAAAGAAATAGCCTTACAATCTGCTAAGGTGTATGCCATAGATGCCCAAGAGGTGAAATGAGTCTTACGGCTAGGGCAGCCTTTTACTCAACCAGGAGAGCTCCCTGGCCCGGATGGCTTTATGTATAGGTTAGGAATTTCCCATACCTCTATACATAGAACCCAGCTAGAGTGACCTTTTCGGTTGAATTTTACTGTAGGAAAAGACTTGGACCTAATCACCCCAATTTGTTGTGGATCCTGAAGTAACAATACACCATATTTCATGGTGAAAATATTTGTATAGGTCTAGTTACTTTTTACCCAAATCCTCTTGTCTAGATTTTGGTTCAACATAAATATTTTCATTCATATCATTCATCACCTCACAACGATGCATGGGGTTTTTGCTTTTTTTTTTGCCAAAATTATTCCCGTAGGTCGGAATTCCCAAAAAAGTATGCATACAATCCCCAGGATTCCTCCTCTGTATGATGATTTCATCAGCCTTGAAAGTTTCAGTTTTTCCCCGTAGGACATATGCATGGTAAGATGCGTCAACTGCAAAAAACTGCCATCTGTGCAAAAAAATGACGTTTTTCACGGTGGGATCACTAGACTCTGGTAATGGGGCCTAAGTCAACTGCCTGGGCTCACATCAGGAGGCTTGCGTTAGGATCGGGATTTCTCGTGGAGACAACCACCACCCCAACCAGTCTTCATGTCTCACTTGATGTTGTCCTTCGCTTTTTCTTTCTTTGCTGCCTGGGAGCAATGTGTGACTCACAGATGAAGCACATAGTTGGGTTAATTAAACTCAGCGGGTCTTTCACAGATGTAGGGGGCGCGGTGTGGTGGGAATACGTCTAGCATCATAAATGACTCATGGAATTACGACACCACATGTCAACGTTAGGTGAGCAGACTGATTGAAACGGACCCAAGGATAGGCCGATCGAGGCAGCAAAAAGGAAGATCCAGAGCTCGACAAGAGGTGCAAGAAATCATAGACGACGACCACGGCGACCACCTGAAGGAAGTGACATGTAAGCATGGCGTCATAGGGATGATAGGTGAAGGCTTACCTTTTCTGCGAGTGCTGTCGGTAGGGACAGGGGTGACATCTTCGATTCGGCCGATTCGCATGCCCGCACGAGCGAGAGCTCGGAGAGCAGCTTGTCCACCGGGGCCAGGGGTCTTGGTGTGTGTTCCACCCGTAGCACGGAGTTTGATGTGCAGAGCGGTGATTCCGACTTCCTTGCAACGAGCAGCAACATCTTGAGCGGCCAACATAGCGGCGTAGGGGGAGCTTTCATCCCGATCGGCTTTCACTTTCATCCCACCAGTAACACGGGAGACGGTTTCACGTCCAGAGAGATCGGTTACATGGACGAAGGTATCGTTGAAAGACGCGAAGATGTGGGCGACGCCAAAGACAAGTTCACCCTCACGAACTTGGGGTCCAAGGGCCACATTCACTTCTTCCTTGACAACTTTCGCACCTTTCTTTGGAGGCTAGCGATAAGGAAGTGAAAAATTGGTTAGTTCGTGGGTCTGGGGAGGATTATCAAACAAGTCAAATACCACATACCATGGTGACTCGTGCGTTGGCTGATTACGTTTGTTTGGTCCTCAACTGGGGCTGACTTCGTTGGAAGCAGGGGCCGTGTCGAGTCGGATGGGTGCTTGTGTGGGTTGGCTACAGAGAGGAAATTACAAGGGGATCGGCTGTGTGTGCCCGGTTATGAGGAGACTCGAAACCTAATTGTGTATGCTGCAGGATTTGCCATGAGCTGCGGAGTGCGCAGCACGCATGGGCGACCTAACATGATGACAACCCAGCCGGCCTCAGCTATGCCCGGGACCGAGTAGCTTAGCTCCCGCCCTTCCGCCCATCAAGGACAACGACCCCGCAAACGAACCGACCAAGATCAAGACTTCACAATGGTAGGCTCTCCAACTCTATCTTCATCTATCTGTTTCTCTTCGCTGGTCCCACTCGTCCACGAGCAATGCCATGCCACATGAGAAGCGGACAGAAACACAGCTTTGGAGATCATTGGCCTGACTCCCTTGCTTCCTTGCTCTGCAGGGTGTCCGAGGGCAAAAAAAACACATGAAGCGGTAAGTCTAATGATCATTCCCCTCCACCCCCCCCCTCAACTCATTCACGTATCTTACCACTGACACAAACTCCCTCTCTCATTCAGTCTCGCGGCGCCGTCGTCATGGATGCTCGACAAGCTCGGTGGTACCTACGCTCCCCGATCTAACCCAGGTCCTCACAAGTTGCGAGAGAGTCTTCCTTTGAGTGTGAGTCCACTCCCCTTGCCCACTTGCTATGTACATCTAGCATATCTGACACGGCATCCGGACCTGTGGCTCTACAGGTACTCCTGCGCCATCGTCTCAAATACGCTCTGACCGGGCGTGAAGTCACCTTGATTGTCGCTCAACGACTGATCAAGATTGACAACAAAGTCCGAACAGACCCAAAGTTCCCCACTGGTTTCATGGGTAGGTCTGATCTCATTCGACCTCGTTGACAAAAATTTTGAAGCCTACGTATTGCTCCATAGATGTCATTTCCATCGAAAAGTCTGGTGAACATTTTCGTGTCATGTTTGATATCAAGGGCCGATTCACCGTCCACCGAATCAGCGCTGAAGAAGCGACTTACAAACTGTGCAAAGTAAAACGCGTTCAGCTTGGAAACAAGGGCGTCCCGTTCATTGTCACTCACGATGGACGTACCATTCGCTACCCTGACCCAATCATAAGGGTCAACGACACCATCAAGTTTGACTTGGTCCAAAACAAGATCGTTGACACCCTTCCATTTGAAGTTGGAAACCTGGTAATGTGTACTGGTGGTCGTAACCAGGGCCGAGTTGGTACAATCCTGAGCCGAGAAAAACACGGTGAGTAACATTGTCTCTTTATTGTGAATTCTTAGGCTGAACAGAATCCTTGGTGCAGTCGGTGGTTACGACATCGTTCACGTCCGGGATGTCATCGACCGCGCCTTCTCTACTCGTATTGGTAACGTTCAGGTTATCGGCACCCACGGCAAACCGTCTGTCTCCCTTCCTCGTGGCGGTGGTGTCAAATTGACCATCGCTGAAGAGCGTGATCAGCGTCGAAAACAAAAGGAAAAAGAAGGCCATTAACCTTGTTCATTGTGCCCTTGTTAACTCCTCATGTGACCCTTGAAACATTTGCCTTGACGATACGGTTTCTCGCAGCGCAATCCGCCAGCTCAACCAAGTTCTTCCAAGAAATGGAGGGAGGGCATCTAAGCGCCCCAGAGATTATAACAAAGGACTACTCCAGCAGGTTCTCGTGATGTTTCACCTCTCGCAGTCCCCCTTGCAGTTTGGCACAACTGAGATTAAGAGTACTTCAGCGGCCGCGGTCACCGCCGGCCAATAGCCCAACCTAAGCCTCTCGAGTGAGAGCCTCAGGGGGTCGGCCCATGAACCTTAGAGCATCTCCGCTGGTCTTGCTGTATGCAACTCCACAACAGATTTATTGCTGTCTTTTTCTAACTTCACTCTTTTACGAGGTATGCCAAGTGATGACTCTACCATGTAGGAATCTGAGATCAGCCACTTGATGCAGAGACAACTTTAAGATCAGGTACTTGATGGCGCAAGAGAAGAGAATCCAGAAGAAATAAACAAGTGAAAAGTATCAGGTGCCTTCTTAAATTCAAGTTTCCCATTGCTCAATGAGATCTGGGTTGAAGATGTAAAATGAATGAAATTGGCAGATGACGGCGGAGAGTAGAGAAATAAAACATCAATAAACAAGGAGAGTGTATGTGGTGGGAAAAATTACAGCCAATAGGACAGAGGTTCATTGTGGTGTAGTATTGCTGTGGGACTTAATTTTTGTTAGATTTTGTAGTACTATTGCTATGCAAGGGTCCTTTGTTGCATCCTGCAGTCTTATCACCGGGAAAAATCTGAGAAGAGTAGCAGTCAGGTGAGGTGAAGCAACTGAATTGATTTGCTATTGCCTCAAAATTTACCTGGTGTATTTTGATGTGAGAAACAAATTTGTAGTGTCATTGTTGTGTACATAATGCTACTTCTGCCACTGAGTGTAATTTATGCTGAATTTTGATGTGTAAGGCTCATTATAGCCTCAAGTGATGTGAGTCAGAGGTGGGTGATGCACCACTGCCGGCGTAATTAGCTGGGTTGAAGCTATCCCAGTTAAACTGGGATGACTTCAACATAGGCACCTGTGCTGGCAATGCGTGGAGCTATTATGTATCAAGTGATTTTGGATATTCTTGCAGGCAGAGGTTAGCCAAGATGGAAGACTAGGGACTCCGCTGCGGTGAGCTGTCCGTCTGTAGGGGGTGGGGGTGGGGGTGGGGTAAAGAGGGTGCGCACAAGTGTAAATTTTCCGGATTCTCCCCCTTTTTCCCGCTTCCGCAATTCTCGACCTAACACTCTCTGCCCGATATGACATAACTGACATTTGTGAAATAGTTTGAGCAATAGATCCAAATACATATCCTAGAACAACTCGTCATGTTCATGACTAGAAAAAGTGCACAAACTAATCAGCTTTTTGAACAGTCGCGTGGCTTGCCTGGTTCCAACATATCCAGTCAAGGTCAAATGTCTCACACAAGCTCTTGTCTGGACAAGATGCATGGCTGCAGTCGTGGTACAAAGTATTAGACTATGTTTAGATGTCAGATCATGAATCCATTCAGTTCTATGGTCCTAATGAATCGTGTATCATAAAAACTGAACAGGTATTGTGATATGATGTTGGCACTTAAACAAGGACCTTGTAAAATCCTACTGTATCTACCCCACAGGAGCACCCCCAATACAAACCAAGTCGACTTGGAGATAGATGCGAAGATTGCGACTTTGATTCCCAGTTACGGAAATTCACGCAATTGAAGCTTGAGTAAGTACGTCATATCTTGGCCATTCGACCGCGACACGCCTGGTCCAGTTTTGGACTAGCAAGCATATATAGGTTACATTGCCAGAAAAACAAATAGACATGCGCCTCAGGATAAAAAAAATTCTAGTTAAGCCGATTTTCCGACCTCATCTTTGAGAATTTGGAAACACCAGGCTACTTCTGATTTGACGCTCCCAAGCAGATTTTCCTCGAAGTTGTACAATGCGCTTCCAAGCCAAGTTTAGCTCGAATTGAAAAACGTGGTCTTCATCGTGATGCAATTGAGCAGGGACATTGTAGCATAGTGATAGACCTGGCATGTCATGAAGATTCCGCTGAGGTAGGACATCCGAACTCTGAATTTCCACCCCAGGACTGCGAGTTAGTCCATCAGAGCTTGGCGACATTACCAGCCCAGGGGGATGAGGAAAGTTAGTGCCCCTTTTCCTCCATGAAAATTTAAGAATCTAATTAATTGTGGAAAAATGTGACCTCAGCCCAACAGATTAGGCAATTCCCTCGTAGAAAGGTGGACTATGATAAATTTGAGAGGATAAAGTACTCCCCCCGGCCTAGTACCTCCGTGACGGTAGACATGGCTGTTGAGTTTTTAGTTCATAACTTGATACTTGAAATTGGACTTTGTTTAAAAAACAAAGCTGATGGGATGTTTGTTACCCAGGAATATACCCGAGTTACTCGGAGGGGAGATGTGGAAGAAAGTAGATGGGGGAAGAGGAAGCTCGGGAAGATAAGCAACTGGGTGAAGCGACCATCGACTTTGATGGCGGGCTGGAATCGATTGCCGAGTCAAGAGATAATTGAATTCAAGAGGAAGCCAGATGAGTCATGTACGGTCTGTTCTGTCGAGTACAAGGATGAGGAGCCAGGCAGCCCACTGCTGCTCTTTCCTGGCTGCAATCATCTGTTCCATGAGCACTGTCTCACAACATGGCTCGAAACCAGTCCAGAGATCGAAAGTTTAGTCGAGCATAGTCAGAAATGTCCCAGTTGTCGCCTGCCGGCTCCAACAAAAGGCCACTTGCGCTTCCTCTGCGCTGTCTCCATCTATTATCTCATCAAGTATCATCTTACAATCCTCCAACAAAAGGCTTATATCGGCACTTGTATCGCGCTCGCAATTTTTAATATTTACATGTTCCGGCTTGCTTTAGGTCGAAAGTAACTGCTTACCTCCCTCGAGTCCTACCACAGAGCTCTAACACACTCTTTGTATTAGGTCGACTGGAGGGTTCCTGTGAGAAGCAGTCTCCCCTCTATTTATTGGAGGTAGTTAAATTAGAGTCAAGCCCTCGCTCCAAAATCTCTTTTAAATCATTGTCATCCCTTAATGTTTTATCTTACCGTGAAGCACATTGCTTTGTACCATGGCCAAGAGCCATGTATTTGGCATGGGCCGTTGACGAGGCAATGGTGGCTAATCTACGCGCCACCCAATGGATAGGACATCCTGTGAGAATACAGAAGTGAGGGGTCTAATTACAACCCTAGCTGTGAGGATTGGTAAGCTAAATCATCCCGCAGTCATCAAGCAGGAATGCAGGCTGATGAATAGATATTCTCTTGCTTCAGAACCAGGCAGATTGCAGGTCAAGAACTGTTAGGGTAGTGCCGGCACCCGTGACGACTCCATTTCAACTACTGAGTAGCCTGTCTTGGGAAAAAAACCAGGCTACTGAGAGCATCATTACCGTTGGCTAGTTTAGCGCGAGCTAAGGACTTTAGCTGAAACATTCAACCGCACTGGGCTGAGCTAAGCACAAGCCAAACTAGCATGAAGCTATAATTCCGGCTAACCATTGCTACATTTAGCAATGGTTAGCTTCTGAGCTAAACCTTTAGCCAACTGGTATTGTTGAAGCGGGTGCACTAACTTAGTTTAGCAGATAGAAAACTTTAGCCGCAAGGCAAACTAGCCACACCAGTAATGATGCTCTGAGTAGTTGAAAGTTGGCTTCACGCAGCCTACCTCACCCTTTTTTATTTTTTTATTTTTTTATTTTTTTATTTTTTTATTTTTTTATTTTTTATTTTTTTATTTTTTTTATTTTTTTTTTATTTTTTATTTTTTTATTTTTATTTTTTATTTTTATATTTTATACAAGGGCAAAGCCCCCAAATTTGGGGATTCAAGGTGAATTTTATTTAGAGTGGGTTTTTTTTTGGAGGGGGAAAATTACCAAAAATAATTATGGTGTAATTGCATAAATTCCAATTGAAAAAAGCAAATGAAAATGAAAATAAAAATGCAAATGCAAATGAAAATGAAAATGAAAATGAAAATGAAAATGAAAATGAAAATGAAAATGAAAATGAAAATGAAAACAAAAATGAAAATGAAAATGAAAAAGTAAAAGTAAAAGAAAAAAAAAAAAAACAGGCCGGCCAAATAGAAACAAACAAAAATATATCACTGTGAATGAACACGTGAGAGAACCTCTTTGTAAACAATGTTTGAAGTTTGGTATGAAGGAGGGCCAGATTCTGGCTGAGGGATTACAACCTTTGTTGTGTGACTGGACTTACTTCGAGAAAGAGCAACATACAGTTGCCCATGACTAAAAACAGGTTCAAGAAGCACAATACCAACATTTCCAATGGTCTGACCCTGAGACTTGTTGATTGTGAGACAGAAAGCAAGATTAACAGGAAACTGGGTGCGTATTAGCTTGAAGGGGAGTCCAGTCTCTTCAGGGTCAGATATAAATGGGATGCGAGGTATGGCAACCAATTCACCAATTCTGTTTCCTGAAGCCACTTTTGCAAAAATTACTGAAGGACTGAAGTTTTCAACAATCAATCTGGTTCCATTGCAAAGACCAATTGTTCGATCCAGGTTCCTTAGCATGATAATTGGCACACCCCGCTTTATTTGAAGGAGGTGAGGGGGAAATCCAGATAGGTTTATGCTATTAATATACTCAGGCAAGTAAAGACCTTGAGTATCGTCCTCTACTGAATCATGACTGGTGTAAGAAATAAGTTCAGATGGGATGTAACTCAAGACCTTTGAATTGATTTGATTGACAGATTTGTTCTTGCAGCAGAGGATTGCCCGGTCTGTAAAATAATTGGGATGGGAGAATGAAGTGCTGATATTTGGAAAGATTTTGTCTATCAGCAAATCAAGATTTTGGTCATCTGAACCACCAAGGACCACCATTGAGTGAGGTAAATTGATTCTGTTGGAATTGTGAGTGAGCCCCTGACCATTTCCAATGGATAAGAGAAAATTCTGAAACTGAGGATCACCAGCAGCACGCATGTTGACTGAGAGGTGAATTATGTTGTGTCAAAAGTTAATCCAGCAGTGAGAGTTTACAATACTTGCGTTGACTATCTGAGGGCGTGACCCTTTCTTAACAACAGGTAAAACCTGACGGAAGTCCCCTCCCAGTACCATGACCTTGCCACCAAAGGGAAGGTTTGAATCCATAAGGTCTTGAAGCAACCTATCCACCAATTCAAGTGCATGCCTATGAGTCATGGGTGCTTCATCCCATATGATTAATTTTGCTTTCTTGAGGACATCAGCTTTATGAGAATTTTTGGCAATTGATGAAACAGAATTTTGTGACAGTTTAGGAGGAATCCCAAAAGTGAGATGAGCAGTCCTACCATGGGGCATGTTCATTGCTGCTATACCTGTTCAATACAAAATTAACAATGATTAGAATGTCAGGAAAATATGGATATGGAAGTAATAGAGTAAAAGGCAAGCATACCACTTCCAGCACATGCAACAGCTATTCTTCTTGTTGATCTCACATTTGCAAGTAGACAGTTGTATAGAAATGTTTTCCCAGAACCACCAGGCCCATCAATGAAGAAGCAAGCTGGAATTTCAGAATGACATGCAAGAAGGATTCTCTCAAAAGCTAGTTTTTGCTGGGAGTTGAGAAGGTCTGCATTGCTGAGTTCATGCTGAGGTACATCAAAGCTTGATTCCTCTTCATGCAACATCCAATTTTGATTGAGGTTATTTTGGCCAACTGAGGGATCATACCTTGGAAGATCAGGAAACAAAAGGTCCACACGAAGGAGACCATTCTGCAGGAGAATTGGATTGATTGCTTCAATGATTTTATTTGTCATCCATGAATCATCCCGATAGCCTTGATGAACCCAGTCTTCAGTCATCCAATTGAAAGAAAAATTCCACAACCTCAGGGGGTCTGAGGGTTGACATGCTGCTAAAAGGATTCCAAATAATTTTCTCAAGTGATATGGTGACATGTGGACATTTGCTTCTTCCATTGTATGTTCCAAGTAGTTATCATTTTGCAAAAGACCTCGAGCCAAAGCTGCTACTCAAAAGCTGGGATACAGCTGACCCTGAAATGTGCGGAGATCCTCAAAAGAAGTAGGGCCTGTTACATTATTCAGGAGCAACCTCATATGCCATCTTTCTGGATCTGAGGGGTAAACTGCATATATTCTTCCTATTGCATAACCACGTTGGCGTGGTCTCCATTCCTTGCGCTTTGGATGCCATGTATAGTGTCGAGGGAAGTCTGCATATTTCAGAAGTCGAGCATCTGAATCAATCCGATTTCTTTCAAAGAATGCTGTAAGCATTGTTCTGGTGTTAGCACCTCTTTCAATTACGTCATGCAGGGGCTCATCTTGTGAAAACATAATATTATGCTGGTTGGGTAGGTGTATATCCAAGCGGTTCACAGAAGGATATGTTGCAGATAACTTGAAAGAGAATATACGCCAGCATGCCTCTGGAGCTGCAATCCAACGGGAATCACGGAATTGGTTGACTTCATCAAAACTTCTGCCCACATCCAAGACAATCTTGTCATGCCCCTTGTAAACATATTTGTACAGATATTTGACAGCTGAAATCTCTGCACAGATCTCCACGTTGATGTGACATTGGTACTTTGCAGATAGGTAGGGACTATATGGAACAACCCATCTGTTGTCAATGTGTAAATCAGAGTTTCCTCTCCTTATTGTCACAGCTTGACCTGGCCTTCTCCGATATTGTGGGTATGAATTTTCAGTGATGACAGTTTCATCACAGAAAGGCTTTGGAAATCTCTTTGAACAAACTCCATCAACCATACATGGGGCATTTGGGTTGTATGGTCCACAGGGGCCATGAATCATGTGGTGAGTGACTGATTTGTAAAGTAATGGCTGTGATGGTGGATCTTCAGGGATTTCAGCTTTGACCAATTGATTGATCTCATGGGTTGTCCGAGGTATGTCATTTGGATCAAGAATAAGTAAGATGTGGGCATGGGGTAGCCCCCTCTTCTGAAATTCAATGACGTGGGTGCGACCCAAGGGTTTCCCAAAAATACCCTGCTTGAACAGTTCATCACAGATTTTCTTCAAGCGTGCATTGAATATGCGAGCTGTTAAATCAGGTCGGTCTTGTGCTAACTGACCTGGAAGCAAATTATCCTTGATCTCAGGCCATTCTGGGTTGCAGGTGACGGTTATAAAGAGGTTGGGCTTTCCCATGGACTGAACTAAAGCCATGGCATCCTGAAACCTTGCCTTCATGTCACGTGGTCCGCCAATGAAGGATGTAGGCAGCACTATACGGCGGCCTGTGTGAATATGCTGTCAGTAAAATGTTTGTGTGCAAAGAGTAAATAAGTCATGTACCTGTATCATTTCCCAGTTGGACTCCATGCTCATAAGCATCAACCACACCATAGTATTGCTCCACACGGAAGTTAGGTTGATTCAATAAAATGTAAAGCAATCTTTCTGATTCAATCTTTACATATTGGTCGGTGCAGTACTGTTGGAAGAGGCGGCCAGCCCAATGAATGAGGGAGTGGTTTGGGTTGCGATATGCCAAACAATATGCGTAATAGTTCATTGCAGTAGCCTGTGGCACCTGCTGCTTTAGCTCAGGACACCAACCAAGATCACCTGTTGGATGTAAAAGTACATAATGGAGTGGATCATATTTGTTATCAAGTTCAGAAATCCTTGAAAGTGATCCACCTCAATATTTCATGATGACCTCGCGAGTGCTATGAGATGAAGGGTCATTTCCTTTAAAATAAAGCATTTCAGAATGAATTTTTGTTGAATGATAATTATTAGCAAAAAAAATAAATACCTTCAACCCAAATTGCAGCAATCTGGTCACCCCTTGGGAGGTTGTAAACCCTTTGGTCCACATTTGTTGCATTTGTTGTCAAGCGTATGGAGCGTGAAGGTGAAATATCTGATGCAAGGGATTCAAATTGCCGAATCAGAGGATTGCGTTCATGCAGAATTGATTGGATATTCCTCATTAAAATTGGTGAAAGATGTTGACCATGATGCTGTCTGTTTTCAAACTCATTTGAATTGTCATAGATATAAATTTGTAGGAATTTTGGATGCTCTTGTGTGAGTGGGAGTAAACTTCCAATCCTGTGATGGATTGTACCCTTGACTTTGAAAGTGTAAACTCCTTGACCTTGGTTTTGCAAGGCTGTTCTGGTCTCTGTGTTGAGTCCCAATGAAGTAAAAGCAAAGTTGCTGTTGATGAGGCGAATGTTTTCAATGAGTTGCCTTCCTTCCTGTGTGCGGGATTGAGTGGCCTCTTGGAACATACGGAGCAACTCAGGTGGTGGTGGTGAGGGAGGAAGATTTATACTTCCATTACGGCAGCAAAGAGAATTTGTTTCACCTACAAACAGGATGGCCTGGCACTTGGGACATCTTCTTGGTTGTCTCATAGAGTAAGCCCTGAAACCTGGTGGCTCCCTCCAGCCCCAAGCAGCAGGCCTGTTGTGCGCAATGTTATGTGGGTGTGATTGCCTTGTTTCTGAAAAATTAATGTCTGGATTGGATAAATATTGGGGTGCTTCATTTCCTAATCTGATTTGATCAAGACCATCCTCATTATCTATATTGGCAGGATGAGAAGTTTCAAACCCAGCATGAGACATTTGGTGGTTGACGTGGTCCACAATGTTTTGTAGATCAATTTCTGGAAGCTCATCACCCCAGTTTCTTGGTACATCAACAGGTGAGAGGCTTGGAGAATAAAGGTTATCACCCAGACCCTGGGGGGATTGTGAGTGTTGTCTATGTTGAGAATGAGCAGATCCAAGGGGATGTCCAAGTGATAGTGAGTTATGAATGTTGCGGTGATGGCTTTGTGAGTGGCTTCTGTGATGATTTTGAGAAGAAAGAGGAGCAACCCCAAGTGAAATTGGGTGATGTGTTTGGTGGTGAATGTTGTGATGGGATTGTGATTGGCTTCTCTGATGGGTTCTCTGATGGCTGTTCTGATGAGACTCGTAAGAAACAGAGGGCTCAAGTGATTGTGAGAGCCGTCTTTGTAACTGAAAGTTGGCAGGGTTGGATTGTGAGCAGCCTATTAAAAGAGATTGAGAAGAAGGAGGCAGAAGTCCACGTGAGCTTTGGCTCAGAATGTTGGTCACATGTGGGTGTGAAGGGGAATCATACAACATTGGTCTTTGATGTTGAGATTCATGATGATGTGAAGGGTGATATTGGTGGAGAGTGGGATGCAGAAGGCGGTGGTTTGATGATTGTGAATGGAACCTTGGGGATTGGTTGATGAAATAGTTGTTGTGAATTATGGTTGGAGGAAGGTTTTGATTATATAAGTTGTTGTAATGATTCACATTTCCATCAGCAGTAAGTCTCTGGGAGTGATACCATCTTGATTGCCGCTGTCGGTTAGCAGCTCTTCCCTGTTCCTGTCTTTCAGTTTCATAAGCTCTTCCCCAGTAATCAAAATTGAAGCTCATTCTTAAACAAATATAAGTTTTGTAAAGAAAATTACCAAGATTTAGTATAATTTTTTTTTGATGTTGTTTGTTGAATATTGTAATTTTTGTAATGAAAATATTGGAATGGATAATGAAGCCTTTTGGGTGTGGCAAAAAAAAGGAAGGAAAAAAAAAGATTTGTTGAAAAGAAATAATATTGTGATTTATATTATATTTTTGGAGGGAGAAGTTTTTGGGTGTGGCAACAAAAAGGGAAAAAAAAAATGATTTTTTGAAAAATAATATTTTGTGTTTTATCATTTTTTGGAGGGGGAATTTAACAATATATGTAGTGATTTCACCAATGAGTCCTACTCGCATGGTTCAGAGAAAGGGTGGGTGTTCTCAGCGAGGGACAATGTATGTAACACCCCTTCGCTGCGATGGTTGTCATACATCCATTGCTGCGATGGATGTCATCGCAGCGATGGATGTCGATGACACCTCTTTGCTGAGGTGACATCGCGACCGATGAGTCCAATCGAGGCCGATGAGTCCTCTTTGCTGGGTTCCCAGCGAGGAGGACAGGTGACACGGATTGATGTCGATCCGTTAGGATGCATCAGTTCATGTGTCATGCATCCTAACGGGTCGACGCCGACCCGTTAGGATGCATCAATACAACCTGTACACTCGGTACAGGTTGTGTTTGGCTCCAGGAGCCTATTCTTTTAGTTTTATAGTAGATATATTGTGTTTCCAAAAAATCTTGGACCATTATTTCTAAAAAAAAAAAAACATATGTATTTATCGCCAAAAAGTGGCTGTTTGGTTTGGACACTTGCATGTGAGTATTGGAAGGACACAGAACATCATCAGGTAGATACATACATATTTATAATAAATAGATTAAAATATGATTTCTTGGGTTTCATGCGCCTGATGAGGCACAATCCCAATACAGGTGTTCATACATGTGTGCCTCTCCAATCGGTCCTGGGAGTTACCCAGCAGGTAGAATTTGATTCATCCCCCAGTTGCCCAAGAAAACCGCTGATTATATCCTTCCTCATGGTTTTTGTATCCTACCCACCGGCAATCAAAGTGGTAGTGGTTCAAATGTCTTTACAGGGAAGCAGCTTACCTAAGATCTGCAGCACACTTGGATATGCTGTGTCTCGGCAATCACTTAACCGCTGGCGGGAACTTTTTGAGCAAACCCAATCAGTCATTCGAGATCCCCAGACATACAAGCAGCAAGGCCAAATCAAACTCCTATCATCAGAAGAGTCTAGGTTCATGGTCCTCCTTCTGCAAGACGAACCCGGCCTGTTTTTGGACAAAATCCGAGAAAAGCTATATGACAGGACAGGTGTTCTCCTCAGTGTTCAATCAGTCCATGAGAACCTGGTCAACCAACTTTTGATTACACTCAAGAAAGCCGAAACACTCAATGTGAAGAAGTGCCTCCTGAAGAAGTGCCTCCTGAAGAAGTTTCAGTATGTCAGCCAGATGGAATTCTACCCGGCTGAATTCCTGGTCTTCACAGGTCAGATGGCTCAATTGTTGTATTTGTTATCAGCTGACTTGTCAACATCAATCCAGATGAAAGTGCAATATGTGATTGCAACCTCCTTCGCGGGTATGCTCGATCAGCCCGTGGATCACCCTCAGCCCAGTAAATCATCCGCCAAAATCCTGAACGACTAAGTATTCTCCCAGCAATCGGGATGAATGGAGTACTTGCACTGACTGTGCGAGAAGATACCTTCAATGCCAAGAAGTTCGAGCACTTCTTGAAGTGGGATCTGGTATGTATTTCTATTCTCATGATCAGTTACATTCAACATCAATCTAACATTTGGATCAGCTTCCCCGGATGAACCAATACCCTGGTCCCAACTCCGTACTTGTATGTGATAATGCTAGGATCCACAGGCGCCCCCGAGTTAAGAAACTGTGTGAACAGGCAGGCATCCGGATCCTTTATCTTCCGCCATACTGCCCAGAGCTCAACCCAATTGAGCTCTGCTTTTCAGCGTTGAAGAGCCGGCTCCGAAGAACACAGGTGCTCACATCATCAATTGACCCGGAGTGGGAGATCCGCTCAACTTTTACCGAGGTCATTACCGCGCAGGTCTGCTACAACTATTATTCACACTGTGGTTATAACATGCCCCCTCTTGTATTTTAGTCACATGATGCTTTTGACTGATGACAACTGTTTCAAAATAAATGTCTCGAGCCCAAATTCAAAGAACTGGCTTGGAAAACTTCTTGGATGTGACCTCTTGTGATATGCTTGCCTCCTTCCCTACCTTTTTTTCTCTATAATCCATCTCGATTCGCATTTGTTAAGCTATTCATGATTATGCTTAAGACTGGCTGGCCACTCAACAAGCTCGGCTTAGAGAAGCGAGTGATCCAAATAGTTGGTATCTCTGGTCTGTTGAAAGACCTCAACCCAACACCTGGCTCGGTCCTATTATGGTCATTAATCTTGATCGGCCTCTTGATAGTCGCAAAATACCTGATGTCGTTCCTTAAGCTCTTGCTTGGTTTTTCAAGATTATCGAAGCCTTTCAAGATCTCATTAGAGGCTTTGAAAGAGAACTTAATATTGAAAAACAACAAGGACAACAATTGCAAGCGAAGGCAAATTGGGCATTTTCAAAAAAACATGAATCGTCTTGACGACTGATAATCTGACATTAGAGATGGAGTGGCGGAAAAGGGGGAATAGACGTGGGATTAACGAAGGAAGAGTGTGACCACCAAGCGCAAGTGATAATCGACCAACAGCGGTTGGGTATGTGATCAGGTTTGCTTGTAGAAAAGAACATCAAAGGTAGGTTAGCAGAACTATTCAAATGAAGAAGAAAAAAATGGCGCGGCGAGACGATTACGAACCCAAAAGATCCATTAAATTTCCAACAGAACTGGAGAGATCATCTTTAGAGCTACCCAGGGCATCCCATAGCACTTCAAGCAGTTCATTTAGCCTCGTTGATAAGAGTTCAACGATAAGATCAGTCACCGGTAACAATACCCCGGAAGCGGCAGCACAAACGTCGTCATCTTGATCCCTCAGCCCAGTCAAGGCAGCTGAAGTGATTATCAATAAGAGGGCAATAGACTGAGCATGGCACGAGGTACCAGGTGAAGATCCCCCTTTGGTCAGCTGCCGCTGACCAGAATCAAGAGGTTCCGATTTAGGTTCAAGTGTTACAGTAACAAGGACAACAATTGCAAGCGATCAGAGAGCAGGGAAAATATCGAAAGGTGATCACAAGCTTGAAGAATTTCTCGTCATGGGCTATCATCAGTGGACCGACAAATGGGATTGGTAGAGAATTTGCAATCAAGTTATCCAAGGTGGGCTTCAACCTATTCTTGATCGGTAGAAATTCAAACAAGTTGACGAGTCTACAAAACGAGCTAATGACAAACGTCAACCAATTGATCGAGGTTAAGATTGAGATGATTAACCTATCCGACCACCAACGGGATCCTAGTGAGCCTTCCAACGTGCCCGTTCAAGAACAAACCCAAACCAACAATTGGAAGAAGATCCTCAAGAGATTGAGGTCAATCTCCAGCAGCTGTACAATCTCAAAAGAATACCATTCGATTCCACTCCAATCCAATCGAGCTCCAGATGAACGATCTCAATCAAGAAAACAATGCCGACCAGAAAAATTGAGATCTGATAAATTGAGTTGTTTCGCTCAGAAATTGAGGTCATTCATCCAAAGTTTGGGTCACTCAGGATGTTTTTAATGCAACTTGGACCTATTTTATAGCTTATCATAACCCTGTCAGCCCCCTCAGGGCCTTGCAATGAGGAGATGTGAATTCAAGCAATTTGAATGAATTGTAATTTGTCAAAAGCGGTGATATCCTGTTTGTGAGTTGGAACAGGAACTAACACACAATGGTACAAACAACAGTGAATAAAAATGATATGAGCTGTGAATGAGAATCATGTAGTCCAAAACTACTTTCCCAAGTGTTTGTCAAACTTGGACGAGTTGTCAAACAGCATGGTGACTGTACCAAGGGTCAGCCCTAGGTCCATGACATCCTTGCGCACTAATCCAGAGGATCTGAACAGTTTTTGTGAGGTGAAATTGTTGGACATGAGTATTTCACAAACATGGTCCCGGTTTTTGACCCCGATGAACTCCAGGTATGCAAGTATGGTTGGCTTGGTTGGTGGGGATGATGGAGGAGCATCTGCAACTATATCACCTTGGGTGTTTGCATTATGCTGAAGAGAGCCCAGAATATCTGATAATAATCCAAGGGATTCAGAGCCAGGCGCATTATGCCATCGAGTGCGTTTTGAAGCATTCAATGATCAATATTTGAGTGAGCTTGGAGGCAATTGGACATCCACACCAGGCTTCCTATCCATCTATACACAGGTGAGTATGGAATCAGACATAATATTCCAATAGCGTACATAGGAGTCTAGGTCTTTTCCCCAGGCCTGGACAGCAGCCATTGTCAAGATGATGTATCGCCGTGGGTTGGATGGATCCACGTAAACTGGGTGATGCCAATCATATACTGTGTTTAATGGGTGAGCATCATAAATCTTCTTTATGTGTAGATTCAAGTTGTCGAAATCATCCGCATCAATCTCTGAATCAGAAGATTCACTATTGGGGTTTGAGTCGTTGTCTGTGGCCTTACGCTTCTTTGAAGCAGAGTCCTTGCCTGCAGCAGCAATGGCCTCTTGCTTGGCTAACAGATCTTCCTTCACCGCTCGCCTCTTTGCATCTTCTGGGTTAGGCATCTTTAGATTCAAGCCAATTGACTTCCGTCCAAGGTTGTATGCAGCATCAAGCCATTCATTGTAGTCGTCCTCCGTTTTCAACTCAACCTTGCTGCTTTTGTTCCAATCTGAGCAGCGCGGAATACTTGCATACCAGAACAATGGCTTTGCAGGATTATCAATGGAGGAAAGCATGATCGAGCTGGTCTTAGGGAAATGAAGATCACAAGCTTCTGCCACAAGATCTTTGAACTGAGCAAAAGTGGTGACCCCTATTGAGATGTCCATGGGGAACTCGCTTGAGGAGTTGACTGGAATCCATACTTTTTCCTTTTTCTTGTTCTTAGAACACACAAATAGCTTGAAGTTAATGAGAATTTTCATTGGTTCTCCCTAAAATATGATTGAAATAACATCAAATCAGTCATTCAACCTTTAGAAGAATCAGGGTGCCAATACAAACATTGATAGTGGGCTGGTGGTCTTCTGGTAGAGTAATAGTATCTGTGCGGCTGTCTTCACTCGATGCAGTGTTGGTTAAGGTAGATACTACTGTAGATGGTAGGCTTGATGCGGTCATTCCTGTAGTTGGAGTACTAAGAACCAACGGGTTATAATAATAAGATGGCATCTGGGATGATGGTAGTACATTTTTTTGACTAGAACACTGGGGGGTGAGTACTGAGAAACAAATGATGTTTATAATTTTCTGGTGTCTCCAAGGAGTCTTTCCCATTTGGTCGGCCTGGTTTCCCAAGTTAGTGGGATACTGAACAGATCCCCAAAACAAATTGATCCAAATTTGACACTGGCTCTTACATGTATACTGTAGCAATGGATTGTGGGTATAGGGCCATACAGGGCCTGTACTGGCCGTACAGATCCACTCATAAAATTGATTAAAAAAACTGAATGGCCCAAACCGCTGCTATTTCTAGAATGTATTTATCTAATATTGCATAGCCATACACATAATCTTGCTACGCATAATTTTGCGAATGTTTCATTTGTCCAAGATTTCTTGGAAACACAATATTTTATGTTTTTATATATTTTATATATGGGCATTAATAAAAAAAACCCGGTTTTTCCGCGTTTACACCTGGGTTTCTGCGCAGATGCGGCTGCGCACATCCAACTTCCAACATCAACCACATCAAAATCCACTCACCACAATCAAAAACCAACGCCACCCCCCCCCCCCTAAATCATCAACCCCCCGTAACTCATCAACCACTCAACCAATCCACATAAAAAAAAACACCGAAAATCCCCATTTTTCCTCCTCTCCGCAACCCCAGTCACCAATTTCACTTTTTTTCCCCAAATTTTCCCAACTCCTCCCAGATACTTGATGGCTGACACTTATAAAAGACCTGTGGTCTTGTTTTCTGGTCTAATGCCCACCATTTATAACCCTCTCTCTTCTCCACCCACCACCCACTCTCCCATATGTCTCATACTCATTCCCAGTCTTCTTCATCTCATCAGCTTCACGTTTAAGGCTGAAATATGGCCTTCCCCTAGGATTGATCCATATTGGCAACATTGGGCTGAAGAGGAAGCTCTGTTGTGGAAAGAGTGGATTCAGCCCAATTTGGACCTTGGGGAAAAAGTTCTTTTCCCTCCAATAAGAAGATCTGCCAGAATTAATAAGATTGTTGATGTTGAATAGTTATTTGTCTATTTTCCTATATTTCCATTTTATTCTGATAAAAATTCCATTTTATTCTGATAACAAGTCAATTTTATGATCTGTATTTCTTCCCAATGAATTCTTCACCCTCTAAAGTGTATGAAACCATTTAAAAACTCCCCAAATATCTTAAAAGACAGCCGTGAAGGTGTTTACAAATAAGTTCTGTCCAAAAATCATAAAGAAAAAACCAGTGAATTTAAGAATAAACTGTTTGTTGAATTAAATTCTACACCCCATAAAGTGCTTTAAAAAGATTTAAAACTTTGAGAAATCCTGAAAATTGAGCCGTGGGGAAGGGTTTTTTGAACAAACCGGGTGCATGGGCAACATAAAATAGAAGAGGTGTTGTTTTTTGGAAAATAAAAAATACCAGAAAATTTTACACGCCAAGAAGTATTTTTAGCAATTTTAAAATTTTGAAAAACCTTAAAATTCCGCCCGCAAAAAAATGATTAAAAAAAACCGGGGGTAAACACGGAAAACCAGGTGTACTCCGCAGCAAATTTTACGTCGCCGCTGCGTAAAACCGGGTGGGAAACACGGAAAAACCGGGGGGGTGGAGGATGGGCCCGGGATAGATGGACAGACGGGTGGAGATTTTAGATTTGATGGTAGGGGCGAGGGGGGTGGGGGGAGGTAGGGGAGGGAGGGGAGGGGAGGGGATTTTAGGGGGGGAGGGGGGAGGGATTTAGGGTATTTTTTTTAGGGTATGTTTATTTTATTTTATTTATTTTAGGGGATTTTATGTTTATTTTATTTTATTTATTTTATTTTATTTTATTTTAGGGTTTTATTTTATTTATTTTATTTTATTTTAGTTTATTTTATTTATTTTATTTTATTTTATTTTATTTTATTTTATTTTATTTTATTTTATTTTATTTTATTTTATTTTATTTTATTTTATTTATTTTATTTTATTTTATTTTATTTTATTTTATTTATTTTATTTTATTTTATTTTATTTTATTTTATTTTATTTTATTTTATTTTATTTTATTTTATTTTATTTATTTTATTTTATTTTATTTTATTTTATTTTATTTTATTTTATTTTATTTTATTTTATTTTATTTTATTTTATTTTATTTTATTTTATTTTATTTTATTTTATTTTATTTTATTTTATTTTATTTTATTTTATTTATTTTATTTTATTTTATTTTATTTTATTTTATTTTATTTTATTTTATTTTATTTTATTTTATTTTATTTTATTTTATTTTTTTATTTTTTATTTTTTATTTTTTTATTTTTTTATTTTTTTATTTTTTTATTTTTTTATTTTTTTTTGTTTTTTTATTTTTTTATTTTTTTTTATCTTACGGAGGCACGGTGCGCACGGGGCGCACGGGGGGCTCAGGGGGCAGGGGGGGCTCAGGGGGGCTCAGGCAGGATAAAAAAAAAAAACCCCACATTTGGGTGGGTCGGGTGGCTTGGCTCGCTCAGATTGGGTCGGGTGGGTCGGATTGGGTCGGGTGGGTCGGCTTGGGTCGGGTGGGTCGGCTTGGGTCGGCTGGGTTGATGGGGAGGAGGTGCTGTGAGGTGGGGGGGAAGTGATCGAGTGAGGTGGTGGTTGCGGTTGAAATCCGCGGGGGGGGGAGGGGGGGTGGGGGGCGGGTGGGGGCATGCTTATGTCATGCGTACATTGTTTTGTACGCATGACATCAGCATGTATATAGGAAGGGGCACACCCTTCCTATATACATAGGTCGGTGGTCCGCCGATCTATGTGTATAGGCAGGGGCTTGCCCCCTGCCTATACACATAAAAAGGGCGTGTGGGGCACACACCCTTTGTATGTGTATAGGCAGGGGCGTGCCCCCTGCCTATACACATAAAAAGGGCGTGCGACCCACACACCCTTTTCTGAAGGGGCGGGTGAGCCGCACACCTTTTTCCGAAGAGGGCTTGCCCACGCCCAAGGATGGGCGTGCAGCCTGCACGCCGATAAAAAAAAGGTGTGCGGGGAACACACCTTTCTTTTTATTGGCGTGCGTTTGGCGTGGGCGTGCGCCGATGGGCGTGCGTTTATCAACACCCCAGATCCGGACGGGTTTGACACGACAGATAGTTCTGTTGACTAATTAATCCTGAACCGTGTCAGGGAGTAGTGTGAATTTGAGATATGCATATGTTATGCAATATTGATGAATGAGTTGAATTCAGGGGCGCGAACTCAACCTTGAAAACCTCAGACTCGAGAAGAACCAGCAAGTCCCGATCGCCATCGAATAATCTTATCCCTTAATCCACTGTCGACATCACCCACACTGCTCAATAGCTAGTGCCGCTCTTATCACTCATCTAGACCAAGGAAATCCAGGAGGAGCTCGATCTGATCCAAGTGGAGGTAGCCCCCCATTCTCCTTTCAATCGTTTCTCTCTCTCTGTCTCTCATAATCGTCTTATGTGTTTTATTGATCTTGTTTCTTTTCTCTCAGGCTTGTGATCATTTTGATTCATGCCTAAAAAGATTTCCAGTGTCATATTTGAGTTATTGTTAGGACTAGTCTAACAAAAGGTAATTAGTGATCTCATTCTTTTATATCATTAATTATTACTTATTTTATCTTTCTTTTGTTTTATGTTCTTTATTTCTCAGTTATCTACTACTATTAGCTTTTGATATCTGCTGCAATAAAGTCATTGACCTATAAATCCTACATGGTAGCGAGAGGCAATACTTGGCAATATCAATTATAAGTCTAAAGTTAGAAATACTTGCAGAACAGGGAAAACGACAGCATGGGGAATTTGTCCGATAGCTCTGAGGATGGTCAAACATCTCGAACCGCTTTCAAGAAACTCAATCAACACAATTGGTCGGATTGGAAAAAACAATTCATGAATGTTATTACGGCAAAAGGTTACGCAAGCATCATGAAAGACGAGTGGGTCGAGAAAAACAGGACCACAGACGAATTCGCACAAATGTTGGCGTGGTTTATGAACAAACTGTGGGCAGCCGTTAAAGAAGAACTCCATCCGGTCATATCATCACACAATGGTGATATTTACGGTGCCATGGAAGCTCTAGCGGCGGCATGCGGCGAAAAATCTATCATCACTCTTTGCGACAAATTGTTCACTTTAATTTCTTGTTTTTACGTCCCTGGATCTTCCCTTTCCAAACATCTTAATCGATTCAGAAAATTTCACACTTCTCTGTCCATGACTATTCAGTCTCAACCAACGTTCATGACGATGTCTACCGGTCTCGCTGCTGCTTTTCTCCTTTGAAGCTTAAATCAAGATGAGAGCCTGGCTCCATTGGTCCAAAGTCTTTACAATATGGAACCTTTTACCTTCGAAAAAGTATACGATCGACTACTTATTGAAGATACAAGGAAGGAGAGTGCTGCATCAGAGTCTGCTTATTTTTCTAATCACAATCGTCGATTTGGAAAACAATCAGTGGATCGACCCCATCAATCTTCTTCTCGTGGAGGTTTGTCTAATCGAGGAGGCCATCGAGGCAACAACTCATATCGAGGCGGCTTTAGAGGTGTAACACCTACTCGATCGGCTCCAGTTAACTCTGATGAAGTTTCTAGCAATTTTGCTAAACTCTTCAATATTCAGATGAAAAAGTTCATGTCGGACCAGGCAAACCTAACTGAAGATATTGAGGAAGAGCATGCAGACGCAATTGATGAGGACGACTATTATCACAATGATGACCCAAGTGGTACTGGATTTATGATTTTAGATGAAGTCAACGTTAACGGGTTATCACTTTCGGATCATAGTAACACTTTAATCCTTGACTCTGGGGCATCAAAAACGACGTTATGTGACTTCAAACTATCAGTCGACCCCAAACCTGTGTGCAAGGCGATTAACACCTATTCCGGCTCAATTGACATTACTCATGTTGGGAAGTTCAATATTGGAGGAACGCTCATTTATCCAGCTTTCTATGCTCCTGTCAGCCTCTGTGATGCCAAGGAGTAATCCTTCTAGCTACACAAGGTGCAAAATAAAAGATAAAGAGCAATATAAAGCTCTGGGAGGATTTATAAGAGGTAATACCAATAAAGATATGAGGTATGAGCGGTAAAAGATGATTAATTATATTAAATAAATTTAATATAATTAAAAAATATGAGGGGCCTGATAAATCAGGGGTGGTTTAATCCCTCAAAGGTATCTTGCAAGCAGAGGATTTAAGTACCTGAAAACACTGGGGCCTGTAAACAGGGGTGGTTTAAAACCCAGATAACAGATGGGGGGAGAATCTCAAGAGAAAGGTTTATCTACTTACTAGTAATAAATTACCTTACAGACTTGAGGTTCCTCCAGGGGGAAATTGGGCAGTTGGAAGCGCTTGGAAAGGGTGTTAGAAGAGCTGGGTGGACACTGGGCAATTTCAAAGGAGTAAGAAGGGGCTAAAGAACAGATACTAGGACCTTGCCAGACAGAATAACAATTGTAAAAGCTATGTAAGTGGGTACAGGTGGTAGTATATATATTAAAGCATGATGAGGCAAAATACAGGGGGAACAAGGGCTCCTTAAATGCCTTTCTGGAGCCCTGATGGCGAAACACAGGATGTATTTTTGGCTATGGGAACATTTAAAAGGAAGGGGTTAAGATTTAATACAAATGTATGTAGTTGTTTAATCAAATTTCCATATGCACAGGCTGTCTACTATGGGTACAGCCTGTCTCAGCTCTTTTTCTGGCATCTTGAGGCGCTTCTGAACCTCTGACAAGGTTTGTTAGATGTGTTGATCAAAGGTTTTAATTACATGTCAAAATGTATTGATTAAATATCACATGTATTTGTCAGAGTTTAATTTGTTTTGTATTGTGTACAATGTGAGATACATGTATTTGTTTGTTCTGTGGGCGCTTGATTAAATCACTTTGCAAACAGGCAGTAAATCTACAAACTGTACTTGGCAAGTACAATCAAGCACACAACTCATTCCTCCGTGCTTTCCTTGATTTTCCGGAACCTGAGACTGTTGATTATGATACCTTATTGCAAATTGAATATGATGACCCCTTCTGGAATTACAGGATTCTCACCAACCACAACAAACCATGGGCCATTGATTCAAGGACTTAAACTGGTATGAGAGATATACCTTGACTCACCAGAGCCCAGGAAGAAGTTTTCCAAATAGGAAGGGAAGTTTGGAGATTGGTTCAATGGGAAATACATGAACACAACCAAATCCGTCCTCTCATGGTTGGCCTCCGGCACAACATTGATTGGGTGACCCCCCGGATTGAACCAATACTTGCCAATCCAATTCTCAATTTTCTTGTTGATGAAGACCAAGTAGGTGTAATCAAGGGAATTTTACATAGTGTTTTTGTAAATATTTCTTTGCTTCAGTTGGTTTGGGAGAAAGATGTATGTAATGTTTTGGATCAGACAGGTCCTTATCAGGACAATGAACAACTGAAAGACAGCTGAATCAACCAAATCACCCCATTAGCTTTCTTCCAACAAGGTGGATTTTTGTCAATGATTGATGGCAATTTTGATAACAACTTTGGAGATTCTTTGCAGTCAATGGATCAAGAGGCCATGTACAACTTTCTTGAATCTACTGTAACCAATGGACACCTAGAAAGAGGGGTGAGATCACTATTGTTCATGATCTTACTATAATGTCTTGTTATAATGAGACTAAATTGTCCATATCCTGTTGTAAGATATTATTTCTTAGAACTTCAAAGGCAGGGGATACCTCATCTCAATTAAATATAAATAATGGAAAACGGGTTTGATCACATACTAGTAAGAAATGCTTGTTTGAAATTTATTGTCAGCTTGCTACAAGTTCAGAGACAACCTGACTAGAACAAAAATAAACACAAAATAAAAATGTAGTATTAATCATTTAGCAAAGAGTAATAAATGAATAATAATAAGATAAAGCAACATAAAAAATTAATATGTAAATAATAAATACATTATTACATAGTAAATTAATCTACTATAGAACTAAAAGAATAGGCTCCTGGAGCCAAACAAAACCTGTACCGAGTGTACAGGTTCAATTGATGCAACCTAACGGGTCGACGTTGGCCCGTTAGGTTGCATGAAACGGATCACGGATCTTGGCGTCAATCCGTGTCTTTCTACAAGTCCCTCCCCCCAAAATTGGGGGCTATGTACTTGTAATAAATAAACAAATACAATATTAAGTATAAAACAATGAATATGCTAATAAATAATAACATAAGTGGAAATATTATTTCATAATCTTAAAGAGCGTGTAAAATAACCTAGGTTACTTCAGCCAAAGTACCCCAGATAACTTAAAAATTCTAGTAGTAAAACAACTTGAAAGAATATTACCACTAAAAGCGCTGAAATAATAATTATACATTAAAATACAGAATAAAAACCATAAATACATATACAAAACCACAAAATAACAATGTATTTAAATAAGAATATAAGAAAATAAATACATATAACTTTAATAATATAAGTATATAATACTAGTAATATACGATAGTATCTATTTATTTATTTATTTTTATTCAATTACATACTAAGTACACTAAGGATGATTCAAAGGGACAAAGACCACAAACAAGAGGAAGGAAATAACCTGAGAACCTTCTGAAAATAATAATTGAACAACTGTTCAAAATAAATGTATTACTTCCTTAGTGGGAAATTATTGATTGACAGATCTCTGCAGTCATGTATTCCCGAAGAGCCTGCATGACAGGATCAAACAAGAATCTCTTTAAGCGCCCACAGAACAAACGAAAAGATGTATTTCACATTGTGTACAACACACATCCTTTAAACTCTGACAAGTGTGATCAACAAGTGTATATGTCATGTAATCAAATACTTATTGACATGTAATTAAAACCTTGGATCTACACATCTAAAACAACCTTGTCAGAGGTTCAGAAGCGCCTCAAGAGGCTAGTAACAGAGCATAGACAGGCTGTACCAATAGTAGACAGCCTGTACATATGGTAATTTGATTAAACAAATACATGCATTTATATTAAATCTTAACTCCTTCCTTTTAAATGTTCCCATAGCCAAAAATACCTCCTGTGTTTCGCCATCAGGGCTCCAGAAAGGCATTTAAGGAGCCCTTGTTCCCCCTGTATTCTTCCTCCTCATGCTTTTACATATATACTACAACCTTTACCCACTTACATAGCTTTACAATTGTTATTCTGTCTGGTAAGGTCCTAGTATCTGTCTCTTAGCCCCTTCTTACTCTTCTGAAATTTTCCAGTGTCCACCCAGCTCTTCCAACACCCTTTCCAAGCGCTTCCAACTGCCCAATTTCCCCCTGGAAGAACCTCAAGTCTGTAAAGGTAATTTATTACTAGTAAGTAGATAAACCTTTCTCTTGAGATTCTCCCCCCATCTTTTATCTGGGATTTAAACCACCCCTGTTTACAGGCCCCAGTGTGTTCAGGTACTTAAATCCTCTGCTTGCAAGATACCTTTGAGGGATTAAACAACCCCTGATTTATCAGGCCCCTCATAATTTTATTTATATTAAATTTATTTAATACAATTAATTATCTTTTACCCCTCATACCTCATATCCTTATTGGTATTACCTCTTATAAATCCCCCAGAGCTTTATATTGCTCTGTATCTTTGATTTTGCACCTTGTGTAGCTAGAAGGATTACTCCTTGGCATCACAGAGGGCGTTTGATAAACGCACACCAATGGGCGCACGCCCACGCCCATTGCACGCCAATAAAAAAAAGGCGTGTTGCCCGCACGCCTTTTTTTTATTGGCGTGCAACACTTCAGGCGTGCGGTCGCATGCCCTTCCCGTTCAGAAAAGGGCGTGCGAACCGCACACCCTTTCTATGTGTATAGGCAGGGGCGTGCCCCTACCTATATACATAGAATTGGCGTGCGGGCTTGCACGCCAATTCTATGTATATAGGTAGGGGCACGCCTGCCTATATACATGCTGATGTCATGCGTCCACAAGAATGTACGCATGACATCAGCTCCGGTTGAGGAATACAGCCTCCTCAACCGGGAGGGATCCCTCCCGGTGAAGGAGGCTGTATACCCTCCTCGACCAGAGGGATTCCCTCCCGGTCAAGGAGGGTATACCGCCTCCTTGACCCGAGGGATCCCAGGTCAAGGAGGCTGTATAAACTCCTTGACTGGAGGGACTCCCTCCGGCCGAGGAGGTTGTACACCCCTCCTCGGCCGGGGGATCCCTCCCGGTTGAGGAGGCTGTATAACCTCCTCGACCGGAGGGATTCCCTCCAGTCAAGGAGGTTGTACAGCCTCCTTGACCGGGAGGGATCCCGGCCGAGGAGGTTGTACACCCTCCTCGGCCGGAGGGATCCCCCCGGTTGAGGAGGTTGTACAACCTCCTCGACCGGAGGGATTCCCTCCAGTCAAGGAGGTTGTACAACCTCCTCGGCCGGAGGGAGTCCCTCCCGGTCGAGGAGGTTGTACAACCTCCTCGACCGGAGGGATTCCCTCCAGTCAAGGAGGTTGTACAGCCTCCTGGACCGGGAGGGATCCCTCGGGCCAAGGAGGTTGTACAACCTCCCCGACTGGAGGGACTCCCTCCGGTCGAGGAGGTTATACAGCCTCCTTGACCGGGAGGGATCCCTCCGGCCAAGGAGGGTGTACAACCTCCTCGGCCGGAGGGAGTCCCTCCAGTCAAGGAGGTTGTACAACCTCCTCGGCCGGAGGGATTCCCTCCAGTCAAGGAGGTTATACAGCCTCCTTGACCGGGAGGGATCCCTCCGGTCGAGGAGGCTGTATACCCTCCTCGACCGGGAGGGATCCCTCCCGGTGTGGAACTCCTAAAGGATCAGGAAAGAGCTTGAAGGGGAAATAGACAACAAATCCAGTAAATAGAAGATGTTGAAGCTACAGGTGCTGATGAGGCTGCCCTTCTTGACTAATGCTGAGGGGAAAGGTTTCACTAAGAAAAAGAAAAAAAGAGGTGTGGCTATATTTCTACTAATCCTTAGACTGCTGCTACTAATGGGAACTTAGGTTGTTTAATCAATCTGAGGCAGGGACCTTAAGAGGAGTGAGAAAAGCACTGAGAAAGAGTATGGGGTATGTGTTATGATTGTTATTTGGGTAAAGGTTGATGCAAAAGTAAATGTAAAAGGTTTAAAGGTGAATGTAAATGTAAACTGCACTTTTAATAAATGGGGAGTGCATATGGATCTCTAGACAGTTCTGGCCTGGAAAGAGGTGGATTGAGTGATAGGGGCATAGGTTGATTGACTGGTTTGATTTTTTTTAGTGTTGATTTATATTTTGCTGCACAGGTGATATGAGATTCTGAAAAGGAAGGGGCATAATTTTCTAATGGTTGTTTTGGCAGGTCCCTTTCCCCTATTTGGAGAAATGGAAGCTCTGCCCTTGGTCCAAAAAATCCCTGGTAACAAGGTTGACTGGAAGAGATGTTTCCCATTTGTGATGGATGGGGAGAAGGATTGGTACCAGGTAAGATTGTCCTTTTTCCATTATTGAGAGTGATTCTTCCCTAGGTCCATTGTATTTGATGGTTGCTGACATGTCCATTAAAAAAGGTTTTCCAACTATGAACTGAACTCCTCCTCTGGCCACCCAGAAATGAACAAGCTTGGTCACTCTTCCCACAAGTACTTCCACCTTCTCAGCAATCCCAATTATTCCCAGTGTGGTGGCCTCCAATTCCTTTGAGCTTCATTGTTTTTCTGTTATAACTAATCCAAGGTGATGAGCCATTTCTTCAGGGATGATGTTGACCATGGATCCAGTGTCCAAAAGGGCTTCAAAGGTTTTTCCAGATATGGTGAGCTTGACATATCCTAAAGGGCAAGAGTAATGGGTTACTGAACCCTTTTCCTCCTCATCTCCTTCCTCCAATGCTGCAGAGTTTCCTGTTATATCTGGGTCCACTGGCAATCTTCTGTTACTGATCCTTTTCTTGATGTGGTCCACCACTCCTGGGGCTATGGCACATATTTCTCCTGCTGTGAGTGGTACAATGGCTTTCAGAATCCTGCCAGCTGTTTCTTCTTCCATTCCTGGGTATTCTTTGGCCAGAGTCTTTTCCAAGTAAGTCTTCCTTGGGGCCTTGTCCTTGGGTGGTTTTTCTGATTCTTCACTGGATTGGAACCTGACTTTAGTATTCTGAGGATTGGAAGGGAACCTGGAACTGGGGCCTGGGGAAGAGGTAGCCATTCTGAGTAAGTCCTGTTGATCCATGTCCATTAAAGTTTCCTGGTCTTTCTTGGTCCTCTTTCCTTTATCTGATTCTTCCTCTTGGTCCTTGTTTCCTCTAGTCCTTTTCCCTAGGTCTGCTTCGTAGAATCCTTGGATTTCTGGGTCCATTTCCTCTAGTTGGCCAAAGGAAGATATATGTCCAAATGATGTAGTGGCCTCTGAGGAATCCTTGATAAATTTATCCACAACTGATTTGATTGGCCTGCTGGAATCCCAGGGAATTGGTGAGCTGTCTGGAAGTTTGAATCCTCTCCCATCCTTGAGAACTGATCCAACTGATTCATCATAGGTTAAGAGACTGCATCTGGTGATTGTGTGGGTTGGTCGGAAGCAGTAGAAGCACTTGAAGTCTGGGTTCCTTGGTCCATATGCTTGTCCAGAAGGATTTCCAGAAAAATGAGGTGGGGCAGATTTTCCAGCAGTGAGAGCTGCAAATTGCTTAATGAGGGAGTCCAGTTTCTGATCTGTGGAATTAGAGGTGGTTGGAGCTGGGGATTTGTATACAGGTGGGAGTTTGACTGGTGGAACTATGGAAGGTGTGTTGATTGGTTCCTGACTGATATCTTTCCTGGATGTCTTCCTTCTTTCCATTACTGAAGCTGACTGAACCTCCCTGTGTATGTAGGTGACCAGGACCTGGGTATTTGGAAGAATATCACCTCCATCCTTTGAGGCTAGCATCTTGTTGTCCCTGATGAGTTCCTTGGTGACTGAAGATTCCAATTCTGGGCTGAGTGAGTCCAATAAGATTTCCCTAGATTCCTCCACATGTGATGTCTGTCCCATTCTGAAAAGATAGTTAGTTATTACCTCATACTTAGTCCTGAATGTTTTGAATTCCTCCAGGGTCTTGATTCCTCCAGCTTGGATGGTAGAGTAGTTGAGCTTCTTTAGGTCTTGCTTGGTATACTTCACCAGGGGAAGAGGTGATCCATATCTGTCCAAGAGTTGTTTCTTCAAGACCTCCCAATCCAAGTCCTCATGGCCAGTCATCTCCTCTACTTCATCCTTTAAGTCCATCCCTTTGAGAAAAGAAATAATTTGCATGGCCAGGTCCCTAGAGGAAGCTCCATCAGCTGATCCAGCATTCTCATACCTTTTAATGAACTTCTCCACAGGCATATTGGTTCCATCAAAGTATAGTTCCTTGTCCAATGGTTTAATCTTGACAGCCTTGGTTGGTCCTTGGTACTTGGGCATTACAGCTTCTCTTTCCAAAAAGTGGGTGTTCATTCTGTCTGAGGCTTGCTGGGTTGGGGACTGATGCCTGGATCCTTCCAAATGGGAGCTTTCTGAGTTTGCAGGGTTATTTCTGTAGTGGGTGAATGAGCCAGGGTTGGCCAGTTGGAATGGAGCAGCAGGCCTAGAGGTATTGGGGTTGTTGGTGATACTAGGTTCCAGGTTGTTGGTGGCTGATCCTTGGTTGTTGTTGGCTGATCCTTGGGTGAGGCCAGAGGTTTCTCCTAGGTTGTTGCTGATGTTCAGGGCAGGGGATTTTTGAGGGCTGGACATGTTGGAAAGTAAGTGGAGAGACAAGGAAGTGATATGTAGAGAAACTAACAGGAAGATATGTTTTTAGGGGTTTTATTTATAGATGATGCACTTAGAAATGGAATGAAGGGATTAGGTATGATAGAATTGATTTGAAATTGTAAGTTGGTGTAGTAGCAGGAAACTAAGACTGAAAGATTAAAACTGAAGGAAATAAGGCCACTGTTGGGACACCACTTGTGGAACTCCTAAAGGATCAGGAAAGAGCTTGAAGGGGAAATAGACAACAAATCCAGTAAGTAGAAGATGTTGAAGCTACAGGTGCTGATGAGGCTTCCCTTCTTGACTAATGCTGAGGGGAAAGGGTTTCACTAAGAAAAAGAAAGAAAAAGGTGTGGCTATATTTCCACTAATCCTTAGACTGCTGCTACTAATGGGAACTTAGGTTGTTTAATCAATCTGAGGCAGGGACCTTAAGAGGAGTGAGAAAAGCACTGAGAAAGAGTATGGGGTATGTGTTATGATTGTTATTTGTGTGAAGGTTGATGCAAAAGTAAATGTAAAAGGTTTAAAGGTAAATGTAAATGTAAACTGTACTTTGGTAAAAGGGGGGGTGCATGCCCCATCCATAGAACTAAGGGGAGTTCTACTTATACAAAAGGGCACAAGATGGCTGATCCTGGCAGTAAAGAGAAAGGGGAAATGTGTTCAGAGGTATACAACCAAAAGAGAGTAGTGATAGTGTAAGAAAGATGAGCCAATGTAGCTAGTAACTATGTATATAAGGAATGTAATGTGACTATTAACCAAAGAGGATGATAAAGGCAGAAGATGTAACTATGTAATATACATGACTGTGCTGTACAACTTAATACCAAAGAAGATATAAAATAAAGAAAAGTATGTAATATCTGTGTTTTATTTATGTACTGTATATTTATAAATCAATACCTTGTATAATATCCTATGGGGTTGTAGTATTGGTAAAGTTATGTGGTTATAAGTGGTAATATTCTAAGAATGCCAATAACTTCTGAACCAAAGGGAAATCAGGGGTACTTTGAGTGAGTGACTAGGGGTAGTTTTGTATGTAGAATCTGATTATGTAATAACAATGAAGTATATGTGAGAGGAAATGTAAGTTGTTGATGTTTGTATGTGAAAAGGTATGGATTACCACACCGGTCGAGGGGCTTGCAGTCCTCCCCGGCAGGCGTGCGGCTGCATGCCCATCCTTGGGGGTGTCGCACGCCTGTAGATAGGCGTGCGAACTGCACGCCCATCTACAGGCGTGCCCACGCCAAAGGATGGGCGTGCAGCCCGCACGCCGATAAAAAAAAGGTGTGCGGGTTGCACACCTTTTTTTTTAAGGGCGTGCGTGGGCGTGGGCGTGCATTTATCAATGCCCCATCACAGAGGCTGACATTTATAATGAGATTTATAAAACATTGATTGACATTTATATTTTGAATACTGATTATAAATTGAAAAAAAATCACAACAATCTTGCATGAAATTTGGAAGGTTATGCTATAATAGGCCATCAAAAAATAGATGAATGTTTAAAAGTTATACAAAATTGATCTACATTGTAATTCTGAATCCTAATGGTGAATTCACACAAACTCATGGCCATATTTCATTAAATATGGAAGATTATGCTAGAAAATGTTGGCCTGAAAATATTGACAATGTTTCTTATTGCTAGACTTTCCTTCTTTACAACATTACTTTCATATTGCTAGACTTTCCTTCTTTACAACATCACATTTATGTATCAAATTGAATTGTTCAGCATCATTGGAAACAGAACAGTAATCTCTCAGATCTTTCTATTAGAAAATAACAGGCATGTCTCATATATTTCTCCTCTCAGAGTCTTAAACTGAGCAGAAAACAACAATATTCACAATACAGAACACAGTAACTATTACTCCTAAGGACTAAGTCTTTCATAACAGGACCAATACCCTTTCATGAAAGGAAGGAGGACTCCTAGTGAATTCAAGAAACATCATGATTATATTAATACTGAGTAACAAGAGCTTGTTTTAATAAGGTTCTACATTTTGATACAATGAAATCAAGACACAGTTTTTCTGCTGAGCTCAAGGTCATTCCAGTTGGCAACTGTCTTAGTTCCATGTTGTGAGAATTAGGAAGGCTAAAAGGGTTTTATTGCTTGTTAGACATGTGTTAAAACTTTGTTTTATTGAGAAAAAGAAACAATGTTGGTAACTTCTCATACCTAAAAGGGCAGAGGTAAGGGCTCTATAGGCTGTTGAGTTCAACTAGGAGTGTTGGGTGTGTGAGAATGGAAAGGTGAATTTTTTGGTAAAAGAAACGGTTATGAGGAGAGGATAGAGATGAGATAGTAAAAATGAAGAAAGGATAAGATCTAAAAAGTAGTTTTTTTATTGTTTTGTTGGTTGATTTAATGGAAAAAAGTTATTGGTTTTGCAAATTGAGTGAGATGGTTTGAAGTGCTTTGAATGAGACAGATGTATTTATTTTGATGTCTATTGGTATCAAAGCATTAGCTCTGTGTATCTCATGCAGGTACATAATCATCTGCAAGGTGTGACTCACTGACTTCATTGCTGGCCAAGATGCCACTGTCAGGGTTTATGTAATATCAGCGCATTGCTCAGGGTCTTGGCCTGATATGGTTGCATCAGTTGTTTGTTCATCACCTGGATGGTGGTAAAAATTGGTAGTTAGCTCATTGGTCTCTAGGTTTTTTGGTCTCACTAGGTTGCAGTGAAATTGAGCATATTTCTGCTTACTCTTTTGGGAGAATGCTTGTCACATCATTATGGGTATTCTGACAGCCTGCCATGCTTCGTGATTCAGAGCACGAAGCATACATTCTGGAGACGTCCTGGAGAAAATTAGTCAAGTATTTGTTGATTTTTGTTTGTCCCACAGGATTTGTGAGAAAATACAATTGATTTTTGGATTATGAGATATATTGGAGTTTGATGGCTTTGCTGGATATGAGATCCCTGGTGAAATGTAGGCAAAGATGCATTTGCTTTGTTCAAAAGCTGTTTTGACTGACTTGACTGAGAGCCAGGTCAATAGCTCCTTGGTTATCAATCATGACAGTGGTTGAGGAGGGGGAATTGATGATTTGTATCTTGTTCAACAGATTACCAAGCCATACAGTCTCCTTGAAAATGTCTGCGAGGGCTTTGTATTTGGCCTTGGTGGATGATAGTGAGACAGTAGGTTGTTTCATTGATTTCCAAGAGATAAGGTGATGATTTAATGAGACAGTTTAACCAGTGTGGGATCTCCTTGTCTGGGGGCAGTTGCCCCAGTTGGTGTCAACAGATGAGGTTAGTGAATGATTGCCAGTATTGTGAAACACAAGACTCTTGTGGATGGTGCCCTTCAAGTAACGGAAAACTTGAAGCGCTGCTTTATATTGCATGATGCCAGGTTTTTCAAGAAACTGAGATAGTTTGCTGACTGCAAACAAGATTTTGGTCTGGTGAGAACGCTGAGATAGTTGAGGGAACCAATTAACAAACAATAGTTTAGTAGAGGTGTTTTAGTTGTTTGATGTCATGAGATGTTGCTTGGGAGAGATGAGTTGTTGGATCAAGGGGACACAAGGCTGGGTGAAGGTGGTTGACTTCAAACTTGACTAGTTTTTGTTTGATGTACTGGGATTGGTTCAGGGACAGATGAGTTCAGGCATGATCAAGCTTCATTCCCAGTAGGAATGACGCTTGACCCATGTACTTGATGGCATATTCTTTGGCCATCTGATCTTGGAAGGTTTCTGGATTGTTGCCAATGATGACCAAATTGTCCACACAGGCAAAACTCCACAGGGGCAATGGAACCAATCTCCAGAAACAAGCCTGTCACTTGTTTTACTTCTATATCAGGCTCACCAGAGCTCTCTAATTGTCTTTCTCTTTTCTTTATCAGAAATAAAACCAATTCATCCTTCCCATCACTTCTGATCCTGGTCTTCATTGGCTCAGTCATTACTCTCAAGAGACTCTCTTCCTTCTTCATGAGCTCATTAAGTGATTACCTCAATTCCATGATCAACTCAAACCTCTTGATTTCACCCAAACTGCCGACAACATAACTCGCCAAATGTGCAGACCACATAACTGGTCCTCAAGGATAAGGGTATTTCAAGTCTTCAAACTGCTGTTGACATAACTCACCAGCATCTCAAATCTGATCTTCAAATAGTGTTAATTGTCTCAAAAACTCATTTTAGATTTACTTGTAGTCCTTGAATTCTTTAACTCAAATTCTTTTAGTAATTATTACTCCTTCATATCCCTTCACAAGGCCGTCAAGTTTCATATGACTTAAAAATTTACATAACCTTAAATATATGCTAGTAGACTATTTAAACAAGGTTAATAGATTTCGGTTATGATGCATAAATAGGTTTTACATCATCATTTCCATAGTTACATGTACCTGGCACCTGTAATAAAAGCCGCAACCAACACCGCGGCCATACTTTTCCTACTAAGGCCAAGATAGCCCAATTGGTTGGTTGTAAATCTACTACTGGTCCAAAAGGAAGGAAGACACGAAAGTATTCACCTTACTGGGAGCATTAAACCACTTTGGGCCTTTTGAAACATGTAACTAAGCCCTACCGTAACCAAACCAGTTATACAGGTAACTAGGGCTTAGTAGAAGACTAGACCAGGCAAAACAGAGCTTCTGCTTCGCCCCCAAGAGCCCAGAATGGATATATAAACAGCCTCCTTCCCACGAAATGATATCCCCATCTTCACTTACATTTACCAGCTTTTACCCACCATATCAACCAGTCTTATTGTCAGCCTTAGAGCTAATACCATTAGCCTACAAGTCTTCCTTACACACATTTTCAGACCAAAACTTAATCATATCTTTTACAGTTTTGAACTTACACTTGTTTTGACTTCAGATTCTGTTTCCTCATCATATTTTAGCCCCAGTTACAACTGAGCACTTTCTCTATATCTTACTCCTTCACATAGTAATGAATTACTGGTGAATTTATTCTATATATTGTTACGCCGTGTTTCAGATGCAAGCTGACCACAAGCCTGCACTGCTTATGTCATCAAACTATGAAAATTTTCGAGTCTGAGTATCCTCTACACCCCAGAAGATACACAGACTCCAGAATACTACACAACAACCACACACTTCAGTAAAAGGACTTCAACCAGTTGAACCCAGCAGCTTCCTCAACAAGATTTTGGAATACTAAGTAAGGCTCCTCACTTCTCTGATTACTTCCCAGTCCAGCTGTCATTTAATCAACCAGTGAGTCCCTTCTTCTGCAACTTCATCAACTCCTCCCAAGTCCTTTATCTCTAGTCTGTCTGTTCTGTTCTATCCTCCCCTTTTCTCTTCTTTCTACTACACCATCAATCCCAGCAGTGGCACAGAAACATTAAGATAGAATCCTGCTAGATAGAGCATAGCCCAGCAATAAGTTGCTTGATCATTCTAAGATCCTTTCCCCTTGTATTTTTGTTGATTTTATCAGGGAAAATCAACCAGGTTTCCATCTAAGAATCCTAGAGTCAGTTTCCTTTGACCTAAAAAAGATTGGCTGGCTTCAGTTTCCTTTGACCAGGTACCTTCACCCAGTTTCAGTTGTGGAAGAAGAGGCTGACCACTCATTTGGCAGCTCCCAGATCATTTAAGATCTTTTTGTTATCATTATAATACCTTTACCCTTTTTCTACTAAGTAATTCTATTACTTATTCCCCCCTTCCCTTGTGTCCTGTTGTCACTCAAGAGACCCAGGCTCACACTTATAGCCTGTTATATAGTACAGTTTTTGCTTGTTTTATACGTGAAGTTCATCCAAAAACGCTTTCACCTTTCTCAGCACTCATCACCAACCTGTTAACTAGTTATTTGAGCGCCTCAAGACCAGTCATACTCCTCCTGAAGTTATCTTTCCTGGAAATAAACTAGTGAGTCTTATTTCCTTATATACTTCAGTAGTATACTACTGTCTGGGCATACTATTTTACCAAAAAGACCAGAGCCTTGGAGGGCACAATAAACCACCCCTGTAACTCAGGCCCCTCCCTTAATAAAAACTTGATTGTTTTTATTAAAACCTTTTCTTTTAAACCCATCATTACCCATTTCCCCTTGACACATACCATTTTGCTTGCACCCAGTGTCGCTAGAAAGATTCAAGTCTTTGGCATCACTGAGGCTGACACTTTGGTCCGCACTCCCACTGGGGCATTGATAAACGCACACCCACGCCAGGGGCACATCAAACCCAATTGGTGTGTTTTCATTGGCGTGTTTGGCAGGCACAGCAAGGATTGGCCATGGGCCGGCCAAACCTGGGAATGCTTGCCAAACACACAAATTTGCATTGGTGTGTATGGAAACCACACCAATTTGCATTGGTGTGTATGGAAACCACACCAATTGGGGTTGGCATGGGTGTGCGTTTATCAAATCCCAGGTTGGACCGCATACATCCATGTGTAGGTACTCCAGTTTGCATTTCTAGGGGAAATTTACCGCAGAAAGGCATTGAATGCGCTTTACAAAGGGCACAAGTTGAGCAGATGATGTCTGGGATTTTGGATCTGGGAACATCATTTGGAGATTGCCAGCCTATGTGATGCCAAGATGATAAATCTTCTAGCTAAATGAGCTGCAAGGATATGTAAATTTGATGAAATGTTTTTAAAAATATTTATGAAACAATTTCAGATGATTTGGTGCATAAAAAATTAATGTTTATATGTTTTTTATTTAATTTTTAATTAAAAATTGATTAAAAATAAAAATAAAAGAGGGGCCTGATAAATCAGGAGGTGTTTCCTCTAAGGTATATTGCCAAAAACCAGAGGATCTAAATTACCTTATGAAACTGGGGCCTGATAAATAAGGGGTTGTTTAAATCCCAGGTATATGGAAAGGAAGGGGAAAGGGCCACAGACAGAGAAATGGTTATAACTTGCTGTTATTGATTGATTTAACTGTTTGGGGAGATTTTGAGGGAATTTTCTATGGGACTTTTGATTAACTACTTAAGGAACTTACAAGGCAAGAGGCTGGTGGCAATGCTTTGTTGAAAGCGGGTACTCTAAGTAATTTAATGTCTAATAATCTGGGGAATCCTTTCTTGGGGGAAAATGGAGCTCCTTAAATACCTTTTGGTACCAGGGAGCGCCCTAGTTTTCAGTTAATGGCCAAAATGTGGTTTATACTTCTGTTTGGCCATTTTGTGGTTGCATTCTAGCTTTATTTGGCTGGATTGTGGGTAAACAATCACAACTCAGTGTAATTTGAAGTTTTTCTGTGTTTCATCAAATTTTTATGTGTTTCATCCAAATTCTTTTGGATAATTGGCCACTGCCAGCATAATTGCCTAGGTTGAGTTCATCCCAGTTAAACTAGGATGCAAAGAACCAATTTAGTTGATGTGTGCAGCAGAATTGTTCCACCAACATCCCTGTTGAGTTAAGACAGAAACAACATTAACAACGGCCTCTACTCCCGTGAATCAGTGATTTGGCGGAATCTAAGAAAAGGGTCGGAGGACCTATTTTCGCTACCTAACCTCCAATTCACGTAAGTTGTGTAAGTATTACATCTATACGGATTACCTGACATTGTCATCAAGTTTCGACGATTTGATCTAAACGAGAAACGTGTTAGATGTTACGCGTTACACGATTATAAACATACTTGATATACATGGTTCTCATGTCACATAACATAAATAACTAGATGCGGTGGCAAGTCCTTGTTTATACTTATAGACTGTTCACGCCGGTACCGGCTGCTCTTCTCTCCTTACCGAGTTTAGGAGTTCGATACCGACGTGGCCAGTGCTGACCGTGACGTGTCCCGTATCGTCAGGTGATTTTGCAATACAATTACCGAGTTTAGGAGTTCGATACCGACGTGGCCAGTATCGACCGTGACGTGTCCCTTATCGTCAGGTTCACATTTCTTATTAAAACGCTCACAGACCTGGTGTATGAATGCATCGTTGATACTTACTCTCCCAGCGCGACAACATAACAATATCCAGTGGGAGGCTGCGAGGGGTATTCCGGGAGTGTTCGAGGGACGAGGTATGGCTGAAATAAAGGAATTTGTATCATCTACTACCGATCAGATTATGCTCAGCTGGAAGGATGAATGTTAAGCAACTAGCAAATCTATAAAACAAGCCGAGCGTACCACCACCGGATATCCTTAATAATCAAACGTTCGTTTTCTCACCATAGAGGAAGTGTGTTCGACATATTTTTTCGTCTGCTTGAATTTTTGATTTATTCCCAATTTGTTTTACCCCGTACTTCTAGTTTAGGCTTTGGTTGCATCACAAAGAAGCTCGAGGATTTCAGTCGAACAGCCTAGCCATGCATCTTACAAGAAAAAATCTTTTGGTTAGTTGAGCTTCATTTACATCGTTTGTTGTTTTGTTATCAGGGTACGGGCGCTCATTGACCAGGTAGAACACCATGATAACCCCCAAGTAGATATGTGTACAAGTTTTTCACTGCGTTTCGAGTCAAGGAATGGCTCAGCTTCACAAACGAGGTCTCTTACGGGGAACTATTGCGGAGCCTGCGGTAGCCGTCGATAGTAGGGACATCGATGCAGCAAATCATGGTGAGCCGTAATATTTGCACCCCTTTTCCCTCACATATTAAGTTCTTACATTGAGCCAATGTAACTTCAGTCCCACAGCTGGAGGGATATTACTCTAGTGAGCCGGGGCATGACACAGGGAAGATCGACGGGGATCAATCTACAAAATACGAATGCTCGCCGCATCTCACTCCCAACACGGTGATAGACATACCAGTTGAGTGTCTCTTGTTACTTTTCGGACCCCAGCTGAAATCAAAGTTGATAAGATTTGATTTGATTTGTTGGTCATATAGTCTGACGGAAAACCCATCAGTACTTCGGCAGTGGAAGATGTTGCGCCTGGCGTTGGAGAACGGGTCTACGAATCACAGCAAACCCGCTCCTTAACTACATGCCCGAGCCACCCGACACCAGCGTCAAGAGATTATCCCGTGATGTCAACATGGGGCAAGGCTTGGCGCTTACCCCTTTTACTCATGGCGTGTTGTCTCTTGCGAATTCTACCAGATGATCAATAATTATTATTGGACAGATCCTAATCCTTCAATCCCGAAATACTTGTTTTCATTTTGGAAGGATTCTTTTTGAAGGGTCAATCATGTTTTGTGAAGAGGTAGATTTCTTATTTATATATTGTGAATGGTTGGGCACACCATTGGGTTTGCTGTTCCACAATCTTGGCATTCCACAATTTGCTGTTTATTTTTTTTCTTGCTTCTGCCCTGCGCATGAAATCAAAAGAAGCCCAATGAGCCACGATATATGGTAGAATCCAAAGATTAAACTCCCGCTTTGGATTGTGAGCACATATCTTTAAGCCATGGCAACTTTCAAGTTGTCCAACCATTCTTTAAATCACAATGTATACATATAAAGTGGTTTATAATTTACAGTAAAGTCAGTTTTTAGGATAATCTGGAGTCTCTCTAGGGCTGACAGATTATTACAAAAAACTTATGAAAGAGACATTGTTACTTTTTACGCCACAAAAACTGTAAAAAGTAAATATACAACTATAAACACACATAAATAATAGAATATTATTGAATATTCTGATTCTACACGTAAAATCCCCTGGGTATCTTAGCCAAGGTACCCCTTTAACTTTACTCCTTCTCATAGTAAATCCACTTAAACAAAAATAACTGCTGTAATCTTGAGATTACATATGTATAGTAGAATATATGACATGTATGACAAACATAATAAACATCATACAAAAATGATATTATATCAACCTTAAACAAAACATAAGTAAAACATCTTTGAATACATATTTGACATTTGTGGGCCATTTGGGATGACAAATTGCCACTGATGATCATCACAGTGTTTTACAGGGTTACAGTTTCAAATGGACACTTTAAAAGTGCACATTTAGAATTTATTAAATGACAGTAACTGGTTTCACATTCACCTGTATTAAATCATTGACATCATTGCAAATCTGTCATGGCTCATCCTTAGTAGTTACTACTAAGAAACATGAAAAGGACAACCTTTGCTAGCCTTCCTGATTTTCCACCAAGGCTGCAAAGAAGATATTTCAGAGGATCTTCTTTCCCCTTGGAATACCTACATCGTAACCCACCAGCCATAGCAGCCAGTGTCCTGCCCTGTAAGTTGGTCTTTATAGACTTGATCATCCTGCCCTATTTTTCCCAACTGCCCAGTCTTCAGCACATCAATCCAACTGCCTCATCCTGTTCATTTAACTCCTAGAAGGTCCAATTCCTTCAAGAAAAGAACAGATAGTAAGTCCTTTTCTTTCAGGAGTTGTGGCCCTTCTAGCCATCTTTACTGGTATCAACACAACCCCTTCTTGCAGGCCCCAGTTGTAACAGGTAATCAATTTCATCTGCCTTTGTATGAAAAACTGTGGAGGGATCTAAACCACTCCTGCTTGCAGGCCCATCCTTAAAAAATATATTAATATATTTTTTATATATCAAAAACATCTCATATTACCCTGATTTGTATCTTGCACCCTGTTTAGCTAGAAGGATCTTAGTCCTTGGCATCACAGAGCCTGACAGGTACAGGGGCTTGTGCCTTGGGTATAAGTCACCAAGTTACATATATATTTTATATATATATCTACTATAAAACTAAAAAAATAGGCTCCTGGAGCCAAACAAACCATGCAAGGTTTGTACCCTATCAATACATGCAACCTAACGGGTCGACATCGGCCCTTTAGGTTGTATGACACGGATCACGGATCTCGGCGTCAATCCGTGTCTTTCTACAAGTCCCCCCCAGAATTGGGGGCTATGTACTTGTTTGATATATAGGGTTTATTTATTTTAGTATATTAATTTATTAATTAAAGCCTTGTAGTACATTGGTAGTGGTTTGTATGATTTGTATCTGTGGCTGATTTGTATTATCATAATACGCTACATTAATTGTTTTGTACTGTTGTTTATTCCTGACTGTAATTTTTTTAGTGATGAATAAATTTTCTAGTCCCTAGTAATCTTTATTACATGTGTATGTTTGTTACCTCTTATGGTATTTGTCTGGATCTGGTGTCCGCATGCCATGCACGGAAGCCTCACTGGGTCTCTTACCATGAGCGGGGGCTTTCCTCCAACTTGGGGCAGGCCTTCAGTCACACGGGTGATTATGCTGCACTGACTGCGGTACGTGGGGTTGGAGTTCATCAAGCATAACTTACACTAGCTCCCCCAATTTACAGCAACTCCAGCAGGGGCACTAAACTGGGTTGCTATTTCAGGTTTAGCGCCTTGCCCCTAAGAATGAGCTTCCACCGGGGGAGTTATCTGCTATTGGCCTCAGGAGAAGTACGAGGTAAAACAAATTGGGAATAAATCAAACATTCAAGCAGACAAAAAAATATGTCGAACACACTTCCTCTATGGCGAGAAAAAAAATGTTTGATTATTAAGGATATCCGGTGGTGGTACGCTCGGCTTGTTTTATAGATTTGCTAGTTGCTTAAAATTTATCCTTCCAGCTGAGCATAATCTGATTGGTAGTAGATGATACAAATTCCTTCATTTCAGCCATAACTTGTCCCTTGAACACTCCCGGAATACCCCTCGCAGCCTCCCACTGGATATTGTTATGTTGTCGCACTGGGAGAGTAAGTATCAAGGATGCATTCATACACCAGGTCTGTGAGCGTTTTAATAAGAAATGTGAACCTGACGATAAGGGACACGTCACGGTTGATACTGGCCACGTCGGTATCGAACTCCTAAACTCGGTAATTGTATTGCAAGTAAATCACCTGACGATACGGGACATGTTTGATGGTGGACACCAGCTTTTTGGGTAATAGGTGATAGGTGGTTGTACCTGTCGACAAACTGGACTGTACTCCACTTATAGTGGCGTGTACAGTAAGGAATTAAAAAGTGTAATAAAAGTATGACCAATGGTGGGCCACTACGCTACGCTACACTATTTGGCCACTAACTGTTAGTGTAGCGGGGTTTTTTTTTGCCAGAAAATTTGTAGTGTTAGCTGATGCTACACTCCGCTAAACTAACAGGTAGTGTAGTAAGAAATTTTTCAGTCAAATTTTTTGTAGTGTTAGCTTTGGAAAATAACCGCTACACTAACACATAGTGTAATTTTTTTGTTGCTAACACATTTTGAAGTTTCCATTAGCGTAGCGGCATTAGATCTATGCTACGCTACACTAACTGTTAGCTGTTAGCTTATTTTGTTCCTGCTAAATGTTAGCTCTTAGCTGAAGCTTTTCCCATTACACTATGCTCAAATAGCGGATTGGTTTTGCCCACTAACTGTTGGTTTCACCAATTAACATGGCTGCTGAATAAAAGCTGTTGTTATGGCTTCAACAGGTAAAATCCTGCTGCATTACAGATCTTAGAAGAGAAATCCAACTTCTTTCTTGTGTTTGAATTGAAACCAGGACCAAAACTTTGGATCTAGAAAAGTGACCAATCTGAAAAGAATTTTGTGGGTGGATTACATCCCTGCTTTTTTTCACCAATATTTGGTGTGATGTGATTGAGCAAAGAAAAGGGTGTGGGAATGGTGAAAGTTTTCCCTTGCACAATTTGTCATGTGTTGAGGCTTTGATGCTTCTTATTTGAATTCAACTAAAATTACTTGGAAATTAAAACCAGACTAGAATAAAAAAATTAGATCAAAGAGAAGAAACAAAAGAAAAAGATAACAAGGAAAGAGATATAGTGAGAAGCATACCACTGATGGAAGAGGTGTAGGTTAAGAGAGGAGGACTTGGAACAAGAGAAGCAAAGAGATGGAAAAAAATAGTGACTGAACAAATAAGAGAAAATCAGCTAACTCCACATCAAACAACAGAATTAGTAAAGAGGGAAGAAATAATAGAAAGAGAAAGAGAAAAACAACAAACAGCAAGAGGAGTAGAAGTGGGAGTTTTTTACAAGCGGGATAAAGAAGCCTAATCTGAATGAACTGATAATGTTCTAAATCTTGAGGAGGAGATAGGCGAGGATTAGAGATGTGAGCATGAAGTATGAGCTTATTTGACTTTACAGATTTAGGTCTTGATTATTCAAATAAGTATCTTATCTTGAGCTGATGTCTTGATAAGCAGTTGATCTTGAGACAATCAAGTAGTTGAGACAGGAAACTTGACGAGTCTGACGATTGACAGACCAATGCAAGTTGACTTTTAAGTGTGATTTGGGGCAAACCCTAATTGTTAGTCGGGGAAAGCTCATCGGGTCTTGCTGCGAGCTACAGAGCGGGTCATCAACTTGGAAGAGGAAATTGAGGAGTATTGAAGGGTTTCACCAAAAAATCAACAGCCCTCCTTGTTTGATGGGGAGAGAGCTGTTAAGAAGTGGTCCTGGAGCTTGTTTACAGAGGAGTGCGGCGCGGCCTTTGTCAGTGCGTCGGCTAGCATTGCATCGGAGGAAATAAGTTGAACGTCGATCTCATCTTTTTTTACTTCTCGCGCAAGCATTTGATCTTGATATCTAAATGTTTAGTTTTTGAGTTTGAGCCAAAATTCGTGAGTTTTTCAAGCAAACCCTTGTTATTGATTGAGAAGAGGGTGGGAGCCAAATTCTTCTTCCACAGCTCTTCGATGAGAAATTTCAACCACTGTCCTTCCTGCTCTCCGTCGGACAACGCATTCATTTCAGATTCAGTAGATGACATGGTGATATTCTTCTGTTTTTTGCTGTTCCATAGAATGGGACAGGATTTCCAGAAGGCGAGCGATCCGCTCTGTGAGATCCTGGTTTCTTGATCTTCAGCCCATGTCGCGTTGGTGTAGAAGTTAATTCAATCAATCAAGTCGCTGCCGTTTGGTTTTGAAGAAGACTGAGGCTCTTGGTTCCCTTCAAATACTTCCATACATGCAGGACCTCTCTCCAGTGAGATAGGCCGGGTTTTTGATTGAATCAAGAAAGGATTGACACAGAGGAAGCTAGATCAGGGCGCATTCTACACGCCAGGTAGTTGAGCATACCAGTGAAAGATCGGTAGTTGATGTTGAGCTTCAGGAATTCCTGATGATCATCATCTGTGGCCGTGCGCAGTTGAACAGAAGGAGTGAGTGGTGTCTTTACCGATCGACAGTTGGTAAGATCAAGCATCTCAAGGCCCTTTTTGATCAGAGCAGGTTGAGAGAGCTCAATGCAATCCAATCTGATGTGTAAGTTCATGCCAAGAAGAGTATCTGGGGAGTGAGCGGAAGAGTTGGGAAAGCAAGCTAGGAAGAGTTTTTTGAATATGTCCACCTGACCCACTACAATCAGGTTGCCGACATGAAAGAAGATGAAGGAATTTTTATTTTTGTGGATAAACAGGCATGCATCAGACATGGAAGAGTTGTAATCGATTTCCTGAAACCATGCCGTGAGCGTGTCATACCAGTTCTTGGGCGCTTGTCTTAACCCATACAGGGACTTGACAAGTTTGAGGTAGGGAGCCTTCCTGTCAGAACCTTTGGGGGTTTTGATATAGATGTCATCTGCCAGCGGTGTGAACAGGAACGCGCTGTTCACGTTGAATTGTTGGATTGGGAGTTGGAGATCAATCGCCAGAACTAGTAGAGTCAAGAGTGAAGGAAATTTACCGGTCGGCGCGAAGGTGTTGAAGAAATCTTCCCCGTAAGTCTGTAGGAATCCTTGTATACACAGGCGTGCCTTCAGTTTTTCGGGCAACAACACAGTAGACGGTTTGGTCTTGAAGACCCATGTTGAGTAGAGTACCTTGTTAGGTTTGTCCATCTTGTTGATCCAGACGTCGTGATTCTTGATGTTGTCCAACTCATCCTTGATGGCTTTGGTCCATCCTTCTGCCTTTGAGCTTGAGATGGCCTTCTTGCACAAGGAAGGATCTTCAGTAAAGTGAGTATATTTGAGAGGTTTGACTTGAATGGTTTGTTCTCTGAGTATTTGACCAGTGGGTTCGTTGACTGTAGGGATGAGAGCTTCAGCAATTTCACCACTCTTGTTGTCCGAATCATTGTTGTCTTCTAAGGAATCATCTTGTTCTTCTGAGAGAGCATGATCTTCTTCTCCTTCTTCCGGTTCATCTGTTTCCTCTTGATTGGCGCCTTTGGCAGCAGACTCATCAATTCTATATGGCTTTTCCACTGTAATGAGCAGATTGTCGATGTCGCTGGAAGTGCGCTTGGGTTTGTTGAAGTTGAGAAAGGTAACACTCTTTGAGTTAATGATTAGACCTTTGTTAGTGAGAATTTTGTACGACTTCATCTCTGGATTAAAGCCAATGAGCTTTCCCATTTCCCCTCGAGGTTCGAGCTTGGTCTTCTTCCTGTGAGATGAGAGAACAGCCACCGGATTGCGGATGGGGTGAAAAAATTTCAGGGGAATGGAGTGGTTTTTGAAGAGTTCGTAGGGTGATTTCTTACTTTGATGAGTAGGAACTTGATTGAGAGTCAGCGTGCATGCGCTCAAGATCTCATTCCATAGATTCTGTCGTACACCAGAGTTGACAATGATGGTCTTGAGTGACTCGAGAATGGTTCTGTTGAACCTCTCCGCAAGGCCGTTCTGCTGGGGTGTGTAAGCATTGGAGAACTTCTGTCGGATAACATGAGTTGTGCAGTAGTCAGACATTTCAGAATTGACAAATTTGGTGCCGCAATCTGAGTGGAGCACGGAAGCATAATAGCCAATTCTTTTTGCTTCAACGTCGATCAGTCGAGTGAGGGCAGTGAAGACATCTCCCTTAGAAAAAAGACCAATAGCGGCTACGTATTGAGTGTAACTATCCACAAGGGTCATGATGAACCTGTGCTTCCGATGGGATGAAGGGCCTATGGGTCCAATTAGGTTCAGATGGATTTCCTCAAAGGGTTTTGAGGCCAACAAGGTTCTTTTTTTAAAAGATGCCTTAGTGATCCCCCTGGCCAACAAGGTTATACAACCTCGTCAGCCAGGAGGAAGTCCTCCTGGCCGACGAGGTTGTATAACCTCGTCAGCCAGGAGGAAGTCCTCCTGGCCGACGAGGTTGTATAACCTCGTCAGCCAGGAGGAAGTCCTCCTGGCCGACGAGGTTGTATAACCTTGTCAGCTGGGAGGAAGTCCTCCCGGCTGACGAGGTTATACAGCCTCGTGCCGGGAGGAAGTCCTCCCGGCTGACGAGGTTGTAAAACCTCGTCAGCCGGGAGGGGGCTTGCCCACATAATCAAATGGGCCCTCCCATTCAATTATGTGAGCGGGGGATATTGCATGCGATATCCCCCCACACGCCAAAAAATTGGCGTGCGGGCCGTACACGCCAATTTTATTTGGCGTGCGGGGCCCACACGCCAAAAAAAAATGGTGTGTGGGAACCACACGCCATTTTTGGCATGCGGGTCTCACACGCCCTTTTTTTTGGCGTGTAGACCCTACACGCCAACAAAAATTGGCGTGTAGGCCCTGCACGCCAAAAAAAATTGGTGTGCGGGTTGGCGTTGGTGTACGCTGTTGGCGTGCATCTATCAACGCCCTACACTCTATTCTATCTCCTTGCTGATTAATCTTCTTCCAGCTCTTGTCTGTCACTCGTGTTCTGTCTCTCCTCATTCTGTCTAGCCTTTAAATCACATATTCCTGTGTCTCCTGATGTTGGTATATTTCTCTTTTCTCCCTTCTTTCTTCTGTCCTGTTACTTTTTTCTAAAATATCTTTCTTTCAGTGTGCCGGCTCTTTGTAGAAATTCAGTCATCAATTCAATCTTCTTTCACGCTACAGCTAATGTTAGCATAGCGGGCCCACTGTTGGCATGGGGGAAACAGGGGAAATTGAATTACCCCATTTGATGTGCCGGCAGCTGGTTTGAGGTTGTCAGGCGGCGTGGGTCGTTCCATTGGGAAAGTTGGGCGGCTAGAGCTGGTTGGTCGGTTAGGCTGGGTTGGGCGGCGGCTGGTCTGGTAGGTGAGTGGGAGCGGGCAGTTGGCTGGTGGGTTTTGTGAGGTGGTGGTTGGGGAGGGAATTGGAGGAGGGGGGGGGGGGGGGGGGGAATTGGAGGAGGGGGGGGGCATTCAAAGTGATTGGGGGGAGGGGCCAGGGCATCAAGCTGATTTCATGTCCAAAATCCATTGTGGAAATGACATCATCCCTAGGTATATAGGTCAGGGGTGTGCAGTCCCCCACCTAGATACATAGACAGGGCCTGTGGTTTGCATACCCTTTCTATGTATATAGGTGGGGGACCACATGCCCCTACCTATATACATAGATTGGTGGTGTACCAATCTATGTATATAGGTAGGGGCGTGCGGTCCCCCACCTATATACATAGGCAGGGTGTGCACACTGCACGCCCTTTCTATGTATATAGGTGCGGGCACGCCCCTGCCTATACACATAGAGAAGGGCGTGCGGATTGCACACCCTTTTCTGAACGGGGTGTGCAACCGCACGCCTACAGGAAGGCCTGGTGTTGCATGCCTGTAGATGGGCGTGCGGCTTGCACACCCATCTCTGGGAAAAACAAAGGTGTGCGGGCTGCACACCCTTTTTTTATGGGTGTGCCCTGGGTGTGGGTGTGCGCCCATTGGAGTGGGTTTATCAACCCTGCAAAACCCCAATCAGCCTCCATGTGTGCTCTTACCATTGACTCCCCTCAATTACATCAGTATAATAGGAAATTTCTCCCAGTTTGCCCATTTTTATTCCAACTCACCCAAAGTGCTCAATGGAATCAGCACCATTGGAATCATTTTTTAGACAATGCTCAAATGGTTCAATGCCAAAGAACTTCACAACAAAGGTGTTCCTGAAGGTCCCACCCAATCCATTGCCTTCTCTTCAAAGAAGTATGTGTATCACTTGATGAAGGGGTCTAGAACCCATTTAGAATTGTATCCTAATCTCTCTCTCTTCTGTTTATCTTCTTCTCCTTTCTCACATATTTTTCTCTCTTCTATTTTTCTCACTGTGTATGTATCAAATATAATATATTGTTTTCTTCTTTTGCAATTGATTTCAACCACCTTTTATTATCTCCAGTTATTCATTGAGAGTGAGAATTTTGATAGTGAGCATTGATTGATTGAGTGATTAATTTGAGATCTAATTCAATGTCATATTAGGGGGTATCAAAGTTAAGAAATCCGCCATTTCAAATCCACCATTTGTTTTTGGCCAAATCCTCCATTTTTAATGGCGGGTTTTTGAAACACACCTACCCCAGGGTAGGTGAGTTTCAAAAAAGAAGAATAGCAGATTTCAGCATCAAATCCGCCATTTCCAAGTCTGGGAACCCCCAAAAATTTTCACTAGACCTCATTGATCAACAACATCTTTGGGACCAAATCGATCAAAATCCACTTCATCAATCACATCCTTGGCAGCAAATAAATCACAATCCACTCCATCAATCAAAATCCTCCACATATCTAAGACTCAGTCAATCATGCCCAAGGCCTCAAACAAAAAACAACTTGAAAAATCTTTACAACTAACCAAGTTTTTGATGTGTATTGACTCCAATTCAGATTCTGACTTGGAATTTGATTTCTTACTCATCAGTCACTGTCTTCTGAAGCAATATAAAATCCCTCGCATACACACTTTGCACCATCCCCACTATGAACGGCAAAAACTTCATCAACTCCCAGATTCCAGTTTTTGCCAACTGTTTTGGACCAAACTTGATTCCTTCATGACTCTAGTGGAAATGATTGAGCATAACCCAGTGTTCCAGAAAAACTCAAGAAACCCTCAGAGAGATCCAGCAATCCAACTTGCAATAGCTTTGTCTCGATTTGGTAGTAATGGAAATGGAGCAGCAATTCGTCGACTAGAAAATCTTTTCTTTGTAGGCTATGGGACAATTGATTTATATAAAAAATGAATAATAAAGGTGCTGCTCCCACTTTGTTTCTTAACTTTGATATGCCCTGATTGATTTATATACAAAACAAATAATAAAGGTTCTGCTCCCGCTTCGGAAAACACTTCTTACCTGGCCAACCATTGAAGAACGCATTGAATTATCTCAGGTCATGCATGAAGAAGGCTTTCCTGGATGTATTGGCTTTATTGATGGGACTACAATCCCCTTAAGTCAGAAGCCTGCTAAAGATGGAAATCATTATTTTGATTGGAAAAAAAGGTATGGCAAATCAACTCATGCCTCTTTTCTTAAATATAAACTGATGGTTGATTTATTTGAAGATATTAAGTGTCTGGTCAGCTTGTGTGTGATCCAAACAAAAAATTCATTTCCATTCATGCAGGTCTCCCTGGATCTTGCCACGATTCATATGTTTTCCAGAGGATGAAGATCTATCAGCAACCAATGGGATATTCTGACAACAATAAGGACCTTCTTGCCGACTCTGCCTATGCTAGTGGTAGATATTTTGTACCAGCTTTCAAAGGTTCATCTGTGGAGGATGAGGACAGAACCCGCTTCAACTATTGTTTGGCCCAATCAAGAGTACGGATTGAACACGCCATTGGTATTCTGAAAGGACAATGGGCCAGTCTCAGAGAAATGCGGATTCAGCTTCAAAACAAACAGGATATGACAACACTGATACAGTGGATCATCTGCTGTGTTATCCTTCACAATCTCTTGGAGGACATCAAAGACAATTGGATTGATTTGTTTGAAGAAAATGTACCAGATGAACCCATTGAATTTGCTCAAAGATCATCTGGGTTCCAAATGAGGGATTTGATACTCCCTCTCACACTCAAAAATTTTTCCAATTCAATCTAGGTATGGTTTGGTTTTTATCATTCCCCTCCAAATTATATTTTTGGTCCTCATTTGCTGATTAAAATTATCTTTTGGTTTTTATGGCTCAGACAAATCCAAAACCCTTGGCCACAACTCATCTTGTGTTTCCTTTTTTCCCATTCTGTTATTCGAAATGAAAAAGTAGCAATAACATAACTTAAAAAATTTCAATAAAATATTTACAATGCATATTTCTTGTCTTTACAAAGGGTTCTTTCAATAACTTGTTCATCAGTAGCATTTTTTAATTGATCAGAGACTGCTGCCAATTGTTTGTGAATTTGGAATGAACAGCCCACATGAGTCTGAGATGAAGAACTTTGGAGTGAAGGAGGGGGAGGAGTAGTACAGTGCTCAAACATGGTGGTTTGCCACAACACCTCAACAATCCCATTGACATGAGCATAGTCAATGAGAATTGCATGTTGAGGAAATTTGAGACCATGACCTTTTTCTTGTGAGGGAGGAGGGATTGGATTACCGCTCTTTTGGTTGATATATGAGAAGATTCCATAGGTCCAAGGGTTGAGATCAGATGAATCCTCATGGACTTGATTGTAAAAGTCATTGAAAGTGACAATAAAATTACCAGAAAAGTTGTGGTCCTCCTTAATTTGCCGCCATTCAGTTTGATTCCAATTTGGGATTCCATGGGAGATAGAAACTTTGTGGTTTGTCTCCCAGGCGGATTTGGATAAGGATTGTATGCGGCTGGCAACAAATTCATTATTATTTTGAAGGTTGTCCCATAACGCACTATCAGCAATAGAGTCCACCTCACTGATCTTATGTCTTCTGGCACAGGTGCCTACAGGAATGACATCATGATCATTCAAAATGAGAAAGAAAGCGGAATATGAATCATGCTGACCACCAGAATTGCTAAAATCTGAACCAGGACGAAATCCAATTGCACACATGGTTCCATTAAGCATGTTTTTGTTTGTCTTGATTGGCTGTCAATTAAGTGCCATCTTATAGAGATCAGAAAGTATGGCACCATGTTGGTTGAATGTTGGTGAGGGTTGTGTGGAGAATGAATGTGTTTCAAGTATGATATGAGGTTGACCACCTGAGGTGCAAATGAGGTGGCAAGTTTTCTTTCCATGCTTGGGAAAAGTAATGACTGGTTTTGAAGAAATGGGTTCCTCTGATGGTGAGATTCTTGAGATATGAAGAGTTACGCCAGAATTGGTATCCTTCTCTAACTTCCTCTGCAGCTTGGCAATGTGCTTGGCAGTCCCAGACACATACTTTGGAGGTGACAAGTAGCGCTTCTTTGGTTGAGATGGAATGGAGGTTGAACCCGCAGAGCCCACTTGTTTGGCTGGCTTGCCCCAAGCACCATCATTTGAGCACTGGGAGACCTGACAAGCCATGCGCTCCTCAGACGGCCCAGTGCTCTCCAGATGATGTTGGGACTTGGAAGGCTGGTTGAGTTGGAATCATTTGGCTGGTTCATGAGATTTATATGGAAAGGTGATCAAAGGTCTGTCAAACATGTCAAAGTTGAAATCGTGGGTTGGATGAGCATGGGCATGATGGCTGGGTACAGTTTCACCCCTCAGTAGATTCACTCCACAAAAACAACTGGAAAACTTTGTTTCTTGGGGGGGGGAAAAAACAGTAACAACAACTAGAAATCTAAAAACAATCAATTAAAACCAAAGAGATTATTTAGAGTGATCCTTTTGAGAACAAGCCAGCAATAAATCCAACTGAAAAAAAAGACATAGAGAGGATTCAGAACAAGATGATTAGTTTTACAAGACAAGAAGGAAAGTACGAACAAGGATCATCAGATTCACGGACTTGATCAATAAAGAACCTTGCCATACAATTATCAATTAAGTCAAAGGAGTTGAGATATCTTTTCAATTTCATTGTATGATCTTCCACTGTTGACACATGCAATTGAAAGATTTATCTTATCCCTTGATTTTGCTTCAAGCCTGTCCTTTTCTTTTTCATCCCGTTGAAACTCAAGTTCTTTGTCCTTTTGAGCTCGTTGTAAATTGATTTCTCTTCTGCGCAATTCCAATTCAAGCTTCCCTTTCTCTTCATCAAGTCGTTGTTTTTTCTCCTCCAGTTTGATCTGATTATCCCATCTGTTCTTCTCAAAGTCAAGTTTTTCTCCTTCAATTTGAATTTTTCCTTTGGAATGAGAAGGATGAATTGAAGATTATCAGTTGAGCTAAATATAATGAAAATAAAACCAAAGAAGCCTTACCATCCTCCCTCTTCTCAAGGATTTCCTCATAACCACAAAATGACCTCAATTTTGCTTCTTGGAGTGGCTGCTAGGATTAATTTTCAATGAATTCAAGGCCTTACGTTTCCCCTTTAGTGTGGGGGTTTCCACATCTTCATCATCACTGTCATGAGCCGTATTGCAAGCCTGCCCACACCAAAGCCCGCACCACATGTAGATAGTCTATCACGTACATGTCACAGACAGACCACTATATAGTCTGTCAGGACGAGGATCCACATCTCTTCCTCATCCTGCAATCTACATTATAGGATCCCGAAACCCCAGAAACCCAGAACCCCATAGCCTTCCTCTCCACAGATCAGACCATAACATATTGCAGGATCTAACACTACGGAGACAAAGGCAAGAAACCAACACCCAGACACCTGAACAAAACCAGACAGACAACCCAAACGATCCCAACTCCACCCGCACCCAAAAGATGGACAAAATAGAGCAACTCCGACAACAGCTCGAGGAGATGACTCAAGCAAGGGAGAACAAACGATCCCGCCGAAGAGCGGCCGAAGCACAACGGGACCAACCATCCCAACCAACCGGTTCCACCCCAACCCGTGGACCAAAGATCGCATGTCCCGACAAGTTCGATGGTGAACGCGGGACAAAGGCGGAAACGTTCGCCCGCCAAGTGGCGATTTATACATCGGTCAACAGCGCCATGTTCCCTGACGACAGGACAAAGCTGTTATTTGCCGCATCCTACCTTACCGGACCCGCCGCCGTGTGGTCCGCCCCGTACATCGACCTAGTCACGGAAGGGGCGGACTTCTCGTACGACGGGTGGACGAAGGATTTTGGAACGATGTATTTCGACTCCGAGAAGAAAGGAAAGGCGGAACGGGTGTTACGAGTGCTACAACAGATGAGGACAGTGGCCGACTACACCCACACATTCCTCACCCACGCTACTGCCACCGGATTGGAAGGCCCGACCCTCATCAGCCAATACCGGCAGGGCTTAAAACGGGACATTCGGACGGCACTAGTACTGGCCCGCACCACCTTCACCACTGTTAATGAGGCAGCGGGTCTAGCTGTGGAGCTTGATTCGGAGATGCACGGGGCGGAAACAACCACTGGATTTGCAAAGACTCAGCCAGATCCCAACGTCATGGACACATCTGCGATCAGCGGCCGACTGTCCGAGGACGAGAAGGCCCGCATGATGTGGGAAGGACTTTGCTTCCGCTGCAGGACGCGAGGACATATCTCTCGGGAGTGTCCAAACAAGAAAGGGAAAGGACGGACACCTGCCTCAGTCTCCGCACTCAAGGACCAGATCCGACAGCTAGCCGATGGACTGGTGGCGCTTAAAACGGAGGGACAGGCGGACAAGGTGAACAAGGGACGGGCCAATAAGTCAAAAAATGGAGACGCTCGGGAATGAAGGTTGTGCCCTTCCCGAGCGTAGCGGAGTTGTCATGCAGTATTGGTGCTAGTCAGACATTACATGTAAATGAAATTGATCCCCGATGTTTCCTTTCATGCACCATCACAACTCCCAGAGCCACACCCCAAAGCCCCTATCCCCCCCTATCCTTCCTCATAGACTCCGGAGCAACCCACGACGTTCTGAGTGAATCGTACGCATCCCAATGGGGACTCCTCGAGGGCGCTTCGGCCTCGGGGCGAACCGTCTTTGGATTTGACGGGTCCGCAAGCAGAGCAACCCATGAGATAGACCTAATGTTGAACGACGAACCCCGCCCGTCCCGATTCATCATTACACGACTGAAAGACTCGTATGATGGGATCCTAGGGATGCCCTGGATCCGCCAATATGGACACCGAATCAATTGGACACACCGTACCCTATGGACCCCGGACATTGCGGCCGCTTCGGCGGTTTCGTCTATTCCAAAAAACACCCCAACCGGCGAGTCGGGGAAAGCTAGGAAGATTGACGAGGGGGTGTGTGTTCTGAACACAATAACGCCCCCGCAATGTGAGTTCAATATCCCTATCCCCCACATCATTCCCGAAACGGCTGGCAAGCTTGTACACCCTGTAGATAGATCCCAGAACCCCACATGGAATCCCAAAACCCGACACCCCAACCACATACCCGATGAAACCGTATCCAATCAAACTGGTGCTACTGCGGTAGCAGTATCGTCCTACCCGCCAACATCCCCGCAGAAGGTCGAAAGGCCCATGGGGAAAGCTAGGATTAGTGACGAGGGGGTGTGTGCTTGCAGCACAATAACACCCCCGCAATGTGAGTTTGACAACCCCCCACCCCATACTTTACCGCTGTGGTAATCCATACCTTTTCACATACAATAATCAACAACTTACATTTCCTCTCACATATACTTCATTATTATTACATAATCAGATTCTACATACAAAACTACCCTTAGTCACTCACTCAGAGTACCTCTGATTTCCCTTTGGTTCAGAAGTTATTAGCATTCTTAGAATATTACCACTTATAACCACATAACTTTACCAATACTAGAACCCCATAGGATATTATACAAGGTATTGATTTATAAATATACAGTACATAAATAAAACACAGATATTACATACTTTCCTTTAGTTTATATCTTCTTTGGTATAAAGTTGTACAGCACAGTCATTCATATTACATAGTTACATCTTCTGCCTTTATCATCCTCTTTGGTTACTAGTCACATTACATTCCTTATATACATAGTTACTAGCTACATTGGCTCATCTTTCTTACACTATCACTACTCTCTTTTGGTTGTATACCTCTGAACACATTTCCCCTTTCTCTTTACTGCCAGGATCATCCATCTTGTGCCCTTTTGTATAAGTAGAACTCCCCTTAGTTCTATGGATGGGGCATGCACCCCCCCTTTTACCAAAGTACAGTTTACATTTACATTTACCTTTAAACCTTTTACATTTACTTTTGCATCAACCTTCACACAAATAACAATCATAACACATACCCCATACTCTTTCTCAGTGCTTTTATCACTCCTCTTAAGGTCCCTGCCTCAGGTTGATTAAACAACCTAAGTTCCCATTAGTAGCAGCAGTCTAAGGATTAGTGGAAATATAGCCACACCTTTTTCTTTCTTTTTCTTAGTGAAACCCTTTCCCCTCAGCATTAGTCAAGAAGGGAAGCCTCATCAGCACCTGTAGCTTCAACATCTTCTACTTACTGGATTTGTTGTCTATTTCCCCTTCAAGCTCTTTCCTGATCCTTTAGGAGTTCCACAAGTGGTGTCCCAACAGTGGCCTTATTTCCTTCAGTTTTAATCTTTCAGTCTTAGTTTCCTGCTACTACACCAACTTACAATTTCAAATCAATTCTATCATACCTAATCCCTTCATTCCATTTCTAAGTGCATCATCTATAAATAAAACCCCTAAAAACATATCTTCCTGTTAGTTTCTCTACATATCACTTCCTTGTCTCTCCACTTACTTTCCAACATGTCCAGCCCTCAAAAACCCCCTGCCCTGAACATCAGCAACAACCTAGGAGAAACCTCTGGCCTCACCCAAGGATCAGCCAACAACAACCAAGGATCAGCCACCAACAACCTGGAACCTAGTATCACCAACAACCCCAATACCTCTAGGCCTGCTGCTCCATTCCAACTGGCCAACCATGGCTCATTCACCCACTACAGAAATAACCCTGCAAACTCAGAAAGCTCCCATTTGGAAGGATCCAGGCATCAGTCCCCAACCCAGCAAGCCTCAGACAGAATGAACACCCACTTTTTGGAAAGAGAAGCTGTAATGCCCAAGTACCAAGGACCAACCAAGGCTGTCAAGATTAAACCATTGGACAAGGAACTATACTTTGATGGAACCAATATGCCTGTGGAGAAGTTCATTAAAAGGTATGAGAATGCTGGATCAGCTGATGGAGCTTCCTCTAGGGACCTGGCCATGCAAATTATTTCTTTTCTCAAAGGGATGGACTTAAAGGATGAAGTAGAGGAGATGACTGGCCATGAGGACTTGGATTGGGAGGTCTTGAAGAAACAACTCTTGGACAGATATGGATCACCTCTTCCCCTGGTGAAGTATACCAAGCAAGACCTAAAGAAGCTCAACTACTCTACCATCCAAGCTGGAGGAATCAAGACCCTGGAGGAATTCAAAACATTCAGGACTAAGTATGAGGTAATAACTAACTATCTTTTTAGAATGGGACAGACATCACATGTGGAGGAATCTAGGGAAATATTATTGGACTCACTCAGCCCAGAATTGGAATCTTCAGTCACCAAGGAACTCATCAGGGACAACAAGATGCTAGCCTCAAAGGATGGAGGTGATATTCTTCCAAATACCCAGGTCCTGGTCACCTACATACACAGGGAGGTTCAGTCAGCTTCAGTAATGGAAAGAAGGAAGACATCCAGGAAAGATATCAGTCAGGAACCAATCAACACACCTTCCATAGTTCCACCAGTCAAACTCCCACCTGTATACAAATCCCCAGCTCCAACCACCTCTAATTCCACAGATCAGAAACTGGACTCCCTCATTAAGCAATTTGCAGCTCTCACTGCTGGAAAATCTGCCCCACCTCATTTTTCTGGAAATCCTTCTGGACAAGCATATGGACCAAGGAACCCAGACTTCAAGTGCTTCTACTGCTTCCGACCAACCCACACAATCACCAGATGCAGTCTCTTAACCTATGATGAATCAGTTGGATCAGTTCTCAAGGATGGAAGAGGATTCAAACTTCCAGACAGCTCACCAATTCCCTGGGATTCCAGCAGGCCAATCAAATCAGTTGTGGATAAATTTATCAAGGATTCCTCAGAAGCCACTACATCATTTGGACATATATCTTCCTTTGGCCAACTAGAGGAAATGGACCCAGAAATCCAAGGATTCTATGAAGCAGACCTAGGGAAAAGGACTAGAGGAAACAAGTACCAAGAGGAAGAATCAGATAAAGGAAAGAGGACCAAGAAAGACCAGGAAACTTTAATGGACATGGATCAACAGGACTTACTCAGAATGGCTACCTCTTCCCCAGGCCCCAGTTCCAGGTTCCCTTCCAATCCTCAGAATACTAAAGTCAGGTTCCAATCCAGTGAAGAATCAGAAAACCACCCAAGGAAAAGGCCCCAAGGAAGACTTACTTGAAGAAGACTTTGGCCAAGGAATACCCAGGAATGGAAGAAGAAACAGCTGGAAGGATTCTGAAAGCCATTGTACCACTCACAGCAGGAGAAATATGTGCCATAGCCCCAGGAGTGGTGGACCACATCAAGAAAAGGATCAGTAACAGAAGATTGCCAGTGGACCCAGATATAACAGGAAACTCTGCAGCATTGGAGGAAGGAGATGAGGAGGAAAAGGGTTCAGTAACCCATTACTCTTGCCCTTTAGGATATGTCAAACTCACCATATCTGGAAAAACCTTTGAAGCCCTTTTGGACACTGGATCCATGGTCAACATCATCCCTGAAGCAATGGCTCATCACCTTGGATTAGTTATAACAGAAAAACCAATGAAGCTCAAAGGAATTGGAGGCCACCACACTGGAATAATTGGGATTGCTGAGAAGGTGGAAGTACTTGTGGGAAGAGTGACCAAGCTTGTCCATTTCTGGGTGGCCAGAGGAGGAGTTCAGTTCATAGTTGGAAAACCTTTTTTAATGGACATGTCAGCAACCATCAAATACAATGGACCTAGGGTGTCAGCCTCCCTGATGCCAAGGACAAGTCCTTCTAGCTACAGGTGGTGCAAGAATATATGGAAAGAGTATATTAACTCTGGGTAAGGTACAATGTTACAATTCCCAAAAGATATGGGGGAATTGTGACGTAAAAATTGAGAGAAAAATAGGTTAATAATTATATTAAATAAATTTAATATAATTACAAACCAGAGGGGCCTGATAAATCAGGGGTGGTTTAGATCCCTCTAAGGTATCTTACAAATAAATGCAGAGGATTTAGGTACCTGGAACACTGGGGCCTGTTGGAACAGGGGTGGTTTAATCCCAGGAATGGAAATGGGGGAATATCTTCAAGAAAAGGGTTATTACTTACTAGTAATAAACCTTGAGGGATCTTGGGGATATTCTGGGTGAAACTGGACAGTTTGAAGCGCTTGGATGGATGGATGGTGGAGCTTGGTGGACACTGTGAAGTTGTTGGGGAAGACAGGGCTAAAGAATAACTACTAAGAAGCTCACCAGACTGTGTTATAAAGATGTGTATATCTAATAAGAAGTGGGTAAGGTTGTTAGTGGGTATTGGAAAGCATGAGGAGCCTTCTTTGGGCGGTTGAAGAGCTCCTTAAATAGTCCTGAGTTCCCTCTGGGGACCCTGTAGGTGTTATTGGCCAAGTTGTGGGATCTTTGGACCACATTTTGGCCATTTATGCTTTCTTGGTGACGCTTCAGCAGCCCCTGCTTTGAATACACGTCACCAATTGATTTTATTATGATATTTATCATTTATTTATTCATTTGTATTGAAGTACAGTCTGTAGTACATTAGTACTATTAATACTAGTGGCTTATCAGTATTTATAATAAGCCACAGTATTGTTTGTACTGTTTGTTTATTCAATACAAAATGTATAAGTTATTAATATCATTCAATATAATTAATTATGTAGTCCCCAGTATCCTTTATTACATATGTAACATATGTAAAGAGGTTACTGGGGCGTGGTTTTATTGATTTGGGGGTACCTGAGTGACTGTGGAGTCCGCGTGCCAAGCTGGGAGCCTGTAAGGGGCTTGATGCTTGCGCGGGGGCTTATATCTCAACTTTGGCGCGGGCTTTCAGTCACGCGGGTTGAACTTCAAGCTCTGCGGACTGCGGTACGCGGGGTTTGAGCAAAACACGGTGTAATTACACTATCTCCCCTAATTTACACAACACCTCATTTCCGTGACTGGAAATGGGGTTTAAGCATATGCATATATATATATAAGCATTTTTAAGGCAAGTAGCTAATTCTTCTTTGCCTATTTACATAGTGAAGGAGTAAGATTTAAGGGGACCTATGAGTGAGGTACCCTAGGTTAATTTTAGTGTAGATTCAGAATATCAAATAATATTCCAACTATTATTTGATTTTCTTATTTATTATTTATTTTTTATAATATGTTTTTTGTAAATCCTGTGACAGGTTGCTCTGTCATAGTAGCAAGCTGACATAGGGAAGAATCACTCTCAATAATGGAAAAAGGACAATCTTACCTGGTACCAATCCTCCTCCCCATCCATCACAAATGGGAAACATCTCTTCCAGTCAACCTTGTTACCAGGGATTTTTTGGACCAAGGGCAGAACTTCCATTTCTCCAAATAGGGGAAAGGGACCTGCCAAAACAACCATTAGAAAATTATGCCCCTTCCTTTTCAGAATCTCATATCACCTGTGCAGCAAAATATAAATCAACACTAAAAAAAATCAAACCAGTCAATCAACCTATGTCCCTATCACTCAATCCACCTCTTTCCAGGCCAGAACTGTCTAGAGATCCATATGCCACCCCTTTGAACCCAAATCCTCCAGAATTCATACCTACAACAAAGATCACACAAGAAAGACTGGATCTCATTAACTTTGGCCCCACTGGATGGCTGTCAAAGGAAGAACACAAATTATTAGTATGGGTCATCACCCTCAGGCAGGCAGCTTTGGCTTTTTCAGAAGAAGAAAGAGGACTACTGAAACATACCTATGGACAACCTTATATCATCCCAGTCATTCCCCATGCACCTTGGCAACAGAAACCTATTCCCTTACCTGCCCCCATCAAATCCCAATTTATTGAACTAGTAAGGGAAAGACTCAGGACTGGCCTCTATGAACAATCTTTCTCCAGTTATTCCAGCCCAGTTTTCTGTGTGAAGAAACAAAATGGAAAATTGAGGATAGTTCATGATCTTCAGAAACTCAACAAAGTCACCATTAAGGATGCAGGCCTACCACCATCTCCAGAGGAACTAATTGAATCATTCACAGGCAGGGCTTGCTATGGACTAGGGGACATAATGGGAGGATATGATGAAAGGGAGTTAGCACCAGAATCCAGGCCCTTGACCACATTTGAAACCCCCCTAGGAAGATTTCAACTCACCAGATTACCCCAAGGAGCCACCAATTCAGTTGCAGTGTACCAGGCCCAGATGATGTGGATTCTTCAGGATGAGCTACCACAGAATATGGGGATCTTTATTGATGATGGAGGAATCAAAGGACCAACTTCAGACTACAATGGAGCAACTCTAGAAGAAAACCCACAGATCAGAAAATTCATCTATGAATATGCTATCACTTTGGAAAGGATTCTGTATAGGATTGAAGAAGCTGGACTCACTATATCTGGACAGAAATTTGCTTGTTGTGTCCCTGCCTTGGATTTGGTTGGCCGTGTTGTTTGTAAAGAAGGAAGGAAGATATCAACAAAGAATCTTAACAAAATTGAAACCTGGCCAGTCCCTACCACACCAACAGAAGTCAGAGGATTCCTGGGACTATGTGTCTATGTCAGAATGTTTATCAAGAATTACTCCACCATCACTGCTCCCCTCAGAAAACTTACTAGGAAGGACTCAACTTGGGACTGGACTGAAGATTTCCAGGCATCCTTTGAAGAAATGAAGAGAATTATTGGCAAGGATATCACTCTCAGTAAGTTGGACTATGGACCTAAAGCGGGACTTATCAAACTATCAGTGGACTCCAGTTATATTGCTGCAGGGGCTATACTCACCCAGGAGGATTCCAATGGACTAGACAGGCCTGTTATCTATCAATCAGTGGTCTTTTCCAAAAGAGAGTCAGAATATTCCCAATCCAAACTGGAACTCTGTGGTGTCACCAAAATTCTCAAGAAGCTTCAGACCAAGCTATGGGGCCAGCATTTTCAGCTCAGAGTGGATGCACAATGCCTTATAGGAATGATCAACAACCCTTCACTGCCCAATGCCCCTATGAACAGATGGATTGCCTTTATTCAGTTATTTTCTTTTCATTTGGTTCATACACCTGGGAAGACTTTCACATTACCGGATTCACTTTCTAGGAGACCATTGGACCCAGAGGAAGAGAACTGCCAGAGTTTTGATGAAGATGAAAAATGGATAAAGCCTCACCCTGGTTTTGGACTGAAGATTTCTTCTGTTGGCCTGCTTCTGGGGACATCAGCTAAGTTGGGGGAGGAGTTATGCAACCTACAACAAGGAATCTGGAAACACCTTCAGGAATATCTTTCAACCATGAACAAACCACCTGGATGCAACCCCCTGGATTTCAAACAAATTCTGCATAAATCAGCCAATTTCTTCCTCTCCAATAATGTCTTGCACAGAATTAACAAACCTTTTTCCCAGATAGTTGTTACCACTCCCTCAGCCCAAAACAATATCCTCCAAGCTCTTCATGAAACACTAGGCCACAGAGGTATTTCAGAAACTTACAGAAGGACTAAACTCAGGTTTTGGTGGCCAGGACTCAAGAAAGGTGTAACCAAGTGGGTCCAGTCTTGTGAAGCTTGCCAGAAAAGGAATTCAGTATTGCCAATGGAACCCAAGAAGCCTACTGGAGCAGCAACAATCTTTGGAAGAGTCAGCTTGGATACAGTTCATATCAAGGCTGGGAAATGGAAATACCTGGTAATTGCTAGAGATGATTTGTCTGGATGGGTTGAAGCAGTTGGTTTGGAGAAGATTCAAGCAAAGAAGATTTCACAATGGTTCTTGGACAGCTGGATCTACAGATATGGAGCACCTTGGTCAGTTACAGTGGATGGAGGCTCAGAATTTGGTCAACAATTCCAGAAATCACTAGTGGGAGCAGGAATAAAAGTCAAAGTTACCACACCTTATTACCCTGAAGCTAATGGAATGGTGGAAAGAGGACATCAGGCCATCAAGGACACTTTGGTTAAACTATGTGGACAAGAAGGCAAGAAATGGAGGAATTATTTACCTCTGGTTTTATTTTCAGACAGGATTTCCACCAAAAGATCAACTGGATACTCCCCTTATGAATTGGTACTTGGACAGCCCCCCATCTTACCAATTGACTTAGAGTTGGAAACTTTTTTTGGCATTGATTGGGCCAAAGTAAACAGCACTCAAGATCTTCTGTTGGCCAGGACTCTCCAATTGGAAAATAGGGATCACATTCTTCAAAAGGCTCATCAAAAATTGCTGGATACTAGGAAAACATCTGTGGACTATTGGAACAGGAAGAAGACACCTAGAGAACCACTTCAAACAGTGGATTTGGTATTAGTATATAATAAATCCTTGGACTCCCAATATGGAAAGCTCTTTGAGAACAAATGGAATGGACCTTACAGAATTACCACTCAAAATCCTGGAGGCTCTTATTCATTGGAGGAACTGGATGGCACTGCATTAAACAGAAGATATGCAGCAAGTCATGTTAAAAAATATCATTCAAGACCAATTGATATAGAATAAATTCCCCTGGCTTACCTAAAACAGAAACAAAACAAAAAAAAATTAGTACAAGACAAATCAAATAAAATAAAAAATAGATAAATAAAAACTCACAAAAATAAAAAAAAATAAAAATAAAAATAAAATATCTCATTTCTTTTCATCCTTCTCCTGTCTTTCCTGGATGATGGTATGCATCATTATCTAAAAATAAATAAATAAACAAAAAAAAAAAAAAAAAAAAAAAAAAAAAAAAAAAAAAAAAGAAAATCAGTTCTTTTATTTTTTTTTTTAGTATTTAGAGAAGATTACACACGGAATCAAAGGCGTCCTGGAGGCGACTGTACAACCGGTGCCAAGATGCTGCCGCGGCCCGGGAATCGCAATGATTGGACCGGGCAAACTCGGTCAGGTGTTCGTTCACGGTATCGTGGAGCGCGGCCACCTCTTCTAAAGAGAACGAATCACGAATAAAGGGGCCGAACGATGCAACGTTGGCCACATTATGGATGGATGGAGCAGCTGTAGAGGATTCAGATTTGGCGCTGTTCGTCAATGATGAGAAAGAGGAACCAATTGACAGCGGGCGAGTAGGGGACGACATTGTAAGGGGATCTAAAAGTAAACCTACAAAGTTTTTCGATTAAAAATAAACAACAACCGATGGAATGGTGTTTTTTGGAGGAAGCAAGGTGGAGAACGACGACAATATAATCGAAGCCTTTATAAAATCATCAATCCCATATTTTCGACGCCGGTGAACGACCCAGGAATACGTTCTTTTCCTTTGGCCTACAACATGGTTGATGCCGGTGCACGACCCGGGCTTCTTTCTTTTTTTTTATCTTTCATTTTATTGTATTCTTTTTCCTGTTCTCTCCATGGACCGTTCTTCTTACCAGTAAAGAAGAACGGTTCGTTTTTCATCTCCGAGGTCGTTCTTCGACCCGGAGGAACATGCCTCCGTTTTGGAGACGCCGGCGATTCCGCGGATACAGTATCACCCGAACCCCGCGTCCACTCTCCGCGCGGATTCACCTTTCATTTCCGGTTGCACCCCTCACCTCGCTGAAGAATCAAAACCATAGAAAATTTTCATTTAAAAATAATAATAAAAATAAGTAAAAAAATAAAAAATAAAATAAAAAAAATAAAAAAAAATGAAAATAAATAAATAAATATGTAAATCAACGCAAACATCAGAAAAAAAAAAAAAAAGAGAGATGAAACCAAAACAGGAAAAAATGACCATATTAAAAAAAAAAAAAAAAAAAAAAAAAAAACACAGACAAATTAATTTTTCCTTTTTTGGATACCAGATAATACAGGAGGCTTGGAAATCAAATCACCAGGAAGATTCAAAAGGGACCCATGAGGAAAAAAAGAATCATCCCATCCTGAAGAGGAATCATCCCATCCCCCCATCCATGATCCATCATCCTCATCCTCTTTTATTTTCCCTCTTCACTCCACTTCCTGATTTCTGGACCACCTCCTTGGTTATTATAACTCTTTACTCTCATTAACCATTAGAGTTTTTATTGAAACATATATAAATTAAAATTCCCTTTGCATATAACATTACCCCTTTCCATCACTTTCCTTCAGAATCCTTTTACCCTTTGATATATATATAAATCTTTTTTTAAATCATTACATATTTTAGAATACTTATATACAGTCACCCTTCTTCTCTTGAATTACCACCCATGACCATTTTACTCTTTCTTTCATCATACATATAAATACTACATATTATCATTACCCTCTTACCATATCATTAACATCTCTCTTTCTTTTTACCATTACCCTTACTCCTTACTCCATTCCCATATTACTTGCCTGGTCGGATAAGAGAGGGGATTCCAGTTTTGGAGCAACAGCAAGTGTGAAATTTCCAGCAGCTGGGAAGCCAAATCAATCAAATCCTCTTGTATTCCTTCTGAACAATTTTTGAAGCTACATTTTCTTTTTACCATTACCCTTACTCCTTACTCCATTCCCATATTACCACCACCCCTTTTTTTTCTACATTATCTTCTTGCCATTACCCTTACCCTTTCCTCTCTTCCCATATTACCACCACCCCTTTTTCTACATTACCTTCTTACCATTACTATTGCTCCTCACTCTATTTCCATATTACCACTACCTCTTTTTCTACCTTACCCTTACCCCTTATCTTTCATTACTCCTTTAGTCCTCACTCCATTCCCATATCACCACTACCTCTCTCCTCACATCAACAACTACCCCATAACATTTAAACCATTACCATTACCTTTTTTTAATCCATCTCCATATTACCACTACCTCTTTTCCCACATCAACAACTACCCCATTACATTTAAACATTACCATATCACCATTACCTTTTACTCTATTACCATATTACCTCCAATCCTTATTAAATTACCCTTTACATCATTTTATATTATTACATATATTACATCTTACAGTTATAGGATACAAACTCTGGATTAGAAAGCACTGGACTTGGATAAAGGAATAACGGACTCACTTGGATGGTGGCTCTATGAGGATTACCTGGACCTTGACTTGGACCTTTGGACAGCAGAAACTTGGACTAAACCCTGGATCTCTCCTGCATGTTGTTTAGAATGGAATTTATTTTTAGGAGCCTTGGACTTTGGACTTTATTGGACCCTGGATTCATTCTGAGTTGGAATGTAATATAATTCTAGGAGGCCACTGGACCTTGGACTTTATTGAACCCTGGATCATTCTAGCATGTTTTTTTGGATGGATTTATTCTTTAGGAGCTCTTGGATTATGTTGAACATTGGCTTTTCTGGATATCTTGGACAACTATACTCAGGATTCAGTAATATATGTACACTAGGCCTCTGGATTTGGATCAAGACTTCCTTCTTCAGTATGTGGACCTAGGAATTGGCCACCTTGGATGGATCTGGACTTCCCTCTTTGGCTTTGGACTTTTCACCCTTTCCCCCTTACTCTTTGGACTTCTCTCTGGGAAAAACTAGTGGACTCTTATTTTGGATACAGACATCCTTTTGTGGCAGCACCTCTTTTATTTGGACTGGACCTCCTTGGCTTGGATACAGACTTCCTTCTTTGGCTATGGACTTTTCCTTCCCCTACACACCCCCACTCTCAGTTTTCTCCCTAAAATTCCTTTTTCCATCATCATTATTACTCTGAATCAGGTTCCTCTTTTTTTCCCTGCCTGGGGACAGACAGCTTAGTTGGGGGAGGATGTGGTAATCCATACCTTTTCACATACAATCATCAACAACTTACATTTCCTCTCACATATACTTCATTATTATTACATAATCAGATTCTACATACAAAACTACCCCTAGTCACTCACTCAAAGTACCCCTGATTTCCCTTTGGTTCAGAAGTTATTAGCATTCTTAGAATATTACCACTTATAACCACATAACTTTACCAATACTAGAACCCCATAGGATATTATACAAGGTATTGATTTATAAATATACAGTACATAAATAAAACACAGATATTACATACTTTCCTTTAGTTTATATCTTCTTTGGTATAAAGTTGTACAGCACAGTCATTCATATTACATAGTTACATCTTCTGCCTTTATCATCCTCTTTGGTTACTAGTCACATTACATTCCTTATATACATAGTTACTAGCTACATTGGCTCATCTTTCTTACACTATCACTACTCTCTTTTGGTTGTATACCTCTGAACACATTTCCCCTTTCTCTTTACTGCCAGGATCAGCCATCTTGTGCCCTTTTGTATAAGTAGAACTCCCCTTAGTTCTATGGATGGGGCATGCACCCCCCCTTTTACCAAAGTACAGTTTACATTTACATTTACCTTTAAACCTTTTACATTTACTTTTGCATCAACCTTCACACAAATAACAATCATAACACATACCCCATACTCTTTCTCAGTGCTTTTCTCACTCCTCTTAAGGTCCCTGCCTCAGATTGATTAAACAACCTAAGTTCCCATTAGTAGCAGCAGTCTAAGGATTAGTGGAAATATAGCCACACCTTTTTCTTTCTTTTTCTTAGTGAAACCCTTTCCCCTCAGCATTAGTCAAGAAGGGCAGCCTCATCAGCACCTGTAGCTTCAACATCTTCTACTTACTGGATTTGTTGTCTATTTCCCCTTCAAGCTCTTTCCTGATCCTTTAGGAGTTCCACACCGCCCGAGACAGCTGGCAAGCTTGTACGCCTTGTAGATAGATTCGCAAGCCCCGCCAAGAACCCCAAGACTCGACACTCTGACCAGGTACCCAACAAAATTATTGCTACTGCCAAGGCAGTATCGTCCTCTCCGCCAACATCCCCGCATACGGTCTACAGGCCCATGGGGAAAGCTAGGATTAGTGACGAGGGGGTGTGTGCTTTTAGCACAATAACACCCCCGCAATGTGAGTCTGATAGATCTCCCCCGCATTTGAATCCCGAAACAGCTGGCAAGCCTCTTTCCCCCCTAGGACATACCCCTGCAGTGATCAGCACGGCCAAAAAATCGTGGTTGACATCGGCCCGATTGGCAGCAAAAGGGGAAGCCACGACTGCGGAGCGGACTACGGAAGAATTAGTACCGCGGTGCTACCACCAACACCTTGACATGTTCCGTAAATCAAGCGCCATGAGACTTCCCCCGCAAAGAAAGTATGACTTCCGCGTAGATCTGATCCCAGGAGCCACCCCACAGGCCGGAAGAATCATCCCGCTATCCCCAGCAGAGAACCAGGCACTTGATATTATGATTGCTGAAGGACTGACAAGCGGAACCATTCGACGGACAACATCCCTGTGGGCGGCACCGGTACTATTCACTGGAAAGAAGGACGGAAACCTGCGACCCTGTTTTGACTACAGGAGACTCAACCCAGTAACAGTGAAGAACAAGTACCCGCTCCCACTGACAATGGACTTAGTTGACAGCCTTTTGGATGCGGACACATTCACAAAGCTCGACCTCCGCAACGCATATGGAAACCTCAGAGTTGCGGAAGGCGACCAAGATAAGCTGGCTTTCATCTGCAGGGCAGGACAATTTTCCCCGCTTACCATGCCCTTTGGTCCCACGGGAGCGCCAGGATACTTCCAATACTTCATGCAAGACATTCTCCTCGGACGGATTGGGAAAGACACCGCTGCATACCTAGATGACATCATGATCTACACGCGGAAAGGGTCGGACCATGCGGAAGCGGTGGGCAGTATACTGGACACATTGAGCAAGCACCAATTGTGGCTGAAACCCGAAAAGTGTGAATTTTCAAGGCCGGAAGTAGAATACCTAGGATTATTGATATCATGCAACCGGATCAGAATGGACCCCGCAAAGGTGCAAGCAGTAACGGACTGGCCCGCACCGAAGAATGTCACCGAACTTCAACGATTCATTGAATTTGCTAATTTTTACCGCTGGTTCATCGACCATTTCTCAGGAAAGACCAGACCGCTCCACAACCTGACAAGAGTAGAAACCCCCTTCGTGTGCGACGCCAAGTGCAACTCCGCGTTTGAATCCCTCAAAACCGCCTTCACATCCGCTCCGATCCTGAAAATTGCGGACCCGTACAAACCGTTTGTCCTCGAATGTGATTGCTCCGATTTCGCGCTTGGCGCGGTACTGTCCCAGGTTTGCACCAAGGACCAGGAACTTCACCCAGTAGCTTACCTGTCCCGATCCCTTGTACAGGCGGAACGCAACTATGAGATCTTTGACAAAGAGTTACTGGCTATTGTGGCTGCCTTCAAAGAGTGGCGGCAATACCTGGAGGGGAACCCACACTGCTTGATGGCAATTGTATAACCGTAATTTGGAAAGCTTCATGACAACCAAGCAGCTCACAAGAAGACAGGCAAGATGGGCGGAGACCATGGGATGTTTTGACTTCAAGATCATATTCCGACCAGGACGCCAATTGACAAAACCCGACGCCCTATCCCGCAGACCGGACCTTGCCCCAGCACCGGGAGAAAATCAGCTTTTGAAGCCAGGTAACATCACAGAGCGGAAGTTTGAGGAGCTTGCGGAATGTGCAGAATTGGACAGCTGGTTTTGGGATGAATCAATTCAAATGGATGATGGGGAACATTGGTTTGAGGTGGATGTGATGGGGACTGATTGGGAAGATGCGGGAACGGATGACCTAGCGTTGTCTGACGCTGAAATCATTGCCAGGATTAGAGAACTGACCCCGCATGACCCAAAATTAGCTGACTGGATTAAGCTGTTACAGAAACCGACAGGGGACCACAACAGGTATGCGGAAGCCGACGGGGTACTCTATGACAAGGGACGGATAGTGGTACCAGCGGACTCGGCATTGCGGACGATGATCCTCAAAAGTCAACACAACACAAAGTCCGCAGGCCACCCAGGCAGATCCCGCACGTTGGCATTAGTACGGAGAAGTTTTGTGTGGAATGGAATGAAGAGATTTGTCAACCAGTACGTAGACGGCTGTGATTCATGCCAAAGAGTCAAATCTAGCACTCGACGGCCGTTCGGAACATTAGAACCCCTCCCAATCCCCGCAGGCCCATGGACGGACATTAGCTATGATTTGATCACTGATCTCCCTGAATCCCGCTTGAGTGACAGCATACTAACAGTAGTAGACCGACTGACCAAGATGGCCCACTTCATCCCATGCAAGAAAACCATGAACGCGGAGCAACTAGCGGAACTGATGGCAGAACACGTATGGAAACTCCATGGAACCCCCAAGACAATTGTCTCAGACCGGGGAAGTATATTTATCTCCCAAATCACACGGGAATTGAGCTCCCGCTTGGGGATTAGACTACAGCCATCCACAGCGTACCACCCAAGGACAGATGGACAATCCAAAATCACCAACAAAGCAGTTGAGCAATACCTGCGGCACTTTGTTTGCTACCAACAGAACAATTGGGCCCCACTCCTCCCAATGGCCAAATTTGCTTACAACAACAACGACCACACATTGACAGGAGTTTTCCCGTTCAAAGCCAACTACGGGTTTAACCCGGCATATAGCGGAACCCCCTCAACAGAACAATGCATCCCCGCAGTAGAGGAACGACTCCGCAAACTTGCGGAGGTCCAAGGAGAACTCAAGCATTGCTTAGAAGAGGCGCAAGAAACAATGAAAGGCCAATTTGACAAGAAGACAAGGGAAACACCGGAATGGGACGTAGGGGACAAAGTATGGCTAGACGGACGCAACATTTCAACGACCCGCCCCAGCCCAAAATTGGAACATAGATGGCTGGGACCTTTCTCTATCTGTAAAAGAATCTCAAGATCCGCGTATAAGCTAACACTCCTTATATCCATGCGGGGGGTACACCCCGTATTTCACGTATCAATACTCCGCAAACACAGACCCGACAAAATTGCGGAACGACGGAGGGAAGACCCGGAACCAATTACAGCGGACGGCGGGGATGAGTGGGAAGTCAAAGAGGTACTGGACTGTAGAAGACGACGCAGGAAGACCCAATACCTGGTCAGCTGGAAGGGATTTGGAACAGAAGACAACTCATGGGAACCGGCGGAAAACTTGAAGAATTGCGAGGAACTGGTAGCGGGATTTAATTCAAGATTTCCAAATGCGGCAACTGCTCATTGGCGGAGGCGGAGAAGGAAGTGAGGAACAAAATTGATAAGAGGTGGAATTTTTTTCTTTTTTTCTTGATTGGCGAATGAGTGGAGGATTTAGCATTAAAAGGGGGATAATGTCATGAGCCGTATTGCAAGCCTGCCCACACCAAAGCCCGCACCACATGTAGATGGTCTATCACGTACATGTCACAGACAGACCACTATATAGTCTGTCAGGACGAGGATCCACATCTCTTCCTCATCCTGCAATCTACATTATAGGATCCCAAAACCCCAGAAACCCAGAACCCCATAGCCTTCCTCTCCACAGATCAGACCATAACAATCACATAAACTCTGCGGAGATGATGGACCCATTGATTTAAATTTTGAACCACTTGATAAAAAGCGATTGACCTGAGTATAAAATTTCAAAAACTTCAACAATGAAAGTAACAATATTGATTTGAATTTCTCACTGACCCTTGGTTTGTTTGATGATATGATGCTGGTTATATCAGGTAGGTCCAGAGTGGGTGGCAGAGGAGGATCAACTGTATGCATGTCATCAGTATTTTCATTGATGACCTGCACTTCTATCTGAAAGAATAAAATCAAGACTCATGAGCTGGAGCGGATCAATAAATCAATGATGTAACACAGATTCATAGAGAATCAGACCTCTTGCTCTTCCAATTCCCCTGATAGAAGTGAGGGATCAATTGATAACATTTTGTGAATCTCATTGGGAGAAGGCTGTTGGTTATGTTGATTGTTATCTTCATTGGGGTTTGGCAAATTGATCTGTCTTTCTTCACATTCCAAGGAGCCTTTTCTTTGATCTTCCTCAATGTCATCGCCAGAATCTTGGGCATTGAATTGGGCTAGTGGGGTGATGTTTGCTTTCTTCCCAAACAGATGGTCCATCTTGCTGTAGAATGGACAGAAACTCTCTAGTTTTTCACTCACAGAGTGAATTCCTCTTTTTGCATCAGAATTGGTGATTCCAAAGCCAGTAGAGATTGAAAACATGTGAGCCTGGCAATACTTGTTTTGGTAATTTTTGAATTGTTCCCGCATTTGTTTGGCAGTGAGGTCCAGTCTACCCTTTGTTTTCTTCTTAAGTTTGTTCGCCATCATCTGAAATCCATTGACTTTGGAGGATGGTGGTCGGCCAACCTTTGTTTCTTTCTTGCCTCCAAAGCAAGCATCATAGTTCTTCTGGTTTTCAAGCCAAGAAACAAGGATTAGGTGATCATCCTTCTTCAGTTGACCCAATTACTTGGAAGGAGTTGTTGATTTAGAAGGAGTCAAGGTGGCTTTAGGGAGCTGATTGGTTGCCGAGGTGGTTTGAGGGAGGGAATTGGTTGAGCATTGTCTTGAAGATTTTCTGTTGGGAGCCATTGATTGGAGATTTGGAATGTTGAAGTGTTGATATGGTTGTGGTTTGATGGTTGAGCAAGATCAAAATGAACCTTTTGTATTTTTTCCAAACAATTGATTGTTTGGTGGTTAACTTTGACAGGCCCCCAACAAAATAACCTAGTTTTTTTGCCAGAATAATGGCGGATTTGAAATGGCGAATTTGGCTGAAACCCGCCATTTTTTTGGCAGGTTTCATTTTAACTTTGATACCCCTTATTACTTATTTTTCATGTTTGATGCTTCTTTTCTCATTCTTACCAGGTCCTAAGTGCTTTCTCTTCATCTTGAATTGTGTGAATTAATTTTAAGAAAAAGAATGATAATTTTATTTCTCTTGCTCTCAATGATCAACTTTTGTGAATCTATGAAAAATGATGATGTATTTTATTTCTTGATTTTAGAAGGAGAAACAATGAAAAAAAGAGATAGAAGGGAGACAAAAGACAAAAGATATACATAATAAATAGAGGAAAGGAGATACAGAGAATGGAAAGGACACAAATTGAAAGGAGAGAGAAGGGAGGGGAATTTCTTTTGAATCCATCAGTATATCCAGAGCCATGGAATAGGCCTCTCATCATCTGTGGGGTATAGATTAGCCTTGTGAATGCCTCAATCTGATTGCCATTGTTTGTGTCCCCATTTATATTTCCATATTGTCTTAGAGAGCTCTTTAATAAACTAAATTCCTTCTCAATTGGGTTCATATTGGGGGAGTAAGCCAGAAGGTAGACAAGGTGAAACCTGTGATCCTCAACAGGGTTCATGATTTGGGCATTGTCCATGATGAGGAATATTTGGGGACTAGGAAAAGGGTTCATGTTAGGAAGCTTATAACAAGAGGAGATCAGTAATTGAATGTAATTCTAATGTAGACAGATGGAAGGCAGACTTCAAGCACATTTTCCAAGTAATTCTTGAAATCAATCCTCTTGACGGTTTCCTCTTGAATCATCATGGCTACGAGACCAATAAGTGCAACTGGTGGGATGAGGTTGAATCAATTGGTGGCCCGTCCCACTGGGAGTCTTGATTTCCTCTGGCCCAATGAGACCCATCCCCAAGTACAAACAACCCCTTCCATACCTATCCCACGTTTTTCTGTGAAATAGATACCAAAAATCAAGTAGAGTGTTGTCGGCCAGTAGTCCAAAGGTGTGAAAGAAGAGAGTGGGAAAATGAGGCTTACTGTCAGCTTGCTACTAGGACAGAGCAACCTGTCTCAAGCATGTAAAACATTGCTAAAATAAAAATACACATACAAAACATAATATATCAAATAAAAGTTAAAATTTTATTTGATATTCTTAATCTAAGCTAAAATTAACCTAAGGTACCTCAGCCACAGTTACCCCTAATTCTTACTCCTTGACTATTTAAATCAGCATTGAATATTTAGCAAGTACCTTTAGAAAGAAAAGGCACTTATATTAAGGTATGCTTATATATATTAGCATATAGTCTTAAAACCCATTTCCAGTCACTGCAATGAGGTGTTGTGTAAATCAGGGGAGATAGTGTAAATCCAGCGTGTCTCACTCCAAACCCGCATACCGCAGTCCGCACAGCTTGAAACCAACCCGCGTGACTAGGAGCCCACTCAAAAGTTGGGTTACAAGCCCCCGCGCAAACATTAGACCCCTCACAGGCCCCCAGCGTGGCACGCGGACACCAGAGCCAATAAAATCAATGCACAAGGCAGCAAAAAGCGCCCTAGTAACTTCATTATGTATGTTACATATGTAATAAAGATTACTAGGGACTAGACTAAATATTTATATCATTTTATATTATTGTATATACTAAAAACAACTACAGTAATACTGAACAACAGCACAAAACAAGTACTGTGGCTTATTATAAGATACCAATAAGCCACAGATACTAATAAACACCAACCAGTATTTATGCACTACAGACTGTAATTAGTACAATAATAATAAAATAAAATAAAATGTATTAACTTGGTGACTTATACTCAAGGCACAAGCTTCTGTAGTGTCACCAAGAAGGCCAAAATGTGGTCAAAGCGCCCACAAGTTGGCCAATAACACCTACAGGGTCCCCAGAGGGATCTCAAGACTATTGAATGAACTCTTCAACCGCCCAATGAAGGCTCCTCATGCTTCCCAATACCCACTAATTTACTTACATACCATTTACTTCAGTATATATCTTTATAAACAGTCTGGTAAGTTCCTTAGTAGTTATTCTTTAGCCTTGTCTTCCCCAAAAACTCTACAGTGACCATCCAGCTCCACAATCCACTCATCAAAGCGCTCTAAACTGTCTTTTTTCACCCTGAATATCCTCAAGCTCCCTCTAGGATTATTAATAGTAAGTAATAACCCTTTTCTTGAAGATATTCCCCCGTTTCCTTTCCTGGTATTTAAACCACCCCTGTGTCAGCAAGCCCCAGTGTTCCAGGTACCTAAACCCTCTGCATTTATGTGCAAGATACCTTAGAGGGATCTAAACCACCCCTGATTTATCAGGCCCCTCTGGTTTTGATTATATTAAATTTATTTAATATAATTATTACATTTATTCTCTATTTTTTTATGTCACAATTCCCCATATCCTTTGGGAATTTTAACCTTTATCCCTTACCCAGAGCTATTACACTCTTTTCCTTATATTTTTGCACCATGTGTAGCTAGAAGGATTTATCCTTGGCATCACATAGGCTGACACTTACCAGTGAAGACCAGGAACTTGGGGTTGTAGTTGGCCATGAGGATGATGTATTTTTTGCGTTGGGTTGGTTCTTGATTAGGATTAACCTTGTTGACTCTTGGCTCATGCAGAGGCATTGGTGGAGATTGTTTGATATGGTTTGAATTGAAATTCAGAGATGGCATTTGCTTATTGAGACTGCCTGGATTTCTTCAAGGGAAATGGTGTGATTGTTGGTGACCATCTCCAAGAGGAATGAGAATTTTTTGTCTGAGGGAGCCAGTGCCCAAACCTTGCACTGCAGAGATTATTGTATCAGATTCTCAAATCTGGAATTACATCAGTTAAAAAAATCTGTAATCATATCAGACAAAGCTGGTATTGTATCTACCACAACTGATATTATATCTACCTATTATGATATTATGTCTATCATCAGGGATATTACATCAGTTGAAACTATTTAATATCAACATTACTGACTTGATCTCAGATTTTTCCGTCTGATGTAATACCCATGGGCCAAAATATTATGTTAGATGCAAAAAACTGATATACAGTCAGGGATGTTGATATGTAATTGCATCAACTGATGCAATATCTTTCATGATAGACATTACATCATGCAAGGTAGATATAATATCAGTTTTGGTAGATACAATACCAGTCTTGTCTGATATAATATCAGATTTTTTCAACTGATGTAATGCCAGATTTGGGAATCTGATACAATCATACTGGCAGTGTTGGTGGCATATGTTTCTGGATTAGTTACAACTGCACAGGTGCTCTCATATAGTGCCCACCAGCGTCCAAGGGAGTTGGAACTGATGGTTGATACATGTGTGACATTGATCTGGTCAAGAGATTTCCCTTCCAGAGCTGCCCAAACCAAGGTCTACTTAAACATGGCTGTATACTTGCAATACATTAATCCTAAGAGAGAAACAGGATGAATCAGCAGGTTAATTTATTGAACATCTCAAAGAATAAAGGAAACAACCCCCGGTGGTGGTGGTGGTTGTCAGATCAATTATTGGATGATGGCAGTGGGTGGTGGTGGGTGTTGGTGGGTGTTGGTGGGTGGTGGTGGGTGGTGGGGAGCTGAGTATATTTAGGTACTCAATTGGGGCCCGCGTTCCCCCTGAATTCCCTGCAGTCAAGCCGTGCACATGGATGTTTGCAGCTGCACAAATCTTTTCCAGCTGCAACCGAAAAATTTGAAGTACGCGGCAAAAGCCACAACCTTTTTTGGAATGGCTATACATAAGAGCATTCACAGTCATTTTGATAAAAATTTCACAACCGTAGAGCACTTAGCGAGCTTGACTGCCATTTTTTCAAGAGTGTCCCCACTTGCGGCTTGATAACCCGGCTCTATTGCTGGGGTATCAAGCTGGTTCCACACTTGTGCCCCTCTGCAACTCAAGTCAATAACTTATGTTACAGAGGAACACTACACAGGGTGGTATTTCATGAGGGGGGGAAGTTTGGGGTGTTGGTTGGGGGAGGGGTCACTGACAAGTGACATGTGAAATCTGGGACAACTTCCCTTATCAAGCTCAATAGAGGTCCATAAATTTATGGACCGCTATCAAGAATACTAGCAATTTGATTGCTATTGAGCACTATCAAGCGCACGAGTGGGGTGTTGTCTTGAATAAGTTAGCATCTCGAGTCACTTTATTGAGACAACTGTGGATGCTCTAACAAAAACCGGTAAACTCAAGAGAGCTTTTGCAAGGTTAAATGATGTGCGCAGCAGAATTGATCCACCAAAACCCTTTTGACTTGAGACAGACACAATAGAATCATTGTTTTGGCGGAATATAAGAAAAGGACCGGAAGACCTATTTTCGCTACCTAACCTCCAATTCACGTAAGTTGTGTAAGTATTACATCTATACGGATTACCTGAAACTGTCATCAAGGTTCGAGGATTTGATCTAAACGAGAAACGGTCACATACCTAGTGTATGAATGCATCACTGATACTTACTCTCCCAGCCCAACAACATACCAATATCCGGCGAGAGGCTGTGAGGGGTATTCAGGTAGTGTTAGAGGGACGAGGTATGGCTGAAATGAAAGAATTTCTATCATCTACTACCCATCAGATTATGCTCAGCTGGAAGGATGAATGTTATGCAACTAGCAAATCTACAAAACAAGCCAAGCGTAACACCACCGGACATCCTTGATAATCAAACGTTCGTTCTATGACCATAGGGGAAGTGTGTTCAACATATTTTTTTGTCTACTTGAATTTTTGATTTATTCCCAATTTGTTTTACCCCGTACTTCTATCTTAGGCCTTGGTTGCATCACAAAGAAGCTCAAGGATTTCAGTCAAACAGCCTAGCCATGCATGTTACAAGACAAAAGCTTTTAGTTAGTTGAGCTTCAGCAACTTTTTGATTTACATTGTTTGTTGTTTTGTTATCAGGGTACGGGCGCTCATTGACCAGGTAGAACACCATGATAACCCCCAAGTAGATATGTGTACAATTTTTTGACTGCGTTTTGAGTCGAGAAATGGCTCAGCTTTACAAACAAGGTTTCTTACGGGGAACTATTGCAGAGCCTGAGGCAGCCTTTGATAGTAGTGACATCAAGACAGCAAATCATGGTAAGCCGTAATATTTGCACCCCTTTTCCCTCACATATTAAGTTGCTACATTGAGCCAATGTAACTTCAGTCCCACAGCTGGAGAGATATTACTTCAGTGAGCTGGGGTATGACACGGAGATCGACTGGGATCAATTTACAAAATTCAAATACTCGCTGCATTTCACTCCCGACACGGTCATAGACCACCTGTGGGCAACCCTAGACCCTATCCTATGCCCAGACCCCTCGAGACAGCTCACCCGGAATACCATGCCAATCCCCGCCAAATTCTCCAACCCTGGCAACCCTTCCCCAACCCTGGGCGGGCTTCCTGGAGCCTTTTTTTTTACAAGTCCAATCCTGTTGCCGCTAACACCTACACACCCCACCCTACAATAGCCATTACTCAACACACCACTCCCTCAACCTCCCAACAAACTTACCCCGCAAACCCGGAAACACCAAGGTGCTGTATTTAACATCCAATTATTTATTCACCAAAAATGACCCTCTGCGAACAAGACTAACCATAACCAACATTTTTTCCAAAAAAAAAATAGATTCGACGACATGGATGGTCACATACAAAGGACCAGTAATTATTCCCCACCGCAACAGGAAAATCCATTGCAGGCCAAATTCGTCTCCTCAGGACTTCAGATCCAAGGGTTAAGCCACCGAAACGTCCCCAGCCAGCCCTACGTTGGAAACCGGCCACTTCATTATGGAAACCTCAATCTACTCACGAATACCGCAATTTCAAACGCCACTCGCATTGGTATACCCCATCCCAACGGGATTTCTCAACCCGCCCAGGGTCCTTTTCTACAACCCAGATTCAACATTGCACCAGCGCTTCCCCCTTCCCAATCCCTGCCATGAATTCCAGCCATCCCAAATGAGGCACCTTGTCCTCAGATACTACCACAAACATATCAATCGAGGCCATCACTTCAAATATTCTCACCAGCCAACCCATCTGAGCGCACACCTGCAGAACTAACACAGACGCAACATATCCTGCCGTCTGCACCACCTGCCAACCCTCCCGAATCGATGCTTTCCCCAAATCAATACAATACTAGAAATGTGTTGCGGTCCGCTAATGAATTAGAAGCTGATATACTGGCAGAGATTGAGCAGTTCTCCACTGCAGCTCACAGTGGGGCACGGGGTCAAACGTGGAAGAGGCCGAGGGACTCGAGGGGCCAGCGGAACTAGAGGTGGCCGAGGTCGTGGAGCCAAATCGATATCATCATCTAGGGAGACCCACACTTCTGAGTCAACTGACCGGGGTGATCCACTTTGACATGAAGTTTTTCCCTTACCAGTACCCATTGACAAACTGCCGGAAGATAACAAGTATGGCGAAAACCCCAATGATCCTGAGGACCCCCATAATCATTTTCAACGACAGCACTTGGAATCCAAAATCATGGATGAGCTGAAAAAGTTACCATCAGATGAACTACGTCGCCGGGCCACCAGATACGCCAAATATCAGCGTCTCATACCTGAAGATTGGCACAAACTTGAACAGGCCTACTTTGCTTATCAACGTGAGGTCTATCTGATTTCATGCAAGCAAATGCTGACCATCAACCCTGCACTGTCTTATCTGGGGATGCTAAGCCGTATGCGGGGAGCAATGTGTTTCAACCATTTTTGCATGTACGACGAGGTTGCAAGTGTGACACACAATGATAGTGAGTTCTCCAGTTTGATCCTTGAATGCACTGTTACACTGTTACATTGAACTGAGCCACACTCAACTTAAAAAGAATCCTTACATCCAAACAAGCGGGCGCGTCTATGTGGCCTCTTATGGGCTGAAGTTGACTGCAAGACTAAAGAAAAATGGAAAGACCCACAATTTGTCGAATCACAGAAGGCCCTCCATGGCCAACCAGAAACAGGTGATCGGGAAAAATCTACTGCTTCTCCAGCATTGCTCCCCAATGCAAGATTCAAGCTAACGGATTGGGCTCGTGAGATCAAGAACAATGTGAGTGCATATACTAAATTTTGATTCATTTACAGGCTGAGCTGATTGTGCAAAAAATCTCAAGCTGAGGGACCTGAGTACAACAAACAACGTGGAAGGTTTTTTTTTAATTACATCGCGTGATCCACAGTCAAACACCCTTATAACAGGCGGCAGTCTTCTCGGAGAACAATTTATCGGCATGATGACAAAAAAACCTCACAACCCATGCAACAGCTTCTTCTCCTTCGTTAGTGGCTGGGTTGCAATCAAAGATATAACTGGTGTCGAGCCTTCCCCTCCAGTTGTGTCAAAGAAGAAGACCATTTCTGATGAAACACTGGAATTGTATAACAAGGGTGAGTTGAAGCTCGATTTTTACCTTTTATTTTTACCTCCATAGATTGAGAGAACTAACTACAGCTTTTCCCACTTACTTGATTGCAGGCAAAAAGAGACACAATATAGACAAAGTGCGTCGACTTCTGTCTAAAGCAGTGAGTGAGTAAGATTTAAAAAAATCATAATGATTTAAATACATCATCACATCAACAAACTTACATTTTTCCATCACTCTATCCTTCCCTGAATTACTTTACAGGCGACGCAACCCACGGCACATATACAAAGGGCTGGCCTGGGACAAAGACAAACTTAACACTCAAAGAGCTGGGGGTTTTATTGAGGGTGAAGGATAATACACATGGTGTAACTCCTCAGGCCTTTTGTGGTTGACCCTCTGATATGGACAACACCCGACTGAAGCAAATCATCTGCGCTTTTGGGGAGGGGTGGGTAGAAATTAAAAGAATAGGAATAACTAGAAGTTCGATTTCTTCATTAGATCATGCTTTGTGAGATAGAAGAAATACAATTATAGTAGTAATGAGTTATTACCTAGAAGCAGAGCGAGGACAAGGAACTTTGATTTTTATGTTTTCTTTTCTGGTTTTTATCAAGAGATGAGATGAAAGACTTGTGAGAAAAAAGAGTAGAAAGGAAAAAGAAATTGTGCCTTGTCGATGAGTCTTAACGATTCCTTAAACGACGGCTTCGGACAGGTCTGATATCGAGACAGTGTTGGTGCTGTTTCCTAACGTATCAGCTTGACCTTTATGTTTCTATACGAGTCGGTGACTTCAGTATTGTTGGTTAGGCTTGTCGAGATCCTTTCTAGGAGTGCTGCTGGAGTTCTGAGGCCGAGTCGTTCTGCTAAGGTTTTTGGCTCGACTGGTTCTGCGTCTGTGTATTCTTTGAGTCAACCAATACAAAGTGTCAGCTTTGTCTCATAAGGTCTGGGTTAGGGTTTTGGTCTAAGCTGCAAGCGGGCTTACCTCTTCTTGCAGATGGGTCTAATCTCAACAGCTTGCTTGGAGGGCCTAGCTGCGAGTCTGGGGCTTGATTCTTACAGAAATAACGGGCCCTCAAAGTTCTTGAGGAGGTAGCAAGATGGGTGGATTGGCGACAGAGTTGACGGTGTCAAAGACAAGAAAAACTGGGGGTAATCGGCGCACCAAGGAGGCAGCAGGAAAACATGAAAATTCCAACGGCCTCAAATTGAAAAATTGGCACATTGTCAGTGATACTGAAGATGAGGACACACAAGAATTCAATCATCGGGGGAAGGTGAGCTGTACAATAAATATCCTACAGTTGATTGGTCCAATGATACTAACAATACAGAGAGGGTGGTTTTTATCTATCAGGAGCGTGAAAAACAAGACGGAAAATTAAATGCAGTTGCAAATTTATTTGAGGATTCATTGGTGGATGGTCTTGATCAACAGGACTCAGACCCTAACACTGATTCTTCTGAAAGTAGTGACCTGCCAGCGCCATAATTATCACAATTATTTTTTTCTTTCTTTTCTTCATGTTATTGTTTTTATGCCCCCATTAATTTTATTTTCTGTAAATACCATCTTTATTCTCTTTGCTTCCATTTCTTCAGGTGATAATTTCTTCTACACATGATTTTCTCTCTCAATTTATTCATTACGCTTATCTTGCAAATAAGTAGATGATGCATGTGCATGTGAATTCCAAATAAAACCAAATCTTTCTCTGCCTCTGCTTGAAAAATAAATTAGCAAAAAACAACAAATTAGTCATTATGGCTGGTGGTGTCATTTAGACAGAGACAAAATTGGCTGCTAGTAGTTTCATTTAGATAGACTAAGAAGTTTCATTTAGATAGACTGAGAAGTTTCATTAGATAGACTGAGAAGTTTCATTTAGATAGACTGAGACAAAATTGGCTATGAGTGATTATTTCTTGGTTTCAATAAGTGATTTGTTTGTGCCTTCAGTATAAAAATATATGGCTGATGAAGTTGACATGTTCTGGCAGAGTAAATGGGCTTGACAGGTTGAGATGGGTGCACTGTTGCTTCCTGCAAGGGCCACTACAGTACTCACCCACATAAGGCCCTCATCAAGGCATCAGCAATGCTGGGTATAATCACATGTTGTATTATCAACAATCCAAGATACCACTATGCCAAATTGTGGCTCTCTTGTTTGAAATTTATAAAAGCACTGAATCCACCTGATATTTCCATTTTCCCGATATTTCCATTTTCCCTGTGTGAAGAGTTAATTTGGGTTTTTACACATGCTGTGGTTTTTCTGATTTATCTGAGCTCAGTAAGTTACTATTTACTAAAATACTATTTGTGACACAAAGTTATGTTTCCCCAGAAGTCATGCATAGATGGGGAGTATTTTTCTTGTAATCTGTTATCTGTATGTTTTAATGTCAAGTGTGAATGATAAAAAAGTGGCTGGCAGAATTTATTGTTGGCAGAATTTATTGTTGATGAAATATGAGAAGAAATAATATGTGAAGTGTGATGAAATAAACAGGGGACTGGAGGCAGAGACACAAGGCAGGGGTGAGTTTGGTAGTTTGGGGAAGGATAAATTGGGAAGCATCCAGAAATAGAAGGGGGGTGAGTTTGGTAGTTTGGGGAAGGATAAATTGGGAAGCATCCAGAAATAGAAGGGGGGTGAGTTTGGTAGTTTGGGGAAGGATAAATTGGGAAGCATCCAGAAATAGAAGGGAAAGACTGTCAGTATATCATCAAAGTGTATTCATTCATTATTTGATGAAATGAACATGTAATGTATGAAGTGTATTCATTCATTATTTGATGAAATGAACATGTAATGTATGAAGTGGCTGAAATGATTAGTGGTTGGCTGAATTTGTTTGTGATTAAATTCCAGGAGAAGTAGCATATGAAGTGCCTGAATCTATTGTTGATTAAATTCCAGAAGAAATAATGTATGGCTTGGCAGGAGAGAAGAATTTGTTGTATTGGTTAATTTAATTGAGTTTCTGAGAATGTGTTTTACTTCAAATCATATGTTCCAGTGGCCACTAATCATTTAAATTTTTTCACTACCCAAAGGTTGCAAAGATATTCATCTTTAAAGTAAATGAAAAATTGATTGAAGTAATCTATATTGGAACTTCTTATTAATATGTATCTTTCAACTAAATGAAAAAAATTATTGAAGTAATCTGATTCATTTCTATTTCACTCACCTATTGTGCATAAATGTTGGCATTTACTTCTTGGGACTACATTGGAAGTTATTAAATTTCATACTCAATTTATCCATGTTTCATTTGACCAATTTAAGTCATACACGGACTCATGGCTCAAGTAATATCCCAAAATGAAATATAATCAACACATAAATTTATTCAGGATTCATGTTCACACTGCTGCCAAATACATTTATTTTATTCTCATTTATCCAAAAATATAATCCTTCAGATTAGTTGGAAGAAGACACTCATGTAGATAATAAGTTAACATTGTTCCTACCAAGAGATTACAGCGGAATATTAATTTTTTATACCCAAGTGAAGGTCTTCACAACTATGTAATATCTTTACCCAAAGCGGCATAACCTTAAATTGGACGGGCAAGGAATAACCTTAAATTAGCCGGGCAAGGAAGCACCGGTGCAAGGAAGAGACCCCGGCGTGTGCACACCTTGTTAGTTTATAACCACTGTTAGTTTATAACCACACAAGGTATGCTTGATTTCTATTGTGCTACATTATTTGCCACGATTTACAAAGGAAAAAATTCTGAAGCAAACATAACTATCTTTTCCCTCCCAATCTGAATCCAAAGGAATTGTTTTACAATGAATCGCCGCAGAATTCGCCGACCAGCTGAAAGCCGAGAAGACCTCTTCCGAAGAAGATTGAATGCAGCTGAGGACCTTGCAGCTTTGTACCGTCTAGAAGTGTTGATGGATTCAGCAATTCAACGTCCAGCCCTCTTCCCATCTGGCGAAGATATGATGTTCGACCACCGCAACGATACATTTGAACCAAATGAAAATGAATTCAACCCACAACCGGGGCGTGAAGACAGTGACAACGACAAGCAAGACAAAAATTGGCAGACATGGGTAACATTGGAAGAAGTAGAAGAACCTGATCTAATTGATCTGATGGTCCAAACAAGTAACGAGAGGCACCGACAGCAAGCAAGGGAATTCAATTGGAAGATACTCCTAGCTCAACTGCACCCAGCTTACATGGCTCAAAAGATCCAGACGGCTAACTGGGCGAGTGCAAATTCCTACCACAATTTTTCCTCTGACTGCAAGTGTGGATCGCAAGATACCAATCACCGATCAGTGGACTTAGTGGACCTTCACGGTTTGTGGAATTTACCTATATTTTTTTTTGCAAGGAATCCTTGCTGACACTGCTGGCTGCACTGCATATTTTTTTGGGCTTCAATAACTCAGGGCAACAACGGACAAATATCAACTTCTGCAGATGCACACCCAATGCTGTCCGACTTCTGTACCTAGGGTACTTGGCAGGCTCTCCTGTTCACCCTCAGACAGCATTTTCATTCCCCCTTCTTGTTTTCCACAATCATCTGTGGAATAATTGTCACGTTGGCTCATTACCATCTACCACAGCCCTGACCCATTTTCTAGAACCCCGGTCCCAAAGACTTCAAACTCGCATAAGCCACCGTGTAAGCCAATTTCTCATTTAATTTGTATGAATGAGCCAATGTCTGATTTCTGATTTAATTTGTATTAAATTGATTCTAATGGGATACAATCAATGAAAGGCTCGAGATGTCCGTAAACCCTTCAGTGCAGCTGTAGATTTGTATCGGAGACTGGAGGAAACCTTGGATAAGCTAATACATACAGTACTCGGATTGAACGACCAACAGGTTCTGGTGTCTAGATCTTGTCCAGCTTGCTTCGGTCCTCAACCACTGGATTCCCTGATATACCCAGAAACCACTCGAGATTGTTTGGTGGTTTGTTTAGATGGTAACTTCCAGCACTGCCACCATATTTGCACACCAATGGGGGCACGCCCACGCCCATTGCACGCCGACAAAAAAAAGGTGTGCTGCCGGCACACCTTTTGTTTATCGGTGTGCGGGCTGCACGCCCACCCCTGGGCGTCAGCACGCCTGTAGATGGGCGTGCGGGCTGCACGCCCATCTACAGGCGTGCAACACTGCAGGCGTGCAGTTGCACTCCCTGTTCAGAAAAGGGTGTGCGGGTCGCACGCCCTTTTCATGTGTATAGGCAGGGGCGTGCCCCTGCCTATATACATAGAAAGGGCGTGCGGTTCGCACGCCCTTTCTATGTATATAGGCAGGGGGCACGCCCCTGCCTATACACATAGATCGGCGGACCGCCGACCTATGTATATAGGAAGGGGCACGCCCCTTCCTATATAGATGCTGATGTCATGTGTACAAAACAATGTACGCATGACATAAGCATCCTTCCCCCCCCCCCCCCTCCCCCCAATCCTTCGCCAATCGGACTTCCCCCCCCCTCCTCAAATCCCTCCCCAACCACCACCTCACCGACCCCACCCACCTCCCAGACCAGCCACCGCCGCCACCACCGTTCCAACCCACCACCCACCCAACCCAGCCTAGCCGACCGACAACTCAAGCCGCCGGAACAACCCAGCCGCTCAAAAACCTTGAGCCAGCCGCCAGGACATCGACAAGTAAGTCGATGTCCCCCTCCCCCTGATTCCCCCGTTCCCCCCTGTCCCCCCTGCCCACCACCCGAAACCCTGCCCGCTCCTGGGCCTGGCCCAGAGGGGCCAGATGGGCCAGCTGGGCCTGGCCCAAAGGGGCCAGATGGGCCAGCTGGGCCTGGCCCAAAGGGGCCAGATGGGTCAGCTGGGCCTGGCCCAGAGGGGCCAGATGGGCCAGCTGGGCCTGGCCCAAAGGGGCCAGATGGGTCAGCTGGGCCTGGCCCAGAGGGGCCAGATGGGCCAGCTGGGCCTGGCCCAAAGGGGCCAGATGGGCCAGCTGGGCCTGGCCCAAAGGGGCCAGATGGGCCACCTGGGCCTGGCCAAAAGGGGCCAGATGGGCCACCTGGGCCTGGCCAAAAGGGGCCAGATGGGCCACCTGGGCCTGGCCAAAAGGGGCCAGATGGGCCACCTGGGCCTGGCCAAAAGGGGCCAGATGGGCCACCTGGGCCTGGCCAAAAGGGGCCAACTAGAACCAGTGGCCCCTATGGACACATTCAAGGACTGAATAGGCCACTAGGCCCCCTCCCAACCCCCCATTGCACCACCAAATGTGCATGGGACACATCTGGGCCTACATGGCCCCAGGAAGTCCACACAGAGGTGTACCAGGCCCCACATTCCCCATCTAAGCCCCCTAGAGACACTCCAGCACACAAAGTGCCCCCCAAAGTCCCTGCAAGGCCTTTTTCTCCATTCCTTTCTCATATTCCCACTACAAAAGGTACTTACTTCCAGGAGCGGCAGCTGACATCTGTTTTACTTTGCAATCCAACCAACAGCAACACCGTTTTATCCACCTCCTTCAAACTTTAGACGTATTTCCACGCAACAACAATGTCTGGTGGTCATGAACAATCACGTAAGTTCTGTTTCTTCATCAGATTTATTACAATAAACCCCCTGCTTACCACTTTCCACCCCAAAACACTGCAAATCAGGTTTGGACTTTTGGCAAAAATGCACTGAGCTTGCTCAGCATCCCGCATGCAGTCCCGAGGAATACAAGTATCTGGAAGTTCTTGCCAACAAAATCAAAGCTGAATACGAGCAGTCAGACGATGAGGGTCATGAGTCCTCAACTCGCCCAGCGCCAACAAACACGTTTGACCCCCCAGCTAGCCAAACCATCCAACATTCCACTCCTAGCGTCAACCAACCACCTCCTAACCTCAACTGATTCATTCCTTGGTTTCCCGATCTTCCCAAAGACCTCCCACCACCTCAAACAACCGCTCCACAACTGTCAGATTGTCTCTCAGCAAACAATGCGGCACCAACACTTCATCGCACACCAGAACCCACTCGAATTAACAACATACCAGCTCAATGGGACAACAAACCCGCTCCATTTGACAACGGCTTGCCCAACGTTATGAACCCGGCATATGGCCCCATCCACCCATTAAAGTCACCCAGGCGCAACAGCAAAGGCAAAAGCACCTTTCTCACCACCTCTAATCAGGCTTAACTCAATACTATAACTACCGCCATAGAATCCCACAATGCCAACCAAGCCTTGTGTACCTCATCTCAAAACCGTGATGACGAGATAAACAACCCAGATGCCAAGGGGGAAACCAACCCTGAAGAATTGGGATTCAACCCTCCAGCCTCACAAGTCTCTTTGCCATACAGCCATCCTGCCACCCAACACATCCCCAGGAGCTCAACTGATCTATCACAACGCCCACATTCCACTATTGTCAAAAGTCACCCACGCCGGGCTCTCTACCGCTATCCAACTGCAATATTTGTTGATCCTACATCCAAAAAATCCCGGCATCACACCCCAAGTCCAGACAATCCTCCCTCATGTGGTGCAAGCCCAGGCCCTCAACAGGGCTCCTCTTCCTCTCATCAACAGATTGTGCGTATCGACCCAAGGCAAACCAGCCCAAACTTCCCAACCCACCTATTCACTCCTCACCCAACTGTCATAACGGCCGAACACTTGAAAGGCATGAAGATCTCCCGCACCGCAACCACTAATGCAGTGGACAGTTCCAGTTAAATGCCCAGCTCCAGTTCAAACCCCAGCAAGAGGTCAACAGGCCTCCTCACCCTGCAAGGTCCACACGGGATGCATGTGAGTCATTCCCCTCTCCTCTAAACATTAAACAACTCTCAAACTCATGTCTGTCTGTCTGTTGCAGCTGTGGAACTATTTTTACCAGGCCCACTGCTTCCAAGATCAGTGGTAGAAAATTTGAACAACGATTTGGCGTGTGGCATTGCATGGTCCATCACATCAGCTGAGAAGATGATAAAGAACATTGCCTATGTCCTCAATCACCTCCCCCATATGCTCTCTTGTCATGGCCCAATGGACCACAATTTCAAGGAAAGAGTGTGGCGGGAAGTTACCATGACTCTGGCTGCTTGCAAATCAGGTAATTCTCCTAGTTACTATCTATTTAATTCTAAATGACACTGACTAATGTTTGTGGTGCGGTTAATAAAAAATCCTCCACCCTGCTACTTCAATGTCTCTGATCACTCATGACATGATCAACATGGATCAGATTGGAGTTTTCCAGGCCAACAAAAGCAAGACAATAACCAACCAAACTCAGGTACACACACTGGCCTCAAACATGGCATCATTCATCTCTCCTCCTGACATGGCATACCTCCGACTCAAATCTGCTTTACATCAATGCTGAGCTTTTTGTCATCTCAGACAGCAGGGCGCCCAATGGGAACCCCTTCCACTAGATACAACAAAGGTCCACTCTGCTCACTGGGGCTTCCAACAAACCTACAAGAACCTGGGGACATTCAATGCCAATTCACCAAACCTTGGCGGCCTCATGCTGGTGTCACAGCACCTTGTGGGGGCAATGTCAGCTCTGGCGTATATCTGCAGCATATCCAACTTTACCCGGCCACATCCAAAGCATACATGGACGGATGAGTGCTCCACAAGGAATACACCCTCTCAGATTCAGATGCTAGCTGGTCTGCTTGTTTTTGGTCCAACATCGGTCTTCACATTCAACAGACAGACTGCCAGCAATTCCACAGCTTCAGCCTTGCTAGAATTTGGGGCCAAAGTCCTTAAACAAAAGATGGATGGTGGTATTACTCTCCCAATGCCCCACCAAACTTTAGACAATCTTTGTATATATTTCCTGGACTTCTTGTGTGCTATGGGCTTTGACAAGATTGGTGAGAATGGACTCCCCCAAGTGGATTGGGAAAGAACCTACAAAGAATTTCACCACTACTTTGCTACTCACCACCTACTCCACATTTTTTCTCAAGATATAGAAATAGCTTTGTCCAACTATCACTTCTGACTTGTATGGTATTTAACTCCTATCCTGTGTCTCCAGCTCTACATGTTGCATGTTCTATTGATCACTTCCATCCGAATGATACATTATTTGCCTTTTGGTTTATCTGTTTCCTACATTATAGGTGTCAGTCTTGGTGTGCAACTAAAATTTATTATACATATGATATGATACTAACAACTGAAAATTGTATTAATGATCAATTAAAAGTATGATTACCTTACTTGATGCTTATATACTCATATACATATGCTTAAAGCCCCATTAACTTCTTTACATATGTTACATATGTAATGAAGAGTACTGGGGACTACATAATTGATTATATTAGATATTATTATTATTTGCTCATTATAAATACAAATCAGCCACTAGTATTAATCTATAACAACCAGTAATAATGTACTACAGACTGTAAGTTAGCATAAAGAAATAAATAAACTAATAAAATCAATAGGTGACGTGTATTCAAAGCAGGGGCTGCTGAAGTGTCACCAAGAAACCAAAAATGGCCAAAATGTGGTCCAAAGATCCCACAAGTTGGCCAATAATACCTACAGGGTCCCCAGAGGGAAATCAAGACTATTTAAGGAGCTCTTCACCCGCCCAAAGAACGCTCCTCAAGCTTTTTTATACCCAACCCACGTATTATTAGATATACATCTTTTTAAAACAGTCTGGTAAGCTTCTTAGTAGTTATTAGCCCTGTCTTCCCCAACAACTCTACATTGACCATCCACCTACCCATCAAAGCGCCCAAAACTGTCCAGTTTCACCCTGAATATCCCCAAGATCCGTCAAGGGTTATTACTAGTAAGTAATAACCCTTTTCTTGAAGATATTCCCCACTTTCCTTTCCTGGGATTAAACCACCCCTGTTCCATCAGGCCCCAGTGTTCCAGGTACCTAAATCCTCTGCAATTTACTTGTAAGATACCTTAGAGGGATCTGAACCACCCCTCATTTATCAGGCCCCTCTGGTTTTAATTATATTAAATTTATTTAATATAATTATTACCTTATTTTTCCTATTTTTCCTCTAAATTTTACGTCACAATTCCCCTGTTGTATTTGGGAATTATAACCTTAAAACCTTAACCAGAGTAATATCACTCTTTCCTTATATCCTTGCACCACTTGTATCTAGAAAGACTTGTCTTTGGCATCAAGGAGGCTGACAATATTCAGGAGTAATGTTGACAGCCATTACTCTACTTTTATTTATGGGAACTAATTTAATATAGTAATTACAAATCAGAGGAGGGGTGTTACATTGGCTTGCAAGTTTTGGAGTAAAGAAGTGTGGCCGGTTCAATGATGCTCAACCAACCAGCAGCTTGGCTCTTTGGAAATGATCTAGGTATGGACGGTGGAGGGAAAAGTACTAGGCCACGCTTGACTATACCATGTATCCAGTGATTCCCGTTAATTAGTGCAAGGTAGATTGGGCTGGCTGGTTTGGGGTCGGGTGCAACCGTTGAAGGGAGAAACTTCATGCAGCCAGCTGCTTGGTTGTTTGTGAGGAACACCACTGGCCTATTGTATGCATTAGCCAGAATAGGACCACCATCAAGCCTGCCCGGGCACTGGTCTTTTGGGATTCTCCACGTGAATGCTGTTGTAGATCTTCTCGAACATATCTGGTCCACCTAGCTTCCTCGTCCAAAGTGCCCTGTTGATGTGCAGCTTGTGTAACATGTCCAATCGCACTTGATACCACCCATTGTCTCTAGCATACGGGCCCTCGGGTTTTTCAGCAGCCAATGCATGTGCCACACAAGAATACCCACAGTTGCCATTGCCTTTGGGGTTATAAGTTGATTGGACATACTTAATGACCCAAGGAGGTAACTCCTCAACCTGGGGGAGATGAGGGCAAATTCAGCATAAGCACAAGAGAGTGAGTAAATTGCTTTGCTCTCATCAGTAATCATAATGAATTCACACTATGTTCACTTAGTGATTGATCAGACAGAACCTCTTTGGAGGCTTGAGCCAGTGTCCCTAAGGTGGGACCACTTTTGACAACAAAATTTTCATCCTGAATTCAACCAGAAAGGCCAATCAGTTATAATGTTGACTCATTGAATGGGCTCATCCTAACCCTTGAATTTACCACCAAAGTGGGTGGCCTGGGGGGGTCATTGGCCAGAAAATCACCTTCCGTATGCGGTGGCCTGGGGGGTCATTGGCCTGAAAATCACCTTCCGTATGTGACATAGGAATAGCATCCTGATTTGCAAAAATACAACAGAACAATTAGGCCAATCACTATTAGGAGAAGCTTCTTGGTTTGATTACAGGGGCTTACCAGGGAAGTTGACATTGAAGACCTGGCAAGAGGAATATCAATCGGATTGTCCTCTGCAAATTCACATGCATCTCCTGCAGACCCAAAGGGATCTCCATCACTGCCATCAGATTGATCATTGGATGAGTCTGATACTCCACTAGATGACCCAGAATGACTGCCTTCTGTGGAGCTCCCTTTTTCCAAAGACATCTGACTCAATGCAGATGATACTGAGGGCTTTTCTTCCATACAGCGTTGGGACTTGGGCTGGTCAGCAGTGGGGGGACTTGCTTTCCGCTTTTCTGATGTGCGGCCTGGTTGGTAGTCTTTGTTGGCTGCATACTTAGATGGTAGCTGAGACTTTGGAGGTCGGCCTTGGCGCTTGGCCACACACGGTGGGCTCTGATTGTCTTCTTCAGAAGATTTTGCGGGATTGGGAGCCTTTCTTGGTTGGCCTTGCGGTTTTGGGGCGGTCAGTCTGGCCAAGGTGGGCAGCTCATCAGGGTCTTCCATTGATGAAGAGCTATCTTCTTGCGACTCTTCCAACCTTCTCCGCCCCGCTTGATTCTGACTGGTCCTTGCGCGCTGTTTCCCTTTGGCTGTCTGTGCCTTTTCAATCTGAGACTCCATGATTTCCGCCTGAGTAGGATCTTGGGTTTGCACACGGCGGCTCCCATTCTTCTTCTTCCAAGGTCAATTTGGTTTGGTTGTTTGTCTGATGGGGTCTGGCTCAATCAGTGGGACCATGTCACGCTCTGTGATGCCAAGGACTGGTATCCTTCTAGCTACACAAGGTGCAAGGCAAAAAACAATGTGGAATAAGGGTTTGTTGGGTGATTTTTAATATCTTTTTTATTAATATAAAAGATATTAAAGGTTTTTTAGGAGGGGCCTGCAAGCAGGGGTGGTTTAGTTCCCTCCAAAGGTTATTTAAGAGCTTAATAAACTGGGGCCTGCAAGCAGGGGTGGTTTAGATCCCAGTGGTAATAGTGGCTGAAAAGGGCCACAACTCCTGAAGGAAAAAGACTTACTGTAGGCCTTAAGGGGAGGAGTGGGGACTTTTCAGAGGGAAACTGGACAGCTTGAAGCGGTTGGAAAGGTGTGTTGGACAGCTGGACAGAGTGGGAGTTGAGAGAAAGAGGCTTTGAGTCTTGAGGACTGATTTACTGGGCAGGACACTAGTAGGCTGGACTGGTGGAATGCTGGTTGTAAATATGATAAAGCTGGGGAATCCAAATACAGGGGGAAGAAAGGGCCTCTTAAATGCCTTTCTGGAGCCCTGATGGCGAAACATCAAGTGTTATTTTGGCTATGGGAACACTACAAGGAAGGAGTTATCCTTAGTAGAAATAAATGATGTAATTTATCAAATTATTATATGTACAGGCTGTCAATAATTAATACAGTCTGTCAGTCATCAGTAGACATCATCTGAGGGCGCTTCAAGGGCTCTTAGTTTGATGTACAACATGTATTGATCACTTGATCAATAGAATAAAAAAGAAATAATCAAATTATAGTACAGAATCTTATTTCTGTTTAATTTGGTTATTTCATATGTAAAGTTCTGTACCATGAGAGTTCTTGTCATACTTGCATGGAGGGCGCTTTTAAATTTCTCCATTCAATTATTTGACAAGCTAACATCCTGGGAAAAGTGTCAGCATTTGTTATTTTTCCCGTGATTAAAGGAGCTTGTCATTTATTTTAATTGTACAAGTTCTTTTAAACTTGTTTGCATTATTCTGATGTTTTCTTTATCCCCTGTTTCGTGTCTTTCATGTGTTACGATATTATTTAACTTATACTGTATGTATTTGTATAAATTAATAATAATACAAAGACTACAAAACAGCGTGATATCTATGTCAAATATTATTTAATATTTTATTTATGTGTTTAAAGGATAATTACATAGTTTATTTAAGTAATTATCCCGTATTTTGAGGACTTCTAATTATTAGAATACTCTCATATTACATATGTTTATACCTAGTAAGTATTTTAGCGCTTAGTAGGAGTATTTGTTAAGTTAATTTGCTTATTAGAAGGAGTAAGTTTTCTAGGGTACTTTGGCTGAGGTACCCTAGGTTATTTTACTTGCTCTTTCAGAATATTAAATAATACTCTCACTTATCTCAAAGGTTAATGAGTTATTATTTATTTTATTGTTAATTTATTTATTATATTTGTTTATTGCATTATTACTACGTAATAATGTTTATATTTTAAAATGTTATCTTTTTCTTATGTGTATTATAATTTATGTTACATTATTACTTATGTAATAATTTCTCTGTCATATGTATTTTTTATTAATTAATTATTACTTTATTTATTGTTCTAGTCAGGTTGTCTCTGAACTAGTAGCAAGCTGACAGACCACATGTGTGTTTGCAACAACTCGACACAAATTCTTCATCAGTGCCGGCAAAGCTGTGGAGGGGTGAGATTCCAAGATCTCCTGCTTTAGCGCCTCAAAATCATCGTCAAAGTTATACGGCTCCTCATCAAGGTTCTGTAATTTAAGCAAGGTCAAGCAGGATTAGCCAATGGGTTATGGAGGAGGGGGCAGATATATACACTGACTGGTCCATCTGGGTTGTAACACAATTGCCACTGGGGATGAAAGTCCGCTGGTTCCACATCACCCTTCTCTTCAAGCAACTTTTCAATCAAGTGTGCACATGGGACCCCCATTCCCGCATTGAAGTTCCCCGTACACTGCCTGACCGGATCATCACGTTTGGCCTTTTTCATTTTCAAGTACTTATTGTACTCTCCGATTGCCAATTTGAGGGCATGGGTTGAGATCTTGGTGTGAAGCGGCTTGAAAACATTTGGGAGTCCGGATAGCCCTTTGATCCTTTCATGGCCAATGGTGACCTGTGCTTCATCCAGTTGCTGGTCCACAGCTGATGAAATGGTCAGGAAGAGCGTAGCAAAGTCGATCTTGCCAGATGTCACGTATGTTTTGAGCCAGCTATGAGCTGATTCACCTCTAGATGACGTCAGATTCCCCAAGTGCGGGGTTTTCCCAGCCCATGCAGACATGAATTGTTTGCGACAGGGCAGAACATGGTTCTGAAGGTATTCCAGAACATTTGCTCGTTCCCTGAGGTCCACCTGAAGCTTTCCCCAAGCTGTGTCGAATGAGGGTTCGTCCGGTGCGTATGTAACCTCGTGCCATAGCTTCATGAAATTCGTCCATTCGTCTGCCTTGGATGCAAAAGCCTGTTTGCAGTTGGTGACAATGTTCCAATCAATGTGCCAGGTGCCCATAGGTTTGAGGTTGCATTTGGGAAGTGCTCCGCAATTGCATTTTGGAGAGCCACCTCTTTGTCCGTCACAAAGACCATTGGAGAGCTCTCTGGTTCCCATACCGACCTGCAAGAATTGATAGGTGTATGTAGAATTACCATCAGATTATCATTCCCATACTAAAAAAGACAATCACCACACTCACTTCAACTTATTCAGAGCCCAAGAGTATGCCGCATTTTTCTCATTCCTCATGAGACAAAATCCAATTGAGAAGGAGTTGTTTGTGCAGGTCTGGCCAACAACATGCAGTAAGGGGTACTTGCAGAGGTTGGTCTTGTACGTGCAGTCAATATTAACCACATGATGGAACTTGCGAGCGAGTAACATTGATCCAGGGTGCGCAAACCATAGGTAGAGGAGCTTTCCGTCATCATTGTAAACTTCATCGTGAAGCCAGTTTGAGCCTTTGAGGCATCGTAGAAGATGGTTGATGGGGGTGTCGCCAGCCCTCCGCTCTATCTTCTGCGCTGCTTTGGTGTTGTAAATTGTCCGGTTTGTGACAAACCGTCCCTCAGTCGTACTCAGCTGCCGGGCAATTGCCTGTGGTTGCAAACCAAGAGAGGCCAGTCGAGCAACCTCTGCTTGGCTCTCTGCCCCAAGTGTCTTGTGGATGGCCTCGTAGTTGTGCTGGATGACATTGTGGTTGTGCGGGACAGTCTTGCTGCTGAGATCCCAATAGTCGTTTTCACGGTTCTTGGCACATGAACAGTGGTCCGAAATCTTGAAGGCGCATCCAACTTGTTTAGTACGTGATTCACAAGCCCGACAGGAGTCCACGGTGGTAGTGTCTTCTCCAGCCAGTGAGCAGGCAAGGTAAATGTTCTTCCCCGCCTTGGATTTTGAGAACGCCAGCCGATAACCATGCTTGGTGGCCCATGTGGACACAAATTTCTTCAGATCGTCAACACAGGTGAACAGGTATTCAGGTGGAGGGTCCATTGGCTCTACGAAATTTATTCCCATGAGCATCCATTGGAAACAGTATGATGAAACAATGAGGCACTGACCTCCCACAGAATAGTCAAACAATCTGACATCCTCACTGGTCAGTAGGGCTTTGGGCAAAGCCTTTCCATCCGGGTGATTTGGGGCCATCAACAAGTCGTTGGTGTGGTGCGCAGATGCACTGGGATCTGTAGAGCAAAACATTGGTAAGAACACCGCAAAGGACTTTTCTGAGTGAAACCTACAATCACCTTGGGGATTTTCCTCAGTCATTGGAGAGGGAACAGACATTTCCAGGGGGATTGGGGAGGGAAGGGACATTTCCTGGGCGGTTCTTGCAGGAGCCAGGACTGCAGACGGTACCACAGATGTTGTAGAGTTGGAACCACCTGATTCATCAATAAATAGTCAGCTCCCAATAAAGCAAATTTACCAGAGAAACTAAGACCCACCTTGAGCTTGATCCTCATTGGATTGGGTGGGAAAAGAGGGAGCAGGCAGGTCATTTGCAGAAGGCAGGAAATCAGGGGGAAAAGCTGATGATTTACAGTTTGTCAGCTCTCAATAAATATACATTACAAGAGAAAGTTAGACCTACCTTGAGCAGTATTGTCAGTCATTTGAGGGACAACCAAGGAAGCCAGTGGATCAATTGATGTTGGTAGTTGCACAGATGGGGCAGACGGACTTAAAGAGTCAAGCAGAGAATTGATTTTGACAGCAGATTGGTTAGTTTTGTTGTCCCAGTAGTATGTGGGCTGGTTGACGGATGGGTTGCTGGGTATTGATGCCGACGGGTTGCTGGGTATTGATGGTGGGTGTTGGATTGGTTGGGGGGCATTCCAGTTGTTGGAGTACATTTCCTGCTGTAATGTATAGGAGGTTGGTTGATTGGGTTGGTGGGTGGGAGGAATGTTTGACGTCTGGTGCAGGGTGATTGCTGGATTGGTGTAGTTTGGAAAGTTAGGATTGAGTTGGCCGGTGACTGGAATGTGATGAAAGGCTGTACTGTTGCTATAGGAGACAGTTTGGGATGATTGGTGGGGGAGAATGTTGTTGTATGGACCAAATGATGGTATTTGGTGCCCCATATGGGGTGCGGCATCCAGCGGGGGTGAACATGTGAGCAGCAGTCACAGTCACTAGAATATGAAAAGATAGCAAATCCAAGCAGGATTTGAATTATTTATTACCAGCAACCTATAACCAGTAATTAATGACCTGTCCTCGCAAAAACAAAGAGATTTAGCTCTAGATAAGATCTAATAACAAAATAAAACGGATCCATGGGTAGGCTTGTCAAGTCTTACACTGGGGTATGTAACTGTCAGTATAAAGACGAGCCAGTAAACTTGGAATACAGTATGTAGTGCTAGATTTTTGCAGGTATTTAAGAAAGATCAAATGAGACAAAATTGTGTTGCATGCGTGATGCTTGTGTAATTTATATGAGCTGTTTGATTTGCGAGTGACCTCTATGATGGAGGGAAAGACGCCGATTGAGGGCAGAAAACCAGGAACGAGGACATGGTGTAAATTAGAGTAACACCTTGTGGACGATCATCAGGTTATAGGAACACAATTGAGAGCGGTGAGTTGGTAACACCTAATCAAGTGGATAGGTTAGGTGAACCTTTTTCTGTAATCAATAAAGGCGGACAGATTGCTCTGAACTTCTTCGGCTTGTCGCCGGAGGACCGGGTCTTTTCGTTTGTCGATTTTCTTGACCTATTTTAAACGTAATAGAGCAGTTTATCAACAGGAGATGGAACTTCCTTTGGGCAAAACACTTACGATTGCTTGTATCGTTGGAACAGCGGCCTTGATAGTTTCCAAAAACTCGCGCTGCCGGAATACTGGCTCGTCGTATTCTCTTGTCTCATCCGCGTATACATCAAATATCCCATCAAGAGATCCGATGAACAAACTGTTGGGAATATCGCTGCCTGGGAGGTTTGATTGAGAAATTATGTGGATGAGGATGTCACCAATAACCTATACAAGTGGATCAAGCATTAGAAAATTGTACTCGATGAAAATGGTATTCAACTTAGAAGATTCGGTTAGTACTTACTGCGTTCTCCTCAACAGACACGTTAGGCCGGCTGGCCAAACAGATCAGTGCCGACAAAGCACGACTCTTAAGGGTTTCGTTTTCAGACGTCCGTATAATTTCGACTAGACAGTTAGTCTGGTCGGGTCTAATTGGGAGTGTCGGGCAAGAATTTGCAGCGCTCAAGAGGACTCGTGATAGACTCCAGAAGCAAGTTAAAGCCGATGTTAACAGTTGTTCTCGGTTACATCGTTGTGACGGTATCGAGCCATTGGGTGCTTTTTGTTTCCCTTTTCGAGATAGATGCGCATGATGTGCAAGTTCAGAGGTAGTCGACCAAGATGATTTCCACACTTCGTAGATAGATTCCTGATTGGTCGAGACAAATTTCTTTTCACAATGAGTCGGCGCGCCCTCCAGTCTATCGATCGTGATCATCATGTTATTCAATGCATCTGTTGCGCGTAGGTGAATACCACTTAAAAGTTCGCATATCAGGTCTGGAACCGTACCGGCAATTGGGCTAGGCAACATGTCATGCGTATTCATTGCAGTGGGAATGATGTTCTTTCCCATCGGTTCGGACTCTCCAGATTGATAAAAGTATGGGGTAGGTTTGGCCAAGTTGATCAAGTGGCTTAGCAGATACGAGAAAGGAGTGGATTGGGGTGACGGGACGAAAGGTTCCGACTCTTCAATGTCCATCGCAATATTTTTATCCTGGGCATGGGGTTCGACTCCATTGGCTTTGGTAGCTGAAGTGAATTTCGAGACAACTGGAATCTCATCCATGTCGATGTCTTCGTTCTGACATTGTGAACCTTGGTCTTCATTTGGGTGCTCACCACTATCATTAGAATCGTCCATCTCGTCGTGGTCATTAGGTTCATCGGCATCTGATCCATCGCTTCTGTCAATCTCATCATCAAAACCATCGGCCGAAGCACACCATTCACCGACAAGTTCAAGAGCGAGCTGAACTAGTGTTAATTGGCGCTCTATTGACTCAAGCCTGAGCTCAGCCGGAGAGGGGCCTTGTATAGAGGCCTTGGACAAGTTAAGATCCGAAAGTGGGGCGGTCGGCTATGGGGGTGAATTGTGACATGTCAATTGCGGCCGACAGGAAGTACGTCGTGCCCTTGAAGCAAGGGCCGCGAGAGCGATGAAGTAATATTTTTACGCACAATGGAGTTATGGGCTTCAGCCGCTTCTACGGCAAGCTGACACAAGTCTATCTTCAACTTTGGAATGAGAACATGCGGCATTTTTTCATCGTACTCAGATTTGAACGAGAGTTCACCTGAACGTTTTCTTGTATGCAAGATGACGTTGCGCAAGATACCTATTGAAACGACTTTAAGAAGCTCAAGGTTTTCATTATCTTCTGGTGAGAATTGCTTGACTGGCTGATCAGGTCTGTTGGAAAGGGTAATCAGTGGTTGAATCGGTACGTTATCGGAGAAGGCCAATTGCTTTGATAATTTCGGATGATCTTCTGTGAGCGCGTAAAGGCATTGACCAGAGGCTAATGCACAACTGGAGGGTACAACGTGATAGGAGTGTGTCGACTTCACTGTCTGATTTGTATTTAGGTGATCAGTGAATAGCCGTAAGATGTTAGTCAACAAGGGAATGATATCTTGAAGGGCGATGACTGAGTCCAGCCACTTGGAAGATGTTTCCCTGTCGCCCCCGGAAGAAAAAATGTCAGTGTTGGGAAGCATTATGCATGAATTGAAGCCAAGCGGCGTACTGACGCTAGAGACCATAAGATAATGACCACGTTTTCTGATATCAAGACCAATCGAGACCAGATGAGTGATTGAGTTGGGGTATTTGGGACCTCGCTTCCGTTGGTGACTTGAAAGCTGTCAAATGAAGCTAGAAGCTTGGAAACAATGGTGTTCAAAGGTGCGAGGATGCCTTTGTTGGCCATTTCTCCGCATACATCTCTTCCACTTTCAATCACCAAATTACGGAGTACTCCAGTAACTTCAACAACGACGTCTTCCTGGTCGGCGTCTTCAGTCAGCCGGTTGATGAGAAGACGTACTAGGTTTTTGGAAAGAAATAACTGGCGCGTGGATGCGGAGGAAAGAACGAGATTGGACAACGCTGCTAGAGACCATATCCGATCGTGTGAAGATGGAGATGAGATCTGAATGTGACAATAGGGGCGCAAGACTGTCAGTTAAATGATTAGGATAAAACTCCGACATTTCATCGCGTGAAACCGTTAAAAACCTTGTCCAGGACCGCAATTGTGGCTTGCCGCTCGTTCTGTTGGCTTTGATTCTTAGATTTCTTGTGTTTTGATTTGGATATGACTTCCGGGCTGACTGGTGCGGATGGATTAGGCTGATCCTCGTGGTTGATAGGAGCACCATTAACATGGTGCCTGGCTGACCGAATACGCCTCTTGTATTGAGCCTACGCAGAAATCAGGGGGAGAATCTCGTCATGATGGGTCACTGAGGGGGAAGAAGCGATCCGAGAGGGAGAGAATGTACCTACTTTGCCCATGTTACCAGATATGTTTGCAGATTTTAGATCTTGTGGGTATGAGGATGGTGTTGGGAGCAAGGTGATAAAAAACCGATGACACAACATGTGGTCGCACCAGTTAGGGCTACCCAAACCAGCTCTAGCCCCCGAAGGGGGCTGCGGCATTCGCACAGAACGGGGAAGACGGCAGCTTTTTCGGCATAACTTGCACCACACAACGTTTTGCCAACTTCAGCCTGTTGCAAAGGTTTTTCTTAGTTCTAGAAGATCTCACACACCATGAGTTGACAGTGGCGATTGTCGTGGTGGTTTAATTGAGGCCAGGAGGGGCTAGGCCCAATTGGAGAAGATCTGATAAATCTTGATCCCCAGCGGCTATATTTCTAGGAGATCGAAGGTTTCCAAGGCACCTTTTGGAAAAAAGAACAGCCTAAAGAATACTTTTCAATCCATCCCTGTTCTGCTGTCAATCCTCTAAGGGCCTGAATGGACAAAGAATTGGTCACTGGATGAAAAGTGACATTATGCAGCTTTTGTAGAGTTTGTAAAATGAAGATGTATCTGGAGAGATTTGAACTCACAGCATCAGGTATGCTGAGACACGTGAAAGGGATATGCCTTTACCAACTAGCTCCCTGAATGTAAACAGCTAAGGTTTCTTCCGTGGCTGCACCCTCTGGTTTCCAAGCAGAACTTGTGCCGCTGCCAGAAACCTCAGCTGTGGTTTTCCTATGGGGGCATATTTACACAAACCAATACACATACATGTAGATCAGCCATTACAGCCTGTGATCATGTGCAGGAGAATCCAAAATAGTCTATTGTTTCCCCAGGGTAGGCAGCCTAGATCAAGCTGCTACCCCAAAGCTACAATCAGTCAGCTGTTTCATGAATGTATTGGAACCATCCCCAAATCTAGAATATCACATTCTACTTAGACATCCCCCAGACAGGTACTTGAAGCAATTAGCTAGACCAGAATTTCAAGGTGTTCAAGTAATACAAATTGAAACAATCTCCACACTCAAACTCCCTTCCTTCTACCAATTGGCCATTTAAATCTTGGCATATGAATGTACTTCATATATTGCTACATAGTTGATGAAATATCTGCTGTTTCTTATAGATGATTATTCAAGATTTACTCAAATCTACTTATTGTGGAACAAATCTGGCTCAGAGGAAAAGATTCTGTCTTGCATAAATGAAATTTTAAATAATACAGGTAAGTGGCCTGCAATTATTCATACTGTCAACAAAATGGACTCTAATCCACTTATTTTGGCGTGTACAGTAAGGAGTTAAAAAGTCTTAAACTGTAAAAAGTTTAATATAAAGATGTAACTTGTATCCAACATTACTTTGGTGTTTGTTTAGAACAATAAGCACAGAAATACACAGATTACTACCCTGCTGCCAGACTTCTGTTATGGGAAATAATTCCTCAGAAGGGCTAACCAGACTGTAACACGGTTCCTCCAATTGAATTAAGGGTTGTAATTTAATTGGGCAATTTGAATAATTTTGACTATTAAAGATAGTTATAAGTAAAAAACAGGCCAGTCCTCCTAGCTTACAGGAGAAGGTGAGTGCCTTGGTAGCTTATAAGAAGTTATCTAATGTATATTTAAGATTGATGGGGAGGATATCTTCAATTTGGTGAAGAAACCTCCTCTTTAAATAATAAAAGATCACTCTGCCAATTTCTTTTGAGAGTGGTGATTAGAGAAAATTGCTAGCTGGTGAAAGTGATCACTCTGTTTGTGATCAAATGTGAAAAATGGTGTTATTTCTAATTAAAATGATGCCATATTTATTTCACAGTCTTCAAAATATTCTGATAGCTATTTCAGTCTAATTCAATTCTTTCACTAAGAAATATATGTGAAAAATTATTATTATTATTATTATTATTATTATTATTATTATTATTATTATTATTATTATTATTATTATTATTATTATTATTATTATTATTATTATTATTATTATTATTATTATTATTATTATTATTATTATTATTATTATTATTATTATTATTATTATTATTATTATTATTATTATTATTATTATTATTATTATTATTATTATTATTATTTATTATTATTATTATTATTATTATTATTATTTTTACAAGGTTCTGACCAAAGCATACTTTCTTTGGGGCAAATATCCACTGCATGTGTTTAAACTCAATAGTAAAAATTGTGATCTGTGATGGTGGATTCCTGTTTTTGTATGGTTCAATAACACACCATCCAAGTGTGTTTCTTTGCTGTTTTCACCACGGGATACTATTTGTATCATCTTACAGTGTATGTTCATTTGAAAAGGCAACCTATGGGTTCTGACGAGACCTTTGAAGAAAAAAGAGAATCCATAGATCAAGCTCTGAACCACTATGATTCCTGGAATTCATTAATTCTGTTCTTGTTGTTAATTTTGGATCCATGAGAGTCGTCGGAATTATCTTCATCGTCACGACTCGCGTGATCAGAAAAGCGGGGGCGAGATGATGAAGCGACCTTGAGATGCTCATCAAGAGCGCCAATAGAGAGCAATTCAGCTTTGAAGTCGACCAGCTTTGTCGACAATCCGGCGCTGAGCTTGCCATTGGTCTTAGAGATCTCAGAAGAGCATCCAATGCCGGCGGATTGTCGCAGACATGTGCCAGCACGATTGCAGATCAATGTGGGGTGGTTGGCGTCCGGGTGATTGGCAATTCATGCCCCTCCTGGGATCGAGAGGAAAGAGTTGATGGGTACAGATGAGATAGTTGTTCAAGTAGTGCTAGGATATGTCTCGAAGCAGATGAGCTGATGAGAGTTATTTTGGATGCCAAAGAAGATGCAATAACGTTAACAGGCTCGAACCTGGTCGAAGCGCAAAATAAGGATCATACTCACTTATTCCAAACACCAAGAACCACTCCAGTATCTCTCCTGGCATGAGTCAAATCCGGATCAAAATCAAGCTCACTAGCTTGGTTAACCTCTCGAACGTAATCTTCCTTGCCTATGGGTCTCAAGCCAGAAGAACGAGCGTTTGTAACTGTGGTATGTGTGGCATGTTGTATTTCGGCCTGGCGGCCTGATTTCTATGAGTCGATTAGATGGGCAGGGATTTCTTGATCAAGTTCGAGCTCTTCAATAGTCCTCTGGTCATCAAGGTCGTCGATCAACTCTTGTGGCCTTGGTTCAGGTGGTGAGGTAGCTTTGGGAGATTCTGGCTCAGCAGGTAATTGTGGTAGGATACGGGACCTGTTTAGAAATGAAGATGAGAATGGTTTCACTCATCGGCACGAGTTTGCAAAATTTGAGTTATTGTCCCAGCTGACTGCTTGCAAGGCTGAAAATCCAAGAGAATTTTCTTTTATTTCAGCCATTGTTTCTGTATCATGCTGTGCAGCTCCACTGTACAGGTTGTCAAATCACCTCTGGGTGACCGATCTAGCCAGTGCTGCTGCACCAGCCAAGGGGAGCATGGGCCAATGGTGCAGTATTTGACACCCTAAAGTTGGAGACAAATGAAGTAAAAGCTTTCTTTCAACTATACCTCTGCATGCAACCTGATACATAGAAGCTGTACAAGCTTGGAGGCTGAAGTCTGAAGTGGCTGAAAATAAAATTAAAATTGTACCTGCCCATTGGAAAGCTTTCATGCCTTAGCTGTATCTTGATGCCTTTATGTGAGCACATAATCAAAAAAAATAGTATAAAATCTGCCCAAGATGCTAATTAGCTGGATGGGAGCATCCTTAACCTGGGCCCCCCTGATTTTCCCTCCTGTTGTACTGTATGGGGTCATCCAAGAAAGACCCCAGGTTAGAAAACAGAACACAGACCCTTATAGTCATGGCAGCTTAGAGTCAACACATGTATATGTTATTTAAGTACTGTTGACCCATATAATATTAATATATATGGTCTCTTAAACAGAGGACAAACATTCTGGACTCTAAATAAAATTGATATAGAAATTCCCAGATGATCTTGTTTGAATTTTTCTTGGAATCTGAAGGATGGTATAAAGGGTTCATTCATAGATGCTAATGATTGTTTTTTTTTCTTTGCTTTTAACAGGAATATTAATCAATAAATACTATCAAGGTGAAAATTTGTAAAACTTCAATGGGATTTTGCATTAATAGATTTCAAACTGCTGACACAAGGTGAACTGGCTTGTTTTAGTTATTTCTTCTATAGAGGCAACCATCCAATAAATGATGAATGGAGTTTGGTTTACAGGTACCTGGTTCAAAACTGCACACCTCATGGGGCCCTGGAAAAAGCCACAAGGCAGCTGGCAATCATTGTTGTGCAAGAGCCAAGGTAATTATGTCAAGCTCATTCTGAACGTGTGCTGAGAAGTTTTGTGGCTTATGCCAGTTCCTGAGAAAATTATCCTAGCCTGTCTTTGTCGGTTGTATAGCACACATCGGTTCACATATGCTCTGGTTCCAAGTCCTCCAAGCAGGAATGTGTCTCACTCAGCATCAAATCCCAATCATCCCTTGCGCTTTTTGTGGCGTCCAATCAATAGTTCCCTCTTAAACCTTGGTCACCAGTTTGCAAGCAACAATCTCAGCAGTTTACAACTAGAATCCCTCTCTCAAAATAATCAGTTCACTGACTCCAATCAGATAGGTAACTCTGTGGGTGCAAAGACTTCTCCAAAAGTCATTGGTCCTCCAAGACCACCAGGACCAGAAGATTGTTGCATGTCAGGTACGTTAGCAGAGCAATTCAGAAGAAATTAATACCATACAATAAACTTACACATGAATTATTACTTCTTCAAAATTTTCATCTCATCTAGGTTGTGCAACTTGTGTATATGACATCTATGCCCAGGAATCAGAAGAATATCTGGAGTCCTTGAAAAATCCAAATAATATCCATCAGAATGAATCCAATAACACAATTCAGAAGAAAAGCATTGAGCTTACAGAGGAAATAGATAATCAAGAGATTCTGAATAACAGTCTTAAAGTCTTTGCCCAATTTGAAAAAAAGCAAAATCAGTAGTTACATGTAACTTTCATCCTTGAAAAGAGATTGGTAGTTTTCAGAATTATAGCCTTGTCCTCCACTCATATTTCTCTCACCATCTCCTTCAAAAGTTTACTGAACCCTCTTCTTACCTCATCTTTATCATCACTCTGTGTGTTGTTTCCTCATATTTTCCATCAATAATTAGTTGATTTTCTTCCATTACTGTTTTTTCATGTTTTATTCAATGCCATGTTTGTATTCAAATGCTGAAAAACATTCCATTACAGCAATATACACTTGCTTAATTCTCAGCCTACCCTCAAGTTTTATATTTCTCATCTATTCTATTTAATCTGTTCAATTCCCAGTGGAAATAACAACATCAAGTCTGAGCCATTTTAACATTTATTCTCTTTGAAAGATCCTGGTCCCTTTCTTCCTATGCTGAAATGCTATACTCCACAGTACTCTCATTAGCAATACATCAGGTATCAAACCAGGGTATTTTCTTTGTTTCTGCAGCCTACAGCATTGCTGGGCTGAATCCAAGACCTGCACATCCTGTGATCAGATAGCTGTGCAGCAACACTGGCTTACTGATTTGACATTGGGCACTAGTGCCCAATCCACCTTGCCCTATCCCAACTTCCATAAGGGCCACTCAACATTGTTGATCCTCCTGAAACAATCAAACTTACCACCTTTGCAAGTCAAATCACTCTGCTGCACAAGGTGAGTTCCATTAAATCATCTAACTTTTTGATTGTTCTAGTTTCCCCTGCCCCAATCCACCTGCTTTGTGAGTTGTCTTGTATTAGAAGCATGAGCCCCAATCAGGGAATCATTATGGGGGTATATATACTGATGAAAGGAGCCATCAAAGGGAGTGTGAGCTCCTCTCAATGGCTGGTACAGCCTGGTCATGGGAGGGAATCTCCCCTTGATGTCAAGGTTGCACTAGCCATCAAAGGGAGTGCACACTGTGTTTGATGGATGTTACAACTTGGCCATCAGAAGGCTTCAATGAAAGAGTTGTACCAGCCATCAAACACAGTTTTTTCCCCTCACAGATGGATGGCACTCGTCATCAAGGAGAGTGTATAATTTCCTCAGCCCAGAAATCTCAAAGGGAGTACACAATTCCTTGGATTGTTGGCACAAATTGGCCATTGCAGGTATATTTTCTTTGACAGCCAAGTTGTACCAGCCATCAAGAGGAGATCACAATCCATTTTATGGCTGGGGTTTACTGGCCATTGAAGGGAGTACACATTCATTTCAATTCCTTGTGCAACTTGGCCATTAAAGGAAGCGTGTACTCCTCTTTATGGCCGGGTTGTACTGGGCATTGAGGGGACACACTCCCTTCAATGGCCAGTACAGCCCAGATTTCAAAGGGAGTCTCCCTCCAATAGCCATAGATCCTTGTTTCCCAACCGCATATTCTACCGGCTGAAGGTGGAGACAGCTGAATTTCCTGTCATCTGTCCACCACAACATTTGCCGGAACCTTGTGGTGGACAAGTGCATGGGTTGTAGGGATGGCCCCGGCAAGCCTGTTGCAGGTACCCGCTATCCGCTGGCAGGTACTCGCCAGGGCCAGTGGCAAGCAGCTGTTATCTGTCCACCACAAAGTTTGGCCAAACTTTGCAGTGGAATAGCTCACAGGTTGTAGAGATGGCCCCAGAGAGCCCGTTGCAGGTCCTGCTATCTGCTGGTGGGTACCCCCCAAGGCCAGTGGTGAGCAGATTTAATCTGTCCACCACAAAATTTGCCCAAACATGGCGGTGGACAAGTGCACAGGTTTTAGAGATGGCCATTGCAAGCCCACTATGGGTACCCACTATCCACTGGTGGTTACCCACCCAGGCCATTGGGTACCTGCCTGCTAACAGGTGCGGGTGTGGATGTCTGGGATTTGGGACAAATCCAGCAGTTACCCAGTCATTTATAGCCACACTGTGGTAATCCATACCTTTTTCACATACAATCATCAACAACTTACATTTCCTCTCACATATACTTCATTATTACTACATAATCAGATTCTACATACAAAACTACCCCTAGTCACTCACTCAAAGTACCCCTGATTTCCCTTTGGTTCAGAAGTTATTAGCATTCTTAGAATATTACCACTTATAACCACATAACTTTACCAATACTACAACCCCATAGGATATTATACAAGGTATTGATTTATAAGTATACAGTACATAAATAAAACACAGATATTACATACTTTTCTTTAGTTTATATCTTCTTTGGTATAAAGTTGTACAGCACAGTCATTTATATTACATAGTTACATCTTCTGCCTTTATCATCCTCTTAGGTTACTAGTCACATTACATTCCTTATATACATAGTTACTAGCTACATTGGCTCATCTTTCTTACACTAGCACTACTCTCTTTTGGTTGTATACCTCTGAACACATTTCCCCTTTCTCTTTACTGCCAGGATCAGCCATCTTGTGCCCTTTTGTATAAGTAGAACTCCCCTTAGTTCTATGGATTATGCATGCACCCCCCCTTTGACCAAAGTACAATTTACATTTACACTTACCTTTAAACCTTTTACATTGACTTTTGGCATCAACCTTTACCCAAATAACAATCATAAACACATACCCCATACTCTTTCTCAGTGCTTTTCTCACTCCTCCTAAGGTCCCTGCCTCAGATTGATTAAAACAACCTAAGTTCCCATTAGTAGCAGCAGTCTAAGGATTAGTAGAAATATAGCCACACCTCTTTTCTTTCTTTTTCTTAGTGAAACCCTTTCCCCTCAGCATTAGTCAAGAAGGGCAGCCTCATCAGCACCTGTAGCTTCAACATCTTCTACTTACTGGATTTGTTGTCTATTTCCCCTTCAAGCTCTTTCCTGATCCTTTAGGAGTTCCACAACACCCACCCACAAATGTATGTCTTGGTGGCCTGCAGATGTTCAAAACAGGACTTCTGGTGTGGCCCCCTCCTGTCACTAATTTTTCCCTTCACTGCCCCCCATTTTTAATCCTCCAATTCCCCCCATTCTGTATAATCACACCACCAAAAATTTCCCACCCACATAAAAGGCTCAAAATTTTTCCAGCACCCAAAGATAACCTCCATTGAAAATTGGAAAATAGAGGTATGGTCTTGTTGTTCTATTTAGAGAAAAACAAGATATCAACTCTGGCTCTCCATGAATAAATGGAAAATAAGAAGGCCAAGTCTAAGAGTATGGTGAAGGAATGTGGTGCAAAAGAAGGCAAAGTGGTGACAGTGGAGTGATCTCCTGGCCATCACCAATTCAATCATATGATGAAATAAAAACATAATCTTGCTTTCTCAGTGTTTTCTTGGTGATGGGTACCTGTGGGTCAGTGCAGGTACAATTTATTGATCAGAAATCCTATGTCACAGATAATTAGGATGGACCAAGGGTAAAAATCAGGAATCAATTGTGAGTACAAACTGGCAGAAAAATAAGTTCATCATAGGAGCTGGAACAGTTCATAATGAGTTGAGCATGGAATAGAAATGATTCACAGCTAACCTAAACCTGACATTGGACTGACATCAGACAGATTGATGGATAAAATTATGATCTGGCACTCTCTAGAGAGTGCCACAGATTCCCCCCTGGTGCAGGGGACAACCAAAAATCCCAAATGGATATGTACCAAGCACCAAGGCCCATGCTCAGCCTAGTAAAATAGGAAAAGCACTGCAGTTTAAGAGGAGAAAGGTCTGAGATGAAGGGTCAGATAACTTAGTCCAGAAGGAGGATGGAGATGTGAAATGATGGAGCTTTATCTGAGATGAAGGATCAGATACCTTGATCCAGAAGGAGGGTGGAGACGTGGAGTGATGGAGCTTTGCCTGTGCTGACAGAGAGAAAGAAAAGAGGATAGACTACTTGATAAGAAAGAAATAATAAAGAAAGGAAAAGGAAACAAGTGAACAAACCTGAGATGAATAATCATATAATTTGATCCAGAAAGAGGATGGAGATGTGGAGTGATGGAGCTTTACCTGTGGTGAAAGAGAGAAAGAAAAGAGGAGAGAGAAAAAGAGAAAACAAGAAATTACAGTAGACTAGACTAAATAAAACTAAAAGAACTAGAACCAGTAATTCCTCCACTTAAACCCCTTTTTCCACCTCCTTTATCATTTGTTCCAATACCAAGTACTCTCATTACATATGTTAAATATGTAATGAGAATTACTGGGGATAAAATTAAGAAATAATATAATACTGAAATAAAGGAAACAAAACATTTAAATATATGCTATGTGTAAAAAGCATATTAAACACAATTTTGGCTTGTTCTGTGGCACATTTCCATAGAATTAAGCAAAAATTGTGATCACTCAATACTAATGCACATGTAAAAATGCCCCAGTATTTTTTAAAATCACTCTAATAATACATAGTAGTGCCTCTGGTGAATGATATCCAAGGCCCAAGCCTCTGTAGCATCACCAGGTGAGCCAAACCCTTGAAAAAGCACCCACATGTTGGCCTTTGGCAACCATAGGGTACTCAGAGGAAGTACAAGGCTATATAAAGATACCTTCATCTGCCCAGAAATAGATCCTCATTTGTTGAAATTCTTATTAAAATCTTAAACACCTCTTAAAATAGTATCCTCTTGTTAAAGCTGCCAGGTAAGGCCCTTATTAGTTATCCTTTAGCCCTGGCATCATCCCAGAAACTCTACAGTTTCCATCCAGCCTCCCCAAAATCCTTTCTAAGAGCTTCATTGTTCCCCTGAAAAACCCCATGGCTGTCCAAGGGTTATTACTAGTATTACAGTCAGTAAAATACACTGTTGCTTGAGGTTTTCCACTATTATTCTTCTGGGATTTCAAACAAACCTGTCTACAGGGCTCAGTCTTTCCAGGTACCTAAATCCTCTGAAATCTTCACATTAATTTAGAGGGATTAAACTACCCCTGATTCATCAAGCCCCCTAGGTTTTAATTATATTAATTTATATTATATTATCATCACCTTTTTTCCTTATTTTTTAATGCCAAAATCACCCACAACTTCTTGAAGTTGTCCCCAGGAATTTTTTCCCAGAGTTTTCACCCTTAAAATATTTCTTTTGCACCACATGTAGCCGGAAGGGTTAATCCTTGGCATAACATAGGCTTAAATTTTGACTGCAGGGAAAACCTCTGGTTGAAGAGGTTATACAGCCTTTTTGACTGGAGGGAATCACTCCAGTTGAAGGGAGAGGGGCCAAGGGTTATGTATGTAACCAAAGCTGAATTTATGTTTTCTTACATCACCCTTGTATGTGTATAGGTATGGGGTATGCCCATACCTATAAATATAGGAAGGATGTGGAGCCTGCATGCCCTTCCTGTTTATATAGGTATGGGCATATCCCATAGCTAGACACATAAAAAGGGTGTGAGGGTTGCATGCACTTCCTATATGTATATATATGGGGATACACATCCATATACATATCAAAAGGGTGTGACCCTGGTGTGGTTGTGCAGCCAGGGGCATCAATTTATCAACACCCACTTTGTAGGCATGGAAAGTAACACAATGTGGGGATCTGTTTGGTGGTCTACTGTACTTATCTTGAACTTGGCCAATTGTTGATATATCACACTGGGCTTTATCATGGTTTTGCTTAACTGAAGCTGAGACCAAGAAGAGCAGTCAGTTCTACCATCCATTGGAGTGTGTATGCAATTCAGGGCTGAGGGATTGTATGCTAACCTATCTCCCTGGCTGAATTGAGCTCGGGGATGGGTAAGCCCTCCTTGGCATTTTAGCTTGGGTGTATAAATTCTCCCAATATTCATACATTCCCCTCCACATGGATTTGCTAACACTCACACAATTGAATGAATAATTCAAAATCTACCAAAAAAGACAACTTGAAAAAACATGTAATTAAACCTGATAGATTTCAACTGGAACATAATCAGGAAGTGGAGCCAAAGAAGAAGCATATTTATTTTGGATGAATGGAGAAGGCTGAGAGTCGGAAGATGGTTTGAGAAGATCATCGAATGGATCTTTGTATATTGGGGGATTATCACGATCAGAAAGAAATGCTGGATGATCGAAGGCTTGATTGAAATTCAGGAGCTTCTGATCTTTAGAGAGACTTTCATTTGTATTAAGACTTTTTTTAGTAGTTGTCTTGATTATGTTAGTTTTTCCATTACTTGAATTCAACCTCAAGATGGTGTGTGCTTGATGTTGGTGGTTGTGTAAGTTAGATATTTTAGTGTTACCTCTTGGGTTATGTTCTTCAGCTAGACGTTCGTAGCCAAGTTTAATGCGGTTTTGGATGGAGTTTGTAGGATTAAGTTGGTTGGAATATTTCGCGGCTTGTTGTTGTTGTTGGTGGTGGTTATGTGAATGAGTTTTAGACGTGGTTGGAAGACTAGGATAGGCTCGATCAGCTTCTTGAGCTTGCACTCTTTTCAGTTCCTCCAACGAGATCCGTTTCTGATATTTATCAATTTCAAGTTTGATTAAATGGTTGCGTTTATCCAGAAATTCTCTCAAGACAATATCCTTTAAATCGGTATTGGTGGATAGAGGAGTTGGTTGAGCACAAGAGGGGCAGGCACTTAAAGCGGGTTTCAATCTGCAATAGATCAGTCCACAGTTGGCGCATTGTTTGGGTAGTCGACCGATAGGTAAGCCGTGAGATCTCGCTTCACAAAAACATTGTGCGGTACCTTTTGGAATTGAAGCTTGCGATTCAAAGCTGTCCAAGACGGCCTTGAGCTGTAAGAGTTCCTTGAGTGTTGATGGGGATAATTCGGATATTGGTATGTCAATATCTGGTGGGACATTTGCTTTCGAATCCGTCTGAGGGGCCGGTTCTCTCATTGATTCGATTTTATCAAGATTGTTACCATTGGCAGTAGCAATAGCTTCCAATCTGGTTTCCGGGGTGACCGATCCAGAGGGGTTCGACTTTGCATTCCTTTTTTTCGACAATCTTGTCACCGAGTCGTCCGAATCTCTGCTTTTGATGTAGACGTTAGCCGAATTTCCAAAATTGTTCAAGATCTTCGGGTCAACCGTGAGGGCTTTACTAGATTCGGTCTTTGGTGGGCCGGCTTGTTTAGTCGACGATCCTGCTGCACGATTTTTAATTGGAAAGCCCGCCCCCAGATTAGAAGAAAGAGTCGGAAGACTGGATGATGAGGATGATTTGTGTGTTGACTGCAATGATGGGAAAGCTGAATCGAGCTTGTTCTGATTTTTTGAGGGCGACTGATTGGCCTGAAATCGTTGACCAAGAAATCGTTGAACAAAGCTGGTTTGCTTTGGTCCAGGACCGATCAAGCTACCAAGGTATTCCACTACTTCAGCCTTGGTCTTGATACTCTTGAGGTATGGCAATATCTGTATCATCGTCGTTTCCTGATCTGGGAGTTTCAATAAAATGAGTTCGGATTGCTTTTATATGTTTTATGGGATTACTTACCTAGGCCAGTGAATTGCATTAGAGACTCGCAGTTGAGCTTGTCGTCCATCCTAGTGTGGTAATCGCGAATCAACTGTTGAGGTCTCGAGTCTGGTTGATGAGAGGCAGCAGTTTTCCCATGCCAGATTATACATCAAGTTCACTCCGCGCTGCGCACAGCGTGTGCTACTGTAGCAAATTATCTCACTTTTTTTTAAAAAAAAAAACCAGTGTAATTTTGCCTGTGGCGTTGCACACTATGAATATCAAGGTTTCCAACTACAAGTTTTTAAGTTGTAACATTTATTTTGAGTGCTTAGTGTTATGAGGACCTAAGTTTTTCTGTGAGTACGCAGTAATCTAGACAAGTTTTTGGTCTACTGAGTTGTGGTGTGGGTGGATGCTTTTAACCTTCTCAGGTCAGGTTGTAAATGGGTAATGGGGATTGAAAGTGAAGGGGGGAGTGTTTTTGGGGGAGACGGGGTTATTAGGGGGGCAACTATAAGACAAAAACTTCTTTGATGATACGAAGTGCATTAGACACAAGCAAGAGCGGGTGACAACAAGCAGAGGAAGCAAACCTGAAGATAAATGTCAAGGGTGAGCAGTGAGTTTTGAGTGAACAATGTTGAGTGTTGATATATTTCTTAGGCAGACCTTTGATGATACGAAGCGTGTTAGACACAAGCAAGAGCGACACCCTTTTTTTAAGGGTGTGCCCCGGGCGTAGGTGTGCACCCAGGGGAGTGAGTTTATCAACAATGGTGGGCTGCTATGGTATTTGACTGCTAAGTGTTAGCGTAGCGGGTTTTTCTTTTCCCAGAAAATTTGTAGTGTTAGCTGAAATTGCACTCCACTACACTAACAGTTAGCGCAGCAACAAATTTTTCAACCCATTTTTTTGTAGTATTGGCTGGGAAAATTCACTGCTATGCTAACAAGTAGCATAATTTTTCTGGCACTAACAGATTTTGAATTTCCCAGTAGTGTAGCGGCATCATTGCTATGCTACACTAAATGTTAGCTGTTAGCTGATATTTTTTTGGCTAATTAGCTTTTTGGATTACACGCTAACACTGATTTTTGAAAGCTAACAAGACAACTGTTAGCTGTGTAATTCAAATTATGCCTCTTGTGGGAATTGATCCCATGCTCAAAAGGAAGAGGGAGGTTAGTCATGGCCTAGTGGACAATCTTGACCGCTACACCACGGCTACCCTGAGAGTTGGAGGGATTGGTGGGAATACATCCCATATAGGAGAAGATTCAAAAATTAAGATCAATACATTACCTTCCATTCATGAGCAAAAGTAAATAAATAAAAATCACAAGTCAGTATCAGGCAACAAAAGAAATGATATGTTCAAGTGGAGGGATTAATTCAATAGAGCTTCTTACCTGTCACATTTTATGTGCTTGCTCTTTCCAGCTACAGATTGTCTTATCAAAAGTGCAAAACCATGTTGTACCGCAAATTCTTTGAGTGAAGTCATCATCATATCATGTCGAAATGCTATATGACACTTGACATCTCCATGAATGCTACACTCAGTTCTTCAGCCTCAGACTTTACTTTAATTAAACACTTAATGATCATAATTGACAACTCCTCATTCACTCTTCTTTACCCTTATATTCCTCTTTCCACTTTCACATTCTTCTTCTTCACTTGCTCTTCTTTCCACATAAATCCATTCCCGCTCCTCCTTCTATCTCCTTTCTACTCATATTACATACTACTACTATCAACTCTCCTCCTTATCCTAACCTAAATATCTCATATTACCACTTCCACTACACTTCCGCTTCCTCGTATTACCACTTCTGCTACACTTCCGCTTCTCTTCAATTCCTCTATCTTGCACCTCTAAAGCTCATTGTCATCGACTTCGTTGAGCAACTTCCTCACTTTAAATCCCATCAACATCAACATTGTTGACTACCTCAAAGCTACTATCTCAACAATATACGGCATCTTTACCAATTTGGTGAGAATCAATATCAAAACACAATCATCCTCTGTTCTCATAGAATTCATCCATCAGCTAATTCTTTCCTGAATCAATTAGTCCTTCTTAGTTCCTTCATTTACTATTCTCTGATTGTGGTTGTTTATATAACTCTGATCTCTATAAGCGGTAAATATTCTCATCTTCTATTATCATGTACTACATTCTTTATCTAACTTATTTTTATTATGAAGACTGGTCTTTGTTTCTTAGCAATAGAAAGCATAGTCTATTATATCAGGATCTTCATAATTTCCATTTGGAGGTGCAGGGATATCATTATTGGTATTGTCATCTTGAGGATCATTATTGTGATGTTGAGGAGTGTTGTTTTTATCTTGAGGATCTTCATGATTGTTCTTCTTGATAGTTTCTTCTTCAGTTTTTCCTTCAGAGTTTTCAGAGTGTTTATCATTCATTTCAGCATCTAAATCTAAAGTAATATCTACATTTTTATTCAAATCTTTTTCCATTTCTTGAGTTTCTAATAAGTTTGAATAAGATTCAATAATTAATTCCTCATTTTCTATTTCATGTTTTTCATTTTCTTCTTCTTCTGTTTTTGTGAATTTTTCTTCTTCAGTTTCTTCATGTTTTTCTTCTTTGGTTTCTTTGTTTTTTCCCTCTCCAGTTTCTTTCATTGATTTTTTTTCTCATTTACCTCTTCAGTCAGTTTGAGGAGGGCTGGGTCTATATTCTCAGGTGGGGCTTGAGAGTGGATTTGGGTGCTTGGGAGTTGGAGGACATGCTTTTTTTGTTTGCTTGATTGATTTCAGGTGGGTTGTTTTTTGGTAGTTGGGAGTCAATAGCAGTCGATGGTGGGGCAATGGGAGTTGATGGGAGTGGGTTTTTTGTTCTTTGTTTTTTTTTCTTCCTGGGATGCGTATCCACTCCCATGCACGTTTTGGCGTAAACACACCTGTGTCAGAGTCCTAAATTGGACCAGCAACTCCTGGGCGGGCGGTTTTTTTGAAATTAAAATTTAAAAAAAAAATGACCCCCATCAATGGTATTTCCAGGGGTCATTTTGGAGAAACGACTCCCTCCCAAACCCCAGACCACCTGAGGACCACAAACAGTGGTCCGCACAGGGTCAATTGGACGTCCGGGAATTTTGGGAGTCATTGCTCCAATTCCTGGGTGTCGTATAACCCAGGCCCTTTTTCAAATCCAAACTTCAGAGTCAACTCTCCAATTAATTTCTTTTTGTCAAACCAAACGAATCCACCAATAAGGTGATCTGGAATGATTCATCCCTTGCCAGATTCATGCCGGTCAATTGTGCAACCATAGTTATCACAAAGAAGTCACATTTCATCAGCATCATTGGTATCAAATTCCCAATCAAACAAACGAAAAGAACCTACATCAGAATCTTCAAATGAAGAACAAAGCACTCCACTCCCTGGAAAGAAACAGAACAACAATAATTTGGATTGATCTTTCTCAAGACTTGGGTGAAAAAAAAAAAAAAACACAAAGGCAAAATGCAAACATAGAAAGAAAAATCCTCAATTTGATGATCCAAAGGATTTTTTTTCCCATTGCACCAAGATTTGCCAAAATTAATCTTTTATGTTTTTCAAAACCCACTTTTGTTTTTCAAAGTGTAATTTGGCCTACATGTCAAGGTTCACGTTACACTTGTACAACCAAGGAAAAAGTGTCAGATTTCTCTGCTCAATCTCCTATCACCCATGTTTTCCTTAAAATGTGATGTCCTTTCCTGTCCTGTCCTGTCCTGTCCTGTCATATCCTGTCCTGTCCTGTCCTGTCATGTCATGTCCTGTCCTGTCCTGTCCTGTCCTGTCCTGTCCTGTCCTGTCCTGTCCTGTCCTGTCCTGTCCTGTCCTGTCCTGTCCTGTCCTGTCCTGTCCTGTCCTGTCCTGTCCTGTCCTGTCCTGTCCTGTCCTGTCCTGTCCTGTCCTGTCCTGTCCTGTCCTGTCCTGTCCTGTCCTGTCCTGTCCTGTCCTGTCCTGTCCTGTCCTGTCCTGTCCTGTCCTGTCCTGTCCTGTCCTGTCCTGTCCTGTCCTGTCCTGTCCTGTCCTGTCCTGTCCTGTCCTGTCCTGTCCTGTCCTGTCCTGTCCTGTCCTGTCCTGTCCTGTCCTGTCCTGTCCTGTCCTGTCCTGTCCTGTCCTGTCCTGTCCTGTCCTGTCCTGTCCTGTCCTGTGATTTCTGGCCATTTGGCCTTTTCCTGTCAGGTAGTTTCTGTTCAGGCCCTCTTTGGATCTTGCAAGGGGGCTCTCTGGTTATTAGCTTATAAACTGTACTCTTCTCTATGAAATAAAATCATTGAGTCTGAGAATTTTTCTACTTTAACCACCCTTGGTTCCTTGCTCCCCAGTCCAATCTTAGTCCCTCAAGATTTTCCCCCCTCATTGCTTAATTCTATTGAGCTGAAATCTTGACAGATTTGCAGTCTTTGGCTTTCCTAACCATATTCTTAACTTGCTTCACCCATATTTGTGAAATTAACTCAAACAAACAATATCACCTGCCTGAACTCACCCACAAGAGCTTCCTAGACTGGGAAGGAAAAGTAATCTCTTTCCTCCAATCAAAGGATCTCTATGCACTTGTCCTTGGGGAAGAAGAACAACACTGTGATGAAAAGGGTCAATTTGTTGCCAAGGACCCTCTTTGTGATCAGCAACTTAACCAAGCTCCACTATCATGTTCACAAGAATTCACTCCAGTCTCTCCGGTCAACTCCAGAAAAACAGTGGCAAAGATTGTCCAATTGCTCTCTGGTGTAACATTCAATTGTTTGGTGCTGGAAAGAAGAAGGCCAATGCCTTTAAAGCCTGGTTTAGACTCAATAATCTCAAGCTTCAAGAAAATAACATCACCCAGTTCACCACTGATTACTCGAACTGTATTGCTACCCTTCAATTGCTCAAACAAATTATTGAACCAACCTCTCTTGGCCATGCTCTCTGTCAGCCTACATGATGCCAAGGCTAAGTCCTTCTAGCTACACAAGGTGCAAAGATAAGGCTAGAGAGTGTTAATTCTCTGGAGTAATAAAGAACAAGTCTAATTCCCAAATAATGGTGGGAATTGTGACATAAAAAGTAAAGAAAGATAGTAATTATTATATTTAATAAATTTAATATAATAAAAAACCAGAGGGGCCTGATAAATCAGGGGTGGTTTAGATCCCTCTAAGGTATCTTTAAAATAATGCAGAGGATTTAGGTACCTGGAACACTGGGGCCTGTTGACAAAGGGGTGGTTTAAATCCCAGTAGAAGAATAGTGGGAAATCTCAAGAGAAAGGGGTATTTTACTTACTAGTAATAATCCCCTAAAGTCTTGAGTATTTCCAGGGTGCAAATAAGACAGTTGGAAGCGCTTAGAAAGGTTAGTGTGAAAGCTAGCTGATAACTGTAGAATATCTCAGGGAAAACAGGGCTAAAGTGTAACTATTAAGGACCTTACCTAGCAATTTAACAAGAATATATCTATTGTAAAAGGTGGGTAATTGTCTAATGGGTATTGTAAAGCATGATGAGCCTTCTTTGGGTGGTTTAAGAGATCCTTAAATAGTCTTGAGATCCCTCTGGGGACCCTTGAGGTGTTAGTGGCCAACTTGTGGGCGCTTTGACCACATTTTGGCCTTCTTGGTGACCCTACAGCATCCATTGCTTTGATTATAAGTCACCAAGTTAATGCATAGTATTTTTATTATTATTTTTACTAATTAAAGTATGTATTATATCAGTAATGGTTGGTATTTATTAGTATCTGTGGCTTATTGGTATCTTATAATAAGCCACAGTATTTTATTTTGTACTGTGTTTAATATTACTGTGGTTATTTATAGTATGCATAATAATATAAAATGATACAACTACTTATTTTAGTCCCCAGTAATCTTTATTACATATGTAACATATGTAATGTAGTTACTGGGGCGCTTTTGGTTGCCTTTAGCGTATATTTTATTGGTCCTGGTGTCCGCGTGCCACACTGAGAGCCTTTAAGGGGTCTAATGGTTGCGCAGGGGCTTGTAATCCAAGTTTGGAGCGGGCTCTCAGTCACGCGGGTTGATTTCAAGGTATGCGGACTGCGGTACGCGGGTTTGGAGTGAGACACAGTGGATTTACACTATCTCCCCTAATTTACACAACACCTCATTTCTGTGACTGGAAATGGGGTTTAAGCATATGTGTATATATATGTATGCATACAATAATTTGAGTGCCTTTTATTTCTAAAGGTACTTACTAATTATTAAATGCTAATTTACATAGTCAAGGAGTAAGAATTAGGGGTACCTATGACTGAGGTACCCTAGGTGAATTTTAGTGTAGATTTAAAATATCAAATAATATTATAACTTTTATTTGATATGCTATTTTTTTATGTAATTTTGTAACAAATGTTTCAAATGTGTGTGACAGGTTGCTCTTTCATGGTAGAAAGCTGACACTCTCCTACACTGCCAGCATAATTGCCTAGGATGAAGTCATCCCAGTTAAACTGGGATGCACTCAACCAATTTAAACTTGGTTGAAATAAACTGATGAAATATAAATCCAAGGGACCCCCCTTGGTTTTATATTTCATTGGTTGAGTTCAACCTACTTTAAATTGGTTGTTTGCATCCTAGTTTAACTGGGATGAACTCAACCTAGGCAATTATGCTGGCAGTGCTAGCAAAGATTCCCCCAACTCTCAGTCACATGCAAGATGCTCTCATAGCAGCCAGGTCATCCACTGAAGTTGAAGTCTCCTATGAAACCGTTCTTGATCTCTTGGACAGTCAACTTGTGTCTTCTGTAACCAAAGCTAAACCATATATCACACCTGTTTCAACCTTAAAGGACCCAGACAAAGCCACTGCTCTCCTGACCCAACTTTGTCCCCAAGGTTGCCATATTCAATCTCCCACTCACAGGTGTTGATAAATGCATGCCCCTGGCGCACGCCCATGCCAGGGGCATGTCAACCCTTTTTGGCCGGGTTTTACGGCCCTGCCAGCTTTTTTTGGTGGGTTTGGTGGGCATGCCAATCCACGTTGGCATGTTTCAAGGCACACCCAGTGCCCACGCCTTGGCATGCCATTGAAACACACCAATCAGGATTGGTGTCCTTCAAAGGCACACCAATTACAGTTGGTGTGCTTGGCAGCAGCCCACCTGCCCGCCAAGATGTATGTGGGTGGGCCCGCACGCCCTGGGTATAACCAATGGGAGACTGTATCCATATAGTTTCCCATAGGCTATACCCATATAGTCTCCCATAGCCTATGGGATATCCATTGGCATGCCCGCTGGCACACCAGTGGATTATGTCAGAGGTGTCAAACTTGGATATCTCTGACAGCCGGGAGGAAATCCTCCTGGCCAATGAGGTTATACAACCTCATTGGCCAGGAATATTTCCTCCTGGCCAATGAGGTTATACAACATCATTGGCCAGGAGGATTGTCAAAAAACTGTACTCTACTCCACCAATTGTGGCGTGTACAGTAAGGAATAAAAAGATATACACTTTAAAAAGTGTAATAATTATAACAATATTACTTTGGTGTTTTATTAAAAACACTCAGTGTCAAAAATAACAGGTTACTACCCTGCTTCCAGACTTCTGTTATGGGAATTATTATCCTCAGAAGGGCTAATCAGACTTTAACAGGGTTCTTCCAGTTAAATTAAGGGGTGTTAATTTAATTGGGGGGGGGGATTTGAAGAACTCTAACTATAAGAGATAGTTATAAGTAAAAAAGGCCAGTCCTCCTAACTTACAGGAGAAGGTGAGCGCCTTGGTAGCTTATAATAAGTTATCTAATTATGGTTGAAAGTTGATGGGGGGAGGATGTCTTCAATTTGGTGAAGAAACCTCCTCCTTAAATAATAATCATATTTGGATTAATCCTTCTGCAATTCATTTGACAGTGGGGATTGGGGGAAATTTGGCAGGTGAATCTGATCAGCCTGTTCGTGGTAAGAAGTGAAAAATGGTGTCATTTTTAATTAAAATGATGCCATAGTTATTTTGTATTAATTAATTAAAATAATTCAATGTTTATTTCACTTAATTAAACTAAATAATTATTAAATACATGTACATATAAATTCCTTTGGGGTTAGCACTTGAAAAAGCGCTTGCTCTGGAGAGCTAACCAGGTGGGAATTAATTTATAAGTTTTTATCGCATATTTAATATACTTTACACAAAGATTTACCTTAATTTATGTGTAATTTTATACTATAAATTACTATGTGTTAATCTTGGATCTTCCAGGATTTTCAAGAAGAAAACTATACCAATAAATGGTTCTTTATCCATTTATTTCATGTTTGAAAAGTAATTTTCCAGAGATTTTCATTAATTAAATTATAACTTATTTTTGGTAAAAAATGGATATAATTTAAATAAAGGATTTTTATTGAATGTGGTCATGAGTGTGGCTTGAGCTCAGGTCCTTACGTTTATATCAGTTGTTTCTATTCTAGTCTTTAACTGTTAAACTATTATACAATTTGATAAAATGTTGAAGTCTAATTCCCCCTTTGTTGAGAATTTCAATGTAAATAAAAGATAATAAAAAATGAAGCATAATTATAATTATTCAAGCTTACAGTTTCAAGTATTACATGTTACATACTACTTGTAATATCTTGGTTGCTGACAAGGATTTCCTCCTGGCTGATGAGGTTATACAACCTCATTGGCCAGGAGGATTTACTCCTGGCTGATGAGGTTATACAACCTCATTGGCCAGGAGGATTTACTCCTGGCTGATGAGGTTATACAACCTCATTGGCCAGGAGGATTTACTCCTGGCTGATGAGGTTATACAACCTCATTGGCCAGGAGGATTTACTCCTGGCTGATGAGGTTATACAACCTCATTGGCCAGGAGGATTTACTCCTGGCTGATGAGGTTATACAACCTCATTGGCCAGGAGGATTTACTCCTGGCTGATGAGGTTATACAACCTCATTGGCCAGGAGGATTTACTCCTGGCTGATGAGGTTATACAACCTCATTGGCCAGGAGGAATTTCCTCCTGGCCAACAAGGTTATACAACCTCTTTGGCCAGGAGGATCCACCCTTGGTTCCTTGCTCCCTGCTCCAATCTTAGTCCCTCAAGATTTTCCCCCTTCATTGCTTAATTCTATTAAGCTGAAATCTTAACAAAAAGGGGCTACCACAATGAGCCCCAATGACAAGGGTCAGTCAATTTATCACATGCATATGCATGACCAGCAGATGCAAGGTTAAAGCAAGTGTATTGTAATTTGATGATATTGCTAAAAAACCAAAACCAGACTAGAGAACATAAAGGATTATCAGAGAGAGATAAATTAGAAAGATGAAAAGAAGAGAGACCTTTGTACCACTTGGACTAGATGGAGTAGAGATAAAGACTGTAGTGTGAGTAATGGAGAGAAGAGAAGAAGATTTTTCTATGATAGAAGAGGAGGAAAAGATAGATGAAGTTTCAGCAGAGACATCAAGCACAAGTAGAGAAAGATAAACGAGTCAGTTGAGAGAAAACAAACAAGGAAGTAAAGAGCTGCTGTGTTTTTTTCTTAATAGATAGTTAACGAGGTGAGTAGTGTAGATAGATCTGAAAGAGGAAAGATGAAACAAAAAAGAATAAAGAAAAGGGTAAGCCGATCTGATGTAGGTGATATGGAGTAGATTTGCTGATTACATTACTACCACCATTAATTGTCAAAGTTGAGGTTGAGCGATGTTGACCAATACAGAGAGAGTGAATCAAAAGTGAATTGAGTCACTAGGATCTTGATGGTTGGTTTTCAGATGGTTCGACAAGAAAAGGGGACAGAAGAGCCCTAGTTGAGTGTCTTCTTGATAAGCCCCTCCGCGCATGACTAATTGAATTAATGGGGGCTTATCCGTTGAATTTGACTAGACTGAGGAGTTTTCAACAAAGTGCTTACCTCATTCTCTCTGCAGATACAGCCACATCAGAAATTGACAAAGAGCTGCAAATAAACCAGCAAAGCAAGCAACCAATAAGGCAAGTTCTGCTAGTTCTTAGATGAGAAGGCGGCTAGATGACTAACTGATTAATGTGAAACTCAAAAGTAAGGATCAATGTACTCCACTTGCAGATTGCATTGGTCCCAGCCTCAGTAGATTGACTACTTCACCAAGTGGAAGAAGTAAGTACAACTACTGTAGAGACTCTAAGGGAGTTTTAGATAATGGTTCTGTTAACACACAGACTCCAGCAGCTCAAGCAAACTATTTAATTGAATCACATTTCTATACAAGAAATGGATCACTTGTCTCAGTTCCACATCCCCTTTTCTTTCAGTCTCATACTCTTTCTTTGTCTCTTGTTTATGTGTTGGACCCTAGACAGCTTTGCGGTAACAATCCTCTCTATCTTTTCTTTACTCATGAATTTTATCAATGTTGAATTTCAATTTATATATTGTCTTTTTCAAAAAGCTTGGGACCGAAATCAAGTTATTTTTGTTTTGGCAAATCATGGCAAATCTCATAAAATTCTGAAAGTCCACTGGATACCTTGCCTCCAACAGCATGGGATATGAATTCCTTCACATGCATTACCTGCCAACAAACCATAGGCCACTTATCGGATCTGAGCTGTGAATTCCCCACCAGTAAGATTTCCACCTCCCAGGGTGTTGATAAACGCATGCCAAAGGCGCACGCCAACGTCCACCCGCACACCAATTTTTTGTGGTGTGCGGGGCCTACATGCCAAAATAAATTGGCGTGTAGGGTATAGATGCCAATTTTTGGCCGTAGGCCCCGCAAGCCAAATATTGGTGGCATGTGGGAAACCTTGTTGGCCAGGAGGATTTCCTCCTGGCCGACAAGGTTGTATAACCTCATTGGCCAGGAGGTATCAATTTATTTGACCTTGAAAAGGATTTAATGTATAAATTACCTTGTAATTATGTAAGTAATTAAATTAAGGGGTATCAAAGATGACCAAATCCACAATTGAAACCAGTGAATTAGGTTTTTCCACAAAAATCCACTTTTGAGAATTCTGAACCATTTTATATAGATATCCATGGTTGTTCAAAATGGTGGATTTTCAAACCCAGTTGATTAGACAATGGTGGATTTGGTCATATTTTATACCCCCCATTAGGGGGTATCAAATATGACCAAATCCACAATTAAAACCAGTCAATTAGGGTTTTCCAAAAAAAAAAACACTTTTGAGAATTCTGAACTGTTTTATATAGATATTCATGTTTTTTAAAAATGGTTGATTTTCAAAGCCAGTGGATTAGATAATGGTGGATTTGGTCATATTTAATACCCCCTATTATAATAAACTGAGAAATTACCTTATAAACATACCTCCTCAAAAAGGAAACAATTCTCTTGATTATTTCCAACTCCTTTGGGAATTGGACTCTAGGGAAATGGAAGCTTGCTACTATGTCAGAGACAACCTGACTAGTATGAAGATAAATAAATACATTGTAAATAATCTATAATAACAGAGAAATTGTTACAGAATATACATATGAAAGAGAAATTATTACTTGGATGCTACAAAGTAATAAAATAAGTATATATATATATGTAAAATACTAGAAGAAGCTAGAATATTGTTTGATATTCTGATTCTATGCATAAATAAACCTAGGGTACCCCAGCCAAAGTACCCTAGTAATCTTACTCCTTCCTATAGTAAAATAACTTACCCAGAAACTACTACAAACTAAGAAACCAAACAACTTTTGGTTTCCAACCAAGGGCTCAGAGTCACAACAATGTGAGATGACAATGTGATGATAAGAGAGCAGACCTGGCAAGGAGAGACAAAGAACAAGAGCAAGTTGTGAGAGATGAGACTTGAGTAAGAAAAAATAGAATTGAATGAAGAAAAAGAGACATACAACTGATGTAGAATTGGGTCTTTTTATATTTGATTGTTAGGTTTCACCTGTGTCCATCTCATTACCCCCTGTCCTTGTGAGTTGCTTCAATGGGGTGAAAATGAATCCCCAGACTGTAAGTTCAACACAAACTGGTAAGTAAACATGTAGAAATATAATATATAAAGACTTATAATAAATATGTAAAATTTCCATGACAAACATTTTTGGAAATTTGTGTCCCAAGTGGAAAGAGAATTTGCCATAGATGATCATGAAAAGTGCATGAAATTATGACCTCTTCATTTTCAGTTATAGACTTTAGAGCACAAATTTATTCCATAATACATGGAAGTAATAGTATTAATACTCACATTTCAACTATTGACATCATTAAAAATATGTAATTATGGCTCATCCTTATTAGTTACTACTAAAAACCATGACAAGGAACAGCCATTGCTGGTTATTCTTATTTTCCTCCAAGGCTCCAAAAGAAGATATTTAAGAGGCTCTTTGTTCCCCTTGGATTATTCCCATCATCCTATATACTTATACATCACATTCCCCCAGTCATATTCACCATGAGTGTCCTGAAAAGTCAGTTAGTTTTCCCAAAGACTTGATCATCACTTTCCTCTTTATCCACCACTACCCAGCCTTCAGAAAAATATCTCAAACCACTTCAAGACTTTCCAATTAACTTTAGAATACAACTTCCCTTCAAGAAAATACCAAGAGTAAGTCCCTTCTTTTAGGATTTTTGGCCCTGGGCACAAAAATACCTCTGCTTGCAGGCCCCAGTTTTATACAGGTCGCCAATTTCCTCTGCAATTTTAATCAAGAGAACTTGTGCAGGTAGCTAAATCATCCCTGCTTGCTGGCCCCTCAATAGAAAATATAATATTACATTTTTTATAAACTCTCGGAGCCATCTTTTATACCCTATATTTTTTTATTGCACCCTATGTACCTAGAAGAATAACAGTTTGTGGAATCATAGATTATAAAGTGGAAAATCATTACTTCCACTTCTTCAATGTAAGTACCCATGTTTTAGATTTGTGTCTGGAAAATAGAGGGCTTTAGCGTGTAGATTACACTCCATAATTCTTTTTGTTGTCCATCCATAAACCAAAGAAAAAATTTGGAGAATATTGAAGTATTATCTTTCAATATTTACCAATCATTCTCCTATGATTTTTGTACATTTAAGCTATCTTGAGGATGGGGAGGTTTAGTGAATCTGTAATAAATGATTGCCATTCACCAACACAAACCAGAAAAAAAATTACAATCAGTATAAAAGTTACATTGCAAAGTACAAAGGGGCCTATTCCACTGAAGATTTCAAAAGTTTCTGTGGAAAAGAGGCTGCCTGGTACAAAGGTTTTGGAATATTCTCCAAGTTGCTGTAAAATGTGAAATTTGGGCTTGTTTGCCCATCTTCTTGAAATTATGGCCATGTAATGCAAGAAGTTCTTCACATGAATTTTCAAGTTGTGAAGATAAATTTCTGTGACCTCAATTCTTTAACAATAATTCAGTCCATATTGAAAGAACTCAAGCCCAAGCTCTACAATCTTTTATCAGCTGTCTATGGCCAAATGACCCCTAAACCCAAACACATCAATTTTAAGAATTTCAACAAAGAACCTGCAATCAAACAAGCAACTAAATTCTCCAACTTCTGGACCTAGATTGAGGAGGATCTTTCTGCACACAGTGGCCAGTAATAGCTTTAAAAATTAACCCTTACCTTGCTTACATGGTAAAAGGTTTCCATCCTATGGGATGGAAACCAGTGGCACAAAATTCAACAGCTGAGAAATCAGCATTTCCAAATGTAGAGGAGATCAGCATAAAAATTGAGCAACATATCATCCAGTAAGAATGTAGATGAATACAGGAAAAACAATCTCAACCAGATTTCTGGATCACTTTCTCTGATTATTTCTTTACATTTGTATTAGCTATTTTCTCCCTTTTAAATCAAGATTTATCTTTGCATCTGTTTTTATTAATTATATCATCAGATTATATGTTTTTTAGTTATTTATTTATTGAAGTTTACTTTTGCAATCCCCATTATCCCTCACCCACTCACTCAGTACTGTATCACATTGAAAAAATCAAAGCCTTCAAGGCTATGATACCAAGGGCAATGTCTGATGAATATTTTTCAATGCTTTATGTGAGTGTGGAAAACAGTTTTCTAATTAATGGCTGTGTCAACCAATCTCCTAACAGAAATGGTCTCTCAATTCATTCCCCTCACCAATTGTGGCTGTAGGAAAATCACTTTTCAACCAATTTGGTTTTGACTTTTAGAGAGGTAGCAAAGTTAGTTTGTACAACTAAATTAATTGGTTTTGCCATTGGGAACCAATTTTCCCAGCTGTTTTGGCCAACGAGCCATTTACCCACCAAATTGGTTGCGTGTAATATTATAACGAGGTGGATCTGATTTCTATACCTCAGTTGATTCTATAAATGTGGAAAAAATACGAGAGCTTGACCGCACTGACTGAATGGAAAGATGTTTTGATAACTCGGCTCACAATATTGTTTTGCACCCATGGTGTACATCAAGTCGCACTACAAAAAATAGCTACGGCAGGTACATCTTGACCTGTGCATGCCCGAGACTTCATGATTGGAGCGACCGTAAGGTTCATCCAAAAGGAAGATCTTCGTCGTACGGATTTAAAAATATCATCTCAGTTATGATGTGGAATTGTGTATAGCAAAACGATGGCTTATTTTTAGAACACAAACATTACCCCTCAGACTGATGATGTTCAACCGTCCTGATTGGAGGGGAAGCCACACCAAACAGAAGAACGCATACCCAAAAAGAGATGTCCCAACAGTGGCTTGAACACTGGACCTTCAGATGGGCCGCTGGTATAGGCTCGGGATCGAGGAGCTACTACATGTACGACTTCAGTCTGACGCTCTCCCAACTGAGCTATTGAGACCGGGGGATGACGTAATGCGTCTTCACTGGGTAGATAAACTGTCTTGTTGAGAATTGACTCAAGGGCTGTTTCGTTTCCTCACTAACGTAAACTGGCAGCTGGTTTCAACAATCTGAAGTGAGTCAGTTTTGCGCGAATCATTGAGTGATCCTTTCGTATATGATCGGTGACATCAGGGTCATGTCCCGGATCCCATCAGCGTGGCGCACTGGGTGTCAAGTACCAGAAAGTGTTGAATAGACAGCACCTGTTCATCTTCAGTGTTCTCTTACAAATTAAGATATAGTAACGAGAATGAAGTGTAGTTTCCTAGTGTTATTGCGCTGCTTTTTTTAGATCATCGAAAGACGATGCCAGCTTGCAGTCCTAAGTTTTATGTATTCATACAAAGAGAAATAAGAAAGGATAGGAAAATAGACCAGGAGGTCCTTGGGTACATCAGGTCTGTCCTTCATTTAGTAAACAATGTCTTCCAAATGTTGAAATTTGATCACTCCGTATGGCTGGATACACACTGACATTTTCAAAAGTTTCCAGGTGCCAAAGGGGACTGTCGTCCTTCGGAACAAACTAAATTGACGTTTTTCGTGAGGATTTTTTTCCCACTCATGCAAGTAATCCTGATATCAGCCGAACTTCCTAATGGTTTGCATCTAGTTCCAACTGATAACCAATGTTGTGTTTTGGTTTTTTGTTTGGCTCAGTATGATCAAGTCGTCATTGAGCTTGGCGATGATATGATTAGCCTCAGATTTTCTCCCCATGGTTAGAAGCTGAACTTTTCAATTTCACCCAGCCACGAAATTTTTTATCGTCAGAATGAGCTTCCAAAGACTTGATTGGAAAATTCGAATTGGCGACTTGAAAATGGCAGTCCAGACAGGGTGCGAGCCCTTCTGATTGGTAAACTGAATCGGAGGTGTGAAATTGCATGGAACCATTTTCCTGTTCAACACTCCACATGCGTTTAACTTTCATCATCATCCTCATCTTTTTCTTCTCAGGCCGTTCAGATTCATATCTTTCGCTTAGATTAAACCCTGGAATCACTTCGAATTAAGGAAGAATTCTCACCAGGTGATTGGAATTCCTGAAGAAATGTGGTGATTGCTGACTTCATCCCATGAGGCTTTGCCTAAATCTAAACTGTCTCCTAAGACCTGTTTAATTGTTTCGATCAATTGTAACTTTTCAACATCCATCATTCTGCGCATGTTCAAGAAAAAGAGGCAGATATTGTTTTACATGTGATTGATCAGTGAAAACTGCTAGATGAGTACCAAACTCGTTGGTGATTTAAATACATGCACCGCACAATCCTTTGGGTCGTGGCCACCCAATAGACAGCTGTAAAAAATTCCAACACAATTTTTGTTTGTTTGTTATCTTTCCTTTTCTTTTTGTTATATTTTCTGCTGCCCTGAAGGCTCATGATCAGTTTTTAAACCCTGGTCCCTGCATTCATAGAAGAAGATGAGGAGCAGTAAGAATCTTCTCCTTTGATTGTGACCAGCAAACAAATCCAAAGCAATGATGCAGGAGCAAGTGGGGATAACCTACATCAGTAGTAGTTTGTGCTTTGAAAACTTGACCACTAGATGGATTTTTGCCTAGCACTTGAGTGATTATTTTGAATATCAAAAAACCCAATAACCTGTTGTGTATAAATTGGTCTAGTTCGTTCCCTGGAAGCCCTTACAGTGCCAAAGATCTAGTCCCTCCGCTTGTCAATGTTGAGGAGAGGCTTAAAAGCTCATCTATCAAACCTTATATTAAAACATTACTCAACTCCTTGTCACAAAGAGGCAGGAGATGGAAATCTCAGCATACTCCTTTTTTATTTAAAACATCAGATTCTCAGCGATCATAAACACACCTGTTTACTAAATTCCTGATTCTTTCAGAGGCCACAATAAATACCACTTTAAATCCGGCCCCTTTTTAAATGTATATATAGAGGGAGAGAGAAGAATGAAAACTGCATAGATAGATATATATATATCAGTTTTCATTATTTTCTTTTTTCCCATTTATTTACTGTTTCAGTCATGTATGTGGCCACTCTATGGATCTCAAATATTGTGAACTCTTGGAATTGCAGAGATAATTTAAATAAAGCCAAATCTTTCTCCAAATTGTGTGAGGGAAACTAGAAGATGTCCCCAAGTCTGTGCTGCTCTGTCAATTTTCATGCAAAGAGCGCAATGTAATAAGAGGGGTTTTAGTTGGCTGTAAGCACAAGATGGAGAAGAGGAAAATTCTCAAGATAAGTTTGAAGAAGTTTCAAAGATGAGTTTGAGGGATTTGAAGTTCAAGGATAACTTCAAAGATGAAGATGTGTGAACTCAGAGGGGATGGAATCACTTAGTACTCAGCCAGGATGATGGAAAGCTGAATAGTTCTGTTTGTAAGCATAAAAAAATGTTACATTAATTAACTGAGGAAAGAGAGATTGATGAAAAATACAAGAGCATTAAAATAAAATAAAAGGCTAAGGTTATTGAAGATATGTAGAAGATGCATTGAAGACAAATGATAGAGTTATGTACTTGAGATGAGAGTTACAATGATTTTGAAGAAGATCAGTAATAAAGATGAGTACATGATGTTTCAAGATGAACTAGCAAAGTGAAAAGGACATGATAGTCAAGGATGAGTTGTCAAGTGAATGTCTTTGAGTCAAAGATGAAATGCCTAAGACAGAATGGATTGATTTGAAATGCAAGGCTACAGAAATGTTTAAGCACTGAGCTGAGAGTTTGAGTTGATTAGTGCATTCAAGCTAGTCTGGGAAAGGGTTATTGGATCAGCATCAAAGCTGAGTCAAATTTCTGGGAATGGCAGTTGATAGTGTTGGCTTGGATGATTCAAGTGATTGTCAAAGATGAGGTTTCATTTCCACCTTGGTTAGGTGTCACACAAAAGGAAAGTTAAATGTTCAAGTAAATTGAGGAATATTCAAAGTTCAACAGATGTGGTAAGGTTGTGCCATGTGAGCTGAGCCCATGAGTTTTAGTGTGACTCAGTCCATGTCACTTGTGCAATACTTCCTCTTCACACTCATCCAGCATCATTCTCCATCATTGCAAAATGATGTTCATCATTGTGTCATATGTATTGATAATTAAACTTCATACTCAGAATTAACCAAACTGTGATATCATTTGCAATCATCCAATATTATCTACACGTGTTTCCCTTCCTTGTGTTACTTCCATCTCACATCTCAACATCTCTCCCTTGCTATCATTACTTGCACTTTTCATATCAACATCTTTCCCTTGCTATCATTACTTGAACTTCTCATATCAACACACCCCCAGCCCTCCTAGCTTGGCTGCATGGATCATCATCCTTTGAAACATTGAACTCATTCATATTCACTGCCAGCATAATTGCCTAGGTTGAGTTCATCCCAGTTAAACTAGGATGCAAAAAACCAATTTAAAGTAGGTTGGCCTCAACCAATGAAATATAAAACCAAGGGGGGTCCCTTGGATATATATTTCATCAGTTTATTTCAACCAAGTTTAAATTGGTTGAGTGCATCCCAGTTTAACTGGGATGACTTCATCCTAGGCAATTATGCTGGCAGTGATTTGATCCAGTTAACATTGGCCAGCCTGTCTCTGCTTCCAACCTGGCAAGGAATGATCATCACACATCATCAATCTCATTTGTCCATCAACTGGTCCTGTTCTTAACTCTAATTATAGTCTCAGGTTTAGAATGGATGTGGTTGATTATTTGTTGACCGCTCCAGCTATCACAAACTAGCTAGATGGCCGTAAGCCATCTTCAGAGGGAGGCCAAAAGTGAACAAACACAAGCAAAAAAGGAGAGAAAGTATTAGTGTGAAAAATTCTGACTGTTTGTTTTGATTCACTTTATGGTTTAGTCAATAGGCCTATTTGTTTGTTCATTCTGTGAACTTTTTTACCTTAACAAATCTCTCAGAGTGAGAGTGAGATAAAAGCATGTTTTGTATCTAATCCTATCCATTTCATGAACTCAAGTATCTTATTAAACCATATTAAAAATAAACAAATATATATATATACAAAGTTTTCAGGCTTTCTTTTTCCATTATTTTGAAAAAAATCTTTTGAAAAAAAGTGAAGAGCCAGGAAACCCAAACCATGTAAAAAAAAGACTTCAAATATTGTATCAAAAAAAAAAAAAACACATCAAAAAATGAAAAAAGAAAAAGATGTTGATACAATGTGTCAGAGAAGAAAGATACTAACAAGACACCATCCAGAGATTTTATTGAAGTAAACACAGACCCACCCACCCCCCAAAAAAAAACAAGGAACAACGACTGCTAGAGCAAGTTTATGATCAGTGTACAAATGAATGAAGTTGAACCCAGCAAGATCATATATATGAATTAATAAGACCAAGCCCTCAAGCCCCAACATTCAAATTTATAATTCATTACTTTCATTTAAATACACACAAAAAACAAAACCCATATAAAACCTCCACCAAGAGTAATACATATTGTTTTCTTTTTCTAAAAAAAAAAGGAACAAGCTCTTTCAACCAATATAAGTGTATGTATTTAAGTATAACAAAGAAGAAAGGGAGGGGGGGAAGGGGGAAGGGTCAGAGGAGAATAGTAATAAGCCAACACATGTGTTGATCAATGAATATAGAAGAAGAAGGATGGAATTACCAATATATATACTTCATGAATGACACACAAGCATAAGATTTGTCTTGTTTTTTTTTCTTTTCTTTTCAAAAAAACTGAACCATGAAGAACCCAAATGTATAAAAAAAAACAATAATAAACAATTTTTTTTTAATTTAGTAAACCAAAAGAGAAAAAGGGATGAAGGAGAAGAGAAGAAAAGAGTAAATATATATATAAGAAGAAATGAGACAAAACAACAAAAAAGATAGTGTGGTTGATTTCAAAAAAACCTGTTGAATGTGAATATAAAGAGTGAGAGAGGGGGGGGATATCAAGTGACTGAAGAAGGAGGAACAAAGAAAGAAGGATAGAGAGAGAGAGAGAGAGCGAGATTTTTTTACTTTTTTTTTTTTTGGAAATGAGTATAATGATTACAAAGAGGAGGAGGAGTCGGAAGAAGAAGAAGAGAGGTTAATTTTTTTGAGTAGATAGAGACGATAGGTCGTGAGGTCGTTGATGAGGGAGAAGGTGAGTTTAGTTTCGTGATTAGTGACGGTAGTCGTTGAGGGGAGATAGTTCAAGAGGAGTTGGATGGAATGGATAGCTTGATTGATCGTTGGTGGGGACGAGGTGGGTTGGGTTAGGCTTGAGATGGGAGGGGGTAGACTGGGTGGAAGTAGGAGGTTGGATGGAGAGGGGGAGGAGGTAGGGAAGTTGTTGGAGTGGGGATGGTGAGGGATGATCGGTTTTGAGTTTGATGGAATGTGATGTGAGTTGGTGGATGGGTCTATCGAAAGGTGGCCGAGGATCGGGGAAAGTGGATTGAGATGGAATGGATGAGGATGAGAAGGGAAGGTTAGAGGTTTGATCGACTTGAGGGTTGGTTTGATGATTGGGGATAGAGATATCGGGAGGGTGTTGTTGTTGAGTGAATTTAGAGGATGATGAAGAAGGTGTTGGTAGTTTGATGATAGATGTTGTTGAAGTTGATGGTTGAGTCGTCGTGGTCGTTGTGGTCGTTTTAATAGATTTTCTTGATTTGAATGATGATAACCAACCGTGAGAGAGGGTGAGCCAATCTTGAGGTGGAATATTTTCTAAACGAGCAAATTCTTTCCATTTATCCCTTAAGATTTGATCGTTTAAAGGTTGATGAGATCGAATGGTTTGATGTGCCCAATCAGCTAATAGTTGGTCTACCCTAGGGTATTGAATCATTCTCATTCGTTTGACGTTCGAGTTAACATAATTCTTCTTAGCTCTGATCGATTCTTCGTTCTTGAGCCAAGCTGAGATCAGAGGTTGTTTGATCCTAAGTTCGGGATAGATCGATTGAAAGTGTTTGGCAGTCTTTGTTTGATTTTTACCGTTTGAATGATACCAATCGAGTATTTGATTCTTTTGAAAGATGGTTGCACTGGAGATATTAGGAGAAGAACAAGTTCTTTTTGATTTAGTTTGAGTTTGAGTTGTTGTTGATGAAGAGTAATCGTTGAGTTGAATTAATTGATTCATCCATACAAACAAGAAGAAGACGAAGTTGGTTGGTTGGTTGTTGCTTGGGTTTTTTTTTTTTTCTGAAAATAATTACAAAAATTAAATAAAGAGAGAGATTTTAATCTATTTATTGGATTATGTAATCAATCTTTAGCCCTCCATTCACAAGACTCTCGAAATTCACAAGGACTATAAAAAAAAATAAAAAATAAAAAAAAAATCAATCAATCAATAAGAGAACACATAAAAAGATTTCTCAAACACCTACGAGCATTTATTAGAACTCTGAATATCCACCCCAATCGGTTCAAGATCACCATTCCAGAGTGAGATGGTATGATCAATAAACTCATAAAACTCACTCGGATGAAAACTAAACTGATAACTACCAACGATCTCATTCGAAACTCTCTCATACTTGGCTCTCAATGAATCCAACGAAGAACGTCCAGGACTCAGACCAACCAAGACTTCCTCTAATACCAATTCATCATCCATCCAACTCGAATCCATCCTATCCAATAATCCTTCCTTAGAACAAACTGCACCTCCTTCACTCGAATCAATCACTTCATCCGATCTACCGCTAACCTTAAACTCCTCAGAACTAATACTAAGACTGGGATCGACAGCCTCAATCCAGAACTGATTCGCTCGATCGATCTTCATCCTTGGCTCCGATCTTCTTCTTCCGAACCCCAGTAGATAGCTGGGCTCGGGTCGTACCCCGCCTACGATAGACGATCTCTAGGATCGATTGAGAGACCCCGATCCGACTGATCAGATCCTCATATAACCCAAAGATCTCTCGGAGCGTCGTCGGCTTAGCAGTCCGCTTCACACTGGCCAACACCGGCTGGGCATCGTCCATAAACCTCTCACTAAACACTTCGTCCAAGTCCAACCCCAAGTGTCTCGAAAATCGCTCTAGATCAAACGAACCACTCGCGTGCTGATCATATAGATATTTATAAAGCATCAACTGGTAACCTATCTTTCACAAAAAAAAAAAAAAGGTCAGTTGAAACGTGTGAGAGAGGAGGAGTCCAACATGATCAGGCATCATAGTATATGCCCCATCTTAACCCTCCCCCCCCCCTGGTGAGATTGATCTCAACTCGCCAAGTCATCTACTACTCACGCGCAGATTCAGTGAACGCCGGAACCGGTAAGGATTCGCCTTGGCTGAAGAGAGAGAGAAAGAGTAAAACAAAACAAGATGTTAAGCGACAACAGACGTCCATGCTACCGAGTTATACAGCATAAAAAGAAGCTCACGTCGTTTTACTATCACTGATCCTCACCACGTATTCTTTGGAATCTGTGCCCTCGATCGATCGAGGTTTAGGATCACCTTGCTCCAAGTTATCCTTAGATGATGGCGATGATGATGATGATCCATACCGAGGGATCAGTTCGATTTGATCAACTATACCTTGAATCAAAAATCCCCCTACGAATCCCCACTATCAACAATAATAAGAGAATGATATTTATCAGTAAGAAAGAGCAAAGTTGAACCAGACGAGCTGATCATTGGACTTACAACCGGAATCTCGCGCTAAACAGGTGGGTGAGAGGTAAATAAATTTAAGTTGACAGCTCGTCGAGTATTGGGGAAAGTAAAACGTATTTACCATCATGCCAGTAGATCTGAGTAAGCTCAAGCTGACAATTGTGTTCAAAACTCTGTTTGGGAGACAAAGAGAGAGAGAGAGAGAGGGAGGGAAGACTAGAACTCAGTGATCGATTCAACAGCAACAATAGAAGAGAGGGGAAGACTGATGTACTTGAGGCCCCAGGAATCTACCTTTGAAATCACTTGAACTTGAACCTTTTCCGGTGCGACTTCTTTCTCGAGTTGATTATGAACCTGAACACGATCGGTAGGGGGGGTGAGAATCGGTAAGGAAAAGATGTGGTTGACAGTCAAGGGAGTTGATAAGATGGGCTGACTTTGATCCCACCATCGAGGATCTTTTGACGAGTGAGCACGGCTTGGGTGTTGACGTGAATTTCGAGACCTGAGGAAGAGATGAACGATTTCGGGCGTTGACTGGGCTTCAAATATCGTTTGGCTAGCAGTCCATATTCTACTTGAACTTCACACCACACTGTTGTTTCAAGTTCCAGGGAGACAGACAGACAGACAGAGAGAGAGATTAAAAGTCAAGCATCTTCGAGTAGATATATCTGTATAAGATTGATGACTCACAACAAGATACCAGATCGCTGACTGGGTAAATAGAAGATAGATGGATGGCAGGATGAAATGAGTTATAAGTTCTTGGATCGAAAGGAATTCCGTACGGAGCTCATGAGGACAAACCTGATAGGAAGCCTCTCTGAGCGCGAAATCGTTGATACAAGCCATGATTGGTTGAGCTAGGTTTGAGTTTATCGAAGCGATGGGAGAGGATGTTTTGGAGGATGCGAGGGTGAGAAGGTTTAGGAGATTGGTGCTTGACTTGGATATCCAGATGGATCGGTACCCTCGTGATCCTGATCCTCTTCCGGTTCTCCTCAGAACCACTCACCACGATCTCTGCTTGGGTCGAGGTTGTTGATGATGGTGATAATTTTTGAAGTTTTTTTTTTCTCGGATTGGAGTAGTAATCAGTTTCGATGAGTTGGATTGCCATGAGCTTCTCAGCATCCCAAAATTCCTCATCGTCGTACTTCTCCTCATCATCATCATCATCATCGTTGACTGCTTTGAGGGTCAAGTCTTCCTGTTGAATTGTCGGTGACTGTTGTGGTCGGTGATAGTTTTGTTGGCTGGTACTGGGTTGGGCTTGTACATTTGGGTTCGAGTATTAAAAATGAGTTAAAAAGGTTTTTTTTAAAAAAAAATAAAAAAATAAAATAAAAATTGTGATTTATTTTTTTCTATTTCTCTCTGAAAACATAAACAACTAATCCGGATTCTCAAGAAAACTATCCCTGCCTCTCATCTACTATCCACCTCTTCCAAACAATCCGAGATATCCATGTCTAAAGTCCACCATGATTTATGAATTTCAGCATGTACATACTAGAACCAACAGTATGTATATGCACTCCTGGTGGTATGTTCTAAACGTGACGAACTCTCGACATAACTGACTTGTCACTTTGGATAAGACGAGATCTGGTGTTTCAAATCGATCTGAATGACTAATGTACTGCAAAGTTCAAAGGATCAAAAAAAAAAAAAACCCAAACTCAAACACGATTGTCTGCGGATCCCTGTTTTAACCCAAGACTATTAACAATTAAAAACTGGCGAAAGAACATGACGACAAGAACAAACCAGATGACCAATAGACTGTCGAGCTAAAGAGATCGCGGGATATATGAATATATATATATATAACTGAAACGTACGAGGATACATGAGAATACAACAAACGATTTACACAACGATTGACATCAAAAAATGTATTTGGGTAGAGATGTATATCTACTTTTGTTTGGATAATAAAATGAGCAAGAAAAGTGATATACAAGACAAAATCAACATCTAGAACCCCCCCCCCCCCCAAAAAAAAAAAAAAACGACGAAGAAGATAATGGAACTAAACAGAAAAAAACGGAAATAAATAATTGAACAGAGGTCTAGACTCGAGCTGATTGAGTCTTCGACTCGCGGCGCGGCCGCTTGGAAGGTCCAGATGGAGGAGATTCAAAAGATTGACTTTGACGTTTGGAAGTCATCGATTCAAAAGTGGATGGAAGTTGATCCACTTGGTCGGATGGACCAGGTTGGGGGGATCGAGTACATTGTCGTTTGGAGGGCAGCGAGCCGGATATTGATTCGAGTTGAGTCACTTGGCCAGATGGACCTGGTTCAGGAGATCGACTACGTTTGCATCTGGAGGGCATGGAGTCATAAGTTGATTGAGGTTCAGCCGCTGAATCCACTGGGCTCTCCGAGCGAGTCGTCCTTGCGAAGCTCTTCCGGCCCTTGCGCGACGAGCGCGGTTTCTCTTCGATGACTTGGGTGGATGAGTACTCCGACTGAGGCCTCACAAATTCCTGGAGAGGGAGAGGGTCCATCGAGATGGCCGGCCTGTTGATGGGGCGTCGAAGGCAGTGTGGATATCTGTAAATAAAAAAATAATAACGTTTTGGCACCAGTGAATCGCCAGATAGAAAAAGTGAAAAGTGACGCGAGTCAGAAAAAAAAGGGGGGTTGGAGGTTGACGAGTCGGGAATAAGGAAAAAACTTACCGCTCGCAAGGATTGGGATACACGTATTTTTTATCGGCGTAGATCCTACCTCGATCCCGTCCGCTAATCCAGTTGCAGGTGATATCGATCTGGAGCACAGCGTCTTCGAATCCCCTCCTAGAGCCCAAAAAGATTAACAATCGGTCGCCTTCCACCAACTAGAGACGCCGTGTAGATTTTAGTTTAGGTTTGTTTGGTGAGACTGATAGAGAGCAAACAGAGATAGGAAAACTTTTGAGACTGACCTCGATGATGTCGTCCAGGTATACCGGTATTCTGGGTGTCCGATATCGATGCTCGGGAAAGGATGGCCAGAGCAGAATGCCGACCTCTTTGTCTGAGCATTCCTTCTGGAATAACACGCGATTATTGGGTCCCCATGTCGAGTTCTCGATCCACGACCGGCCGATTCGCTGAAGTGTCTCCGGGAGATCGATGCCAAGACCGTTTCGGCTGCGGCTAAAACTGATGTTACTACCCATGTTGTGCTCCAAGCTGTGGGTTGATGAGTGAAATTGAATGGGCCAATAGCCGTCGAAGGTGGGATCGTCTGGGTCATCGCTATCGTTGTTCATGCCGCTGTTACGATTAGCTCGGAGATCAAAGTTGGCACGTGAGTCGAGGGTCATGGTCCTCATCTGGCCAGTCTTCCTTGGAACCTCTTGGGTGGGTTGTTGCGCTTGGCAAAGCGTGAAGCGCATCGAGATAGGGAAATCGAGGTATTTGCCTTCAACCGCAGCGCACATACCTTCACGCATCCGAAGCCAATTGAGCTCAGCTTCTGGTAACCATAGTCGATGTTCGTCAGCATAACATGCCACAGGGTTCCTAGACGGATCCTTATAGATCCGATGGGCACTTCGGACGGCCAGCTGTCGGATGGCAGCCGTCAATCGATACACAGATAAAATGATAGGGTCATCAATTCGGAACGAGTCGGGTGGAAGTACCCGATGAGGGATAAGATCGCTTCGGATGAGCTGTCGACGGAGTTCGAATGGAACAGACTCGAATCGTTTCCGAAGAATTTTGAGGACTGGTCTTGGGAGGGCTGCTTCGTGCCAGCCAAGGGAATATAGTAACCAGCTGAAGAGAGAGTCGGCAGTGAGGCCGATTGCTTCGACGGGCGTGGGTGGAGCAGGGGACTCGGAGAAGGGTATGAGACTCGAAGGGTTGATGAAAGGTATCATGTGGAAGATGTGACTGATAATAAAAATAAATAACAAAACAACAAAAAAGGTTAGAGTTGGAGCTAGAGTAGGGAAGTTGGCCGCGTACATGTATGGTATGTATTTACATAAAATAATTTGAACTTTTACCGGAGACCCCTCAAGCTTGGCTGAGTGAACCCCCTCTGCTTCGTCTGAGGCTGATCAAGTTCATATGTATGGATGTAGTAATTTATGTGTCCATAGACCAAGTCTCCATCAACATCCGTCCAAGACAAGAAACTAGATAACTTCAAGTACACACAAAACAGGCATCATGAGAATCTAGTTTAATTACCCTAGTTGATCTTCTGGCAGGGTGTCAAGTTTTGGCATGAGTACACATGAGTCAAATTTTGTAATATTTGGTTCCTCAGTTTTACAAGGATAGTGATGAACTCATCCGTGTTTTTTTTTTTAATTGGACGATTTGCTCAATAGGAATGAAAATCTAGTAGTGGTTGACCTCTGGTAACATTGACAATTAATGTTTTGATGCAGTTCTTAATAATCTCATCCCATTCTTCTAGTGTGTTGAGGCTCCCAATCCGGATCAGAAATGGGAACCCAATTTCTGTCAGGTTGATCCTACATCATAAAAGAAAAAGAAAAACTTTATTTTTGAAAACGGAGATTGTTCCGTAATCTTATTGGCCTTGATTATCTCACTTGGTGGACTCTGTCACAAAAGTTATCAGCCAATTAAAACATTCAATAACCGGAACCTTGGGGACACACATAGCCTGAACAAGCCAATCCGGGAGAGAGCGACGAAAAACAAGAGAAGCAATTAGGTACACATGCCAAACATACGAAGGTAGCCAAAAAATGAAAGGCATCAAATCGAAAATTGGGTTAGCTTTTCAAGGCTTGGAAGTTTGATCAGTGGTTTTGAGCTTTTTGGAGGGAGTCTCAAGCGGTGGCTTCGAGTCAGTAGTCGAGGGTAAGGCAGATGAAGATGACGAGGTATTAGGTTGGAGGTCGGGCGAGGGGTCGACGGGGCGAGCGCGTTTTTTGACCAAGCTAGTGAGGTCGTTGATGACTGCTTTTCCGTTGGTCGTTGAGGGGTTGTGGTTGACGGCAGCCAGGTAAGCCTGCAAGGCCTTATCGGCCTCAGTCATTGTTGGCGCTTGGGGGACGGTTTTCAACTCTTCCCGCTTGGCCTCGAGTTCACCAATTAAAGATTTGGTCTCTTCAATCTCGGACTTCAGTTTGTCGGCAGTTCTACTGTCTTGATGGTCTCTTCCAGACGACTCGCTCGGTTTCTCCTTGCCTTCTTCATCTCCGCCAAATTGTTGAGTCAATTTGGTCAATTGGGCTTTCATCAACTCGATCGCCTCGTCGACATGTCCAATCGCTTGCTTCATCGATTCCCCCTCGTCCGGAATCAGCTCGAGCGCCAAAGCGATCATCAAGTGCGTCTCTGCTATCGCCCCTGCAGTCACATCTGTCCGAGATTTCTTGACGTCGAGCGAGCTTTTGTAGGATTCAACGGCCTGCTCAAATTGCTCTGAATAATGCGGAGACAAGACACGAAGGATTTGGTTTGGTGAGATTGTGTCCAACAAAACCAAAGATCATACAGCATGAAGTTGCATCCAATAGAACAAACTTACCGCCTTCTTGATGAACTTGTGCAATCAGATCATATACGTCAATCAATTTGTTCTGCAGTTTCTCAGCCTGTTCTGGTAGATCTTTTGAAGACTCGATCTGAGAAAGAATTGATTGTCGTGCAAACTCGAGGACTTGGAACGCGTTTTCTAATTCGTCTTCGACCGTCACTGGTTCTTCAGCGTGATCGATCTCCTCATCTCCTTCATCTCCCGCCCCTTCGTCGCCGTCTTCATCCGATGAGTCTCCAGAAAAGTGGATTTGTGGGTTGCCCTTGATCCCCTTGGCAACTGGTTGGGAAGGCTTAGATGAGCTTGCGGCGCCGGCTTGGTTTGATATTCCTACTCCAAAATCAAGGCATAAAGAAGAATGATTAATCGACTGATTATCTGCAAAATTCAACTTGAGAGCCAGATGGACAATACCTTTAGAGGAAGAAGGCGCGTTTTCAGTCACTTCGGGTATGGCGTCTTCGGGTTCAGTCGCTGCAGGATTGTGGGTATTAAGACCGCCTGACAAACTGCCCAGAGTGATCGCGTTCCGGAGCAACGCTTTTCCATACGAGAGATGGGCATCGATAATTGCGCTGTGGTTTTCAGGATGGTGGGTGGTCAGCTTTTCGCATGCCTTGGAGAAACATTCCGTCGCGATCGCGTAATTCTTGAACGCGAACGCGCGTGCTCCAGCAGCCAATTCTGCTTCAATCGTATCAATATCCGTTTCGTGGGCTTCTCCGTTCTGAGACTCTGCGACTTGCTCTTCCTTTCCCTTGTGATCCTCACTCGACTGGTTACTTCTGTCTCCAATCAGTATTAGTAACGACCAGATTTTAGGGCAGTTTAATAATTGAAGAGGCGTAAATAGGTGCTTACGATGGATTTAACATGGTGGGTGGTAGGATTGATGGTTTATTGAAAGGGCGGCGCTCATCGACCTTCTCCCCCAAAACTTGGGCAAGTTCGTGTGATCGGTATTCGGGGACTTTGCACCTGCGGCTGCGAAGCTCAAGCATCTCGACAGCCACATCCCCCAAGAAGCTCTTCATGAGTCCATGACACTGTGAAATTTGCAAGCCATTAAATTAACAAAAAAAATGATGAATCAAAAACACACTGGTATTGGCTGGTTTGAGGCTGTCCCAGTTAATCTGGGATGCATTTAAAATAGGTTGATCTCAACCAATGAAATATAAACCCAAGAGTGAATTTCATTGGTTGAGATGAACCTATTTTAAATGAGTTGGCTACATCCTAGTAGTTTAACTTGGGTGACTGCAACCTAGGTCATTATTCTAGCAGTGAGCTCTCCCAATTAGCTTATGGATTTTTTTCCATCACATCATTTACTCATAATGCTATGGTTGCCAAGCTTTGCCAAAGCCAAGCTGCTCCTTGTGAAGCTGTGCTACCTACCTCCTCTTTCACACAAAATATGGTCCAAAACCAATCAAAATAAGAAATAAGATCAATAGAAATCCATGGGAGGAATTTCTTCTCAACATGTTACAATTCTGCCCCATGCCCAAAAGAGACCTTGTTGATTGTTCTTCTGTTTCCTTCTTTTCTGTTCCTCAGAAACAGTCAGGCCCCAACTTAGGCCCCCTTTGTATATTTTATTTCTTCTGTTCCCCATCAGGTATACAGAAACCACATAGTTCTGAGCCCATACCAGCTGGAAATGCTCCACTTGAGACTTTGTCCCTGGTGTTCTGAGTGCCTGGTTGGTCTGAAATCTTGATCTTCCAAGCTCTTCTTGGCCCTCATCAGGTCTTGGTCCATAGTTTTTTCACAATGCATTTTACCGGAGGGAATCTCTCTGGTTAAAGGGACAGGGGCTGGCCGGGGTTTATGAATAGGTATGGGGTATGCCCATGTATGTACATATAGGAACAGTGTGGGTTTATCAATGCCCCAGAAAACCATATTTTTCTGCAGAAGTTTTGATGTCAAGCATGTGTAAAAATGTGTGTATGGATAGACAACCTGTGTTTTTTTCATTAAGGCCCTACTTTTATTGAACTAAATGTAGGAACGTGAGTTCAATCACTTCATTGCAGAAGCTGATAGTAGTAACAAAAACCTAAAAAAGAGGATCAGAAAAATAGAAATAGCAAAGAGAAATCAAGATGGGATACTAATAGATTCAACAATAGAGTGAGAACAATTTGAAATAAATTTTAACTTTCTGGTCTGTACTATTAATCAACTGGAAACTATGATGAGGATTATGAAATTATCAAGGACAGTAAATAAATAAATACTGAGAGAAAAGTCAAGAGAGTTAATGTTGTAGGGAAGTGAAATTAAAAAGTAGAAAGTGGACTTTGTGCTTTGCTATACCACTTGTAGACAATCAATCATAGATTTTCACTGGTTATTAATTAGATTGGCTTCATATTTCATCTAGACCAAATAAAAAACATGTTAAATATATCTGGTCAGAAAATTTATTAAGAAAATCAATTCTTTCAATTAATGAAAGCAACCCAATACCCAGAAAGAGTCATCTGTATGAACTCATAACACATTTGTCAAAACTACTGATGATTTTTGTTACATAAGTGCATCAATATCAAATGCTAGCAATCCATGAGTCCTGTTGGATTTTTGGCAAAGAGAAAGAAGGAAGGGAATTTTTGAACAGACTCTGGGGTGACTCAAAAGATGGGGACTTTGATTTTTGAGGAGAACTGATAATTGTTATTGCTTGGACTAGGCTATGGTTTTATAGACTAGTTACAAGTGGTTAATTTGTGGTTGAGAAATGAAAATGAATAAAGAGTAATTTGAATAAAAACTGAGAGGAGTATAATATGAGTACTTGGAAGAAATAACTAGTCAGGCCTTCTCAGTCTCTTTTAGTCAAGCTAGTATATTAATCAAGAAAAAACATATTACAAAAACCACAAATACTAAGAGGCGTTAATTCTAGTAATCAGTTTTTAATAATCAGAAAGTGAATCAGAAAAAAGAATAAACAAACATTAGAACTAAGAGTTGTAAATACAAAAAACTTAGTATAAAAAGCTGCATTCTAGTCTAACTCAAGTTGATTACAGAAATTACATTTAAAGGATTGACATGTGGTGATTTTGGGGGGAACAGAAGAATGAAAACTCAACAAGTCCTATTCTGAATGAACATTGTAACATCAATCAATCAAGATTATACAGATAATCTAAACTCCCTATGAGTGAGCCAACCCGGTGATAAATAATTTCTTTCACAGAAAGGAATAGAGAGTCTGGAAGAGAATGGATCTGCTTGCGTTGATCAGCAATCAATGGTGAATTGGATACTTTGCCAAGTCTGGCCGATGAAGCTGATTTAAATTAATACAATGAAAAGGAATTGACTAGAAATAATTTCTTGCTAATCCTGGGTGGTAGCCCTTAAAAACAAGCCATATTTTCCACCAATCCAAGGATCTTGAAGCTGCTGTTGTAACCTCAAAGCAGAAAACTTGATTTAATTTTGGTGGAATTGATTGAGAAGCCATGACAAATCTCTTGTAGCAATACTGACTTTCTGAACTCGGCTGATGGAGTGCTCTGATCACCCAAGGTGTCTCATTCATCCTCAGGGCTGTGATCATGAACGACTAAATATGTTCTCCTATGACCAGGTGGATTTAGGAGTGATCCAAAGCGTTGCAGGATCATGGGTGTGAATAGTTCATTGGCACCTGAGACTAATGCTTGACTCCTGTGATAGTTTGGAGCTTCTGAAAGGAGGGAAAGATCTCTGGACGGGGCTAGGAAGAAGTTGGATGTTCTATCAGGTGCACCGATTACTACTCAGAATCTGACAGGCGGGCGTGTTGGTCTTCCAACAAGCTGGTTGTTGGTCTCCTATATTAATGAAAGATGAAGCTTTATTACCGAAATCTGTAATCTGCATTTTTCGGTTGTGTGAGCATCTCCCTGTCATGTCAATATGCTGTGAAAGTTGAGCCAGTTGAAACTTTAATTTACTTATTTATGTACATACCAAGTGTCTCCATCCCACCCATTTAAGGCCATCCTCTCCCCGCTGAGCAACTACCTGGTCAAGAATTACCATCAACACTCGATATCACCCATACCTTCGTAGTCAAATCACAAGAGTAGTTTTTTAACATGTTGACATCAAAGAGCCTTCTGCTCGGGGTGGCAGCCCTTCTGCCTGTTATTGTGCTCGGAAACTCTCAGTCGGACCAACAGATCACTTTCATGCCATCGACTCCGTCTACCTCTACATCAGATAAACCCCATCCGAACTTGAAAATTCAAGCCACCAGCCAAAATGGAATCGACTGTTGAGTAACTCATTCTAAATATGTCTCTCGTTTTCTGTTTGAGCAGGATTAGCACTCATCTAACCTGACGATCGTGCAGTCGAGAGAGTCACTATGGCAGAGTTTCCGGAGTACGCCATTCGAGTCAGATCTCCGGAAGGATTATGTGACCCTACCGTTCGTCAATACAGCGGATATTTGGATATCTCAGAAACCAAACATTTGTTCTTCTGGTTCTTCGAATCAAGAGACCGACCCGAATCAGACCCTGTTGTCTTGTGGCTCAATGGTGGACCAGGTATATGATCTCAATCGCATGGGCGCTTCATCTTTTGAATCAATTGGAATCAGTCTTTGGAGTATTCAACTAATCTCTGGTTGTTTCATTAAGGTTGCTCCTCATCAACTGGACTCCTATTCGAGCTTGGTCCCTGCAATGTCAGAGACCAAGGTAAAGACACCGAACCTAACCCTCACGGATGGAACCAACAAGCGAACGTCCTCTTCCTCGACCAACCGGTAAATGTGGGCTACTCTTATGCTGAGGGCAGCTCGGATTCCGTCAGCGATAGTGTCACCGCTGCCAAAGACGTCCATGCATTCCTACAGCTATTCTATGCCCGATTCCCAGCCTACTTAAAATCCGGCTTTCATGTTGCTGCCGAGAGTTACGGTGGCCAATACGCCCCAAATATCGCCACTCGGATCATCAAAGAAAACAACGACTTGTTATCGAGCGCTCAGTTGAGCTCGACGGACAAGGTGGTGATCCCACTCTCAACAGTGATCATCGGAAACGGCTTAACCGATCCCCTCATCCAATTCGCCAGTGTACCTGATTACGCATGTGCCCCCTCACCCTATGCGATCTTTGACGAGGCTACATGTGCTTCACTCCGCGCCAAAGTTCCCACTTGCGAGAGACTACAAAAGTTCTGCTACAGCAATCCTTCCCGATTCACCTGTGTGCCCGCCACTCTTTACTGTTGGAGCTCGATCTATGGTCCAATCCAAAACGCGAACAAGAACCCTTATGACGTTCGTCAAGGTTGCGATCGTCAAGTCAATCCACTCTGCTAGTAAGCTAAGCTGATCTCCAACCATTGAAACTCAGAGGCCCGAGATATGATAATCCCTTTTATTCTGACGTACCCATCGGTAATTTTCTGTACCAGTGATGAGATGAACTGGATCGAAAACTACTTGAACCGAGAGGATATCAGGAGTGAGCTTGGGGTTCCGTCTGATTTGAAATTCGAGAGCTGCAATTTAGATGTCAACCGAGCCTTCCAAGTAAGTACCTCAAAGCTCATGCTACTCTTGATTTGATGTACATCTGTCTGATTCGATCATGTTTGTGATTTGATTGATAGATGTCAGGAGACAACATGCACAACTCCGCCAGTCTGATCCCTGACATTTTGAGTAACGGGGTTAGACTATTGATCTATGCCGGAGAGGATGACTTTATGTGTAAGTTTTCAATTTGAATTTACCTGACTGATTCGATGGAATATAGCCCCAGGTGCTTATAATGGACTTTTTTATAGGCAACTACCTCGGTAATGAAAGATGGATGATGGCTTTGAAGACCGAATTCAGTGACGAGTTCCAACACAAAGCGCACAAGTACTACAGTCGTTACTCTCTTGATGGTAGTAACTCGACTGTTATCAAAGACTCCAAGGGACACGTTGGGATGGTTCGATCTGCTGGACCGGGTGCTGGAAACTTTACGTATGTTTCGCTATACGAATCCGGTCACATGGTAAGCATCCTCTTTAATCTCGATCAGAGGCCCAATCACTCAACCTCTTTCTCTCTCTCTTCTTTCGTAAATCACTCTAGGTCCCACATGACCAACCAGAAATTGCGTCTGAGTTGATCAACAAGTGGCTACATAACCAACCTTTGCATTAGGAGTATGTAGACCTACCTATCAATCATTGGATTCGCTTTGTCTGCTTATCTCTCCATCGTCCAAGCTTCAAATCCATCAATGTTTTGAGTCATTCCATTCATCGATCTCCGTTTCTCTTTTCAATGTATACAATCACTTCCCACCCTTGGTTTGTCGTCATCTTTTCCTCTTCTTCTTCCTATTGTAGTTTTATGTATATAGAACTGTGCGAACTTGTAAGTTGGTCTTTTCACATTCAAACGGAAGTGTCTCAATGAAATTGGCCGAATTGGTGGCTTTCGAGGTCTTTGATCTGCTACATAAATATTTACATCATTTTGTTCGGATGAGATCTAGTTCGTTGTTTGACACTCATGCATGTTATCCTTTGCAAAAGATTTCCCCCGGTATCGATGGTGATTCCCTCTGTCCAAACCATAGACACGCACACACTGATCCATAGGATTTTAAGAGAGCGCCAAGATTAGAAAGAAGTGGTTTGACAGTCAATTCCACATCAATTTTGGATAATACAAAGTTTGTCAATCAAATAAGTAGTTGTTGAGAGATGCCTCTATAGTACAAAGGTCAGTTTCCGTTGGAAAAAGGTTGAAGTAATTAGATAGGCTGGATTTATCTTGTAGATTACATATTTATTTCGTGTCGATGGATCGAAAGCTGATTGACCAATTCTTTTTTTTTTTTTTTTAAATTCTCTCAAGTAGGATTATTAATCGATCGATGATGGTCAACTGCTCAGACTAAAAGAAAACCAAACCAACTGCATCACAACTTCCTCTTCCTCCCCCCCCTCCCCCCCTTCATCTCCCATTCCTCACATCCACCATCCACCATCATCTTCTCTCACCATGCCTCCCAAACGCAAACCTAATAATACCAAGAAGCGTCGGGCTAAACCAGAACAAGGAATTGCTACCACACCCACCACCAGTCCATCCAAACTGATCTCAGCTGATAATTCCACCCAGAGTACTCCCAACCAACCTAACCATAGCAGTCCCACTACCCCATCCAAACCCACTTCCAATCTTTCCTCTCAAACATCTTCAGACCATTCCCATGATAAACTACTAGAAGAGTCAGACCATCTCAATCGAGACTCTAAACCATCATCGACGGCTGTCATCAGCCATCAGAATGACTCTTCCGATCATCAGTCTAACGACCTTCCAGCTTCGGTCAACAGCACTGCCAACAACTTGGAACCCGTGCCACTGAGCGAGCGATCTACTAACATGCCCCAATCAAACTCTAGTAGTATGTACCAATCACCTTCACACCTCCTTCATTCCTCTTGACTGCTTTTCAGTCATCTGACCCCTTAACATCGAAACAGATCAACATCCCTCTAATGAGATCGATCGTCCTAATAAGTCTAACAAGGACGAAAATTCTAAGCAAACTTCGGGAGCTCATCGTCTCCAAGGTTCCGGGGAACTGGATGGTGAAAACCATCCGGACCCAGTCATCAAATCCAAAGCTGGCACTAAGAAGAGTCACCAAGTATCCAATAAACCGAGCACTAACAGTCACTCAGATGTTTCACAACCCCCTACTCAACACCACCATCCAGGCCATTCCGCCCCCCCAAAAGTGGCCTCTGATCCGGTTCGTTCCCAAAACGGGGTACCAAAAGAATCCGGCGAAGGTAAGCCTACCGATCGTGAGCAACCTGAGACGCTCTCAGTCAACTTGCAGGAAAACAAGTCTGCCGACCATCAGGCACCTGCAACGCTCTCAGTCAACTCAGAGCATGAGCCCTCCAAACGCCTTTCGAACTCTGGCAGGAAGCCTGCTAAACACGTCAAATTCACTAACGCTACCCAGGCTGATCAATCTTCGGACACCTCAAGGCCCGAAGGTGAACAGAAGGACCATCGAAGGCAGGCCAGGCCAGAGACAGATGAACATGCGGATTCCCACACCAAACACAAGCCCATCCGTCGGGAAATGTCCGGAGCCGCTGACCAGTTCGACTTTGATGCTCAACAAAGGTTGCATGCCGGCCCGGGGGGCGGGACAGTTAAAAAACCCTGCCATCGTCGTCCCAACGGTACCAGCAACCACACAACCGATCACGACGCGGTGGATGAGCCACGTGAAGTCTCATCATCCGACCAATCTAGCACGGTCTCTCATGAAGAATCCGGTCACCCAAACAGGGACACCATCGGCTTTCACCATGCCCAACGATGCCTTCAATCGATCGTCGAGATTCAACATCTCAATGTCCGGCCAGATGATCTTGACCCCGATCTCTTACAGATCTACATGAGTTACTTCGACCTGGACCAGGATGGATTATTGGATCCCTTGGATACCTGTCGAGCCTTCCGACGCCTCGGGTTCGGTTTGCTCTGGGCCGCCGCCGCTACGCTCACTCTCCATGCGCTGTTCTCTCCCTTCATCGGAATGGGTTCCTGGTTGGTTCCCGATATCTTGGGCAGATGCCAATTACCATTAGGTCACCGTCTCTCTGGATCTGCCCGTACTTCAATCAACGTGAGCATATCCTTAGTCCTCTTCAAATATACTTGCATTAAATCATTGAAAGCTTTTCTATTGTTTCAGATCAACCCACATGACATATTGCGTAAGGAGCTCCAAATTGTAGTTTGATTGGGTGCTTCCAACAATAACCCATTTTTTTTCGTAGACGTTGACAAAGATCATACTCCAGACAAAATTGGCCCATCAGCGTTATGGAAGAAAACTCAAGAGCACATGGGAGCTGCCGAAATGACCGGTTTGCCTCTTCTTTTTTTACTTCCATGGTCTACAAGGCCTTTTCGAAAATCTTCTCATTGCTCCTCCCCTGACAAGAAGATTTTTTGTAAATTATTCAGATCCTATTGGGTGGCTTAAGTTCGTGATTGGGTGGCTCATTGCTATCAGCTTGACTTGGTGGGCCCTCAGAGCCTATGATAGCCAACCAAACACCAGTTCGAATTCAGAGCTCTGACTCTTAAATTATTCTTACATCTTAGGCCATCGGATCTTTGCGTCAAACATGACTTGATCAATGGAGTTTACAATGGCGAACTGTTCTTCCTTGTGGCTCAAGACTTACCATCCTAAAATCATCCATCTCTTTTCAGCAGAATAATGTCTTTAGTGGTATGGATTCTCGAGAACACCCGTCAAGGCCTTCTCGTTCATCTCTAGACTATCAGTTTAGCTCTTCCCTCAGGCCTGACCTTCCCCCCCTTTCCTACGCTCTACTCCTGATCCCAACAAAAACCACTGTCGAAACCTAGAAGATTAACATTAGACGCACAGGTGCCTGTTTCTCTTCTGGCTTCATCTATCAGTACATGTATACATGTAGATAGACAGAGAGAGAGAGAGAGAAGGTATGTAAAGATAAAAAAAACTCCTCTCCATCTGCATGTACTTTTATTTATCTATTTATATTTATCACATGAATGTAGCCATTATCATCGTTCAACCAAAATGAAAACTAAAACTTTTTATCATTATCTTTTTTTCCTTTTCCTTTTTCGTTTCGTTTAGTTTTTTTTTAGTTTTTTTGGCTCTTTTGTTGAGAAGAGTGCATGCATAATTAAAGAAGAAAAAAAAAAAAACTTCATCATTCTTAAGTTAACTGATGCAACTAATCAATCTTCCACATCCCTCTTCCATCCATCTCCATTTCATCATATTATTGCTTTTGTTTTTGTGATGTTTAGTTATTAGTTGCATGTTTTTGTGTGTATGATTATGTATTTTTATTTATTTGGTGAGTACATAAGTGTATACTTCATAGTAATGGGTATTATGAGAAATCAAACAATTACAGCCATAACGGAAAAGCTTGCGGGCTCGTGAGACTGAAAATTCAAAAACTTGATTTTGGAGTTTCAGCCACAGGTGTCCATATGTACAACTCAAATGTACAGGCTGTGGGATCACCTCCGGGCAGCTGTTTGCGCCCGGGGTCCCGCCAGGGGTAGCATGAGGGGCAGCCATTCAACCCAATGAGTGGACGACTGGTTGTGAAATCGCACCAGGATTCCAATGGTGCAGCTCTCAAAGCACCAAAGTTGGAAACAAAAAAACTGGAAAGTTACAGCTGATCCCAGAAACCTTGCGGTTGCTCTGGGTCAGCTGGACCCCCCAAAAAAATATAACGCCACAAGGTTATGACGCCTTGCCCCTGTATTCAGAATATCCACAAAGGTTTCAGCCAGCCAATCCCTGCCGGCCGGTCTGGCCTGGCCGCGCCCGCAACCACCCATTTCCCATCCCCCCCAGAAAAAAAACCAGAAAACAAAAACAAAAGTGAAGGATCGATAAACGCAAAATCCCGTCAACAACATTGGTGAGTCCAGTTCTTCCTTGATCTCTTACTTGACGATTTCTCATGCCATTTTTTTGGCTTTTAATTTGACTCCGCAGGCCCACAATTCCTTTGATCTATCAACCGTTATGGATTTTGGCCTCAACAACTTCCCCAACACCCAAATTGAGGAATCATATCTGGGTCCTTCTCCTGGACACCATCCCTACTCACCGCTATTCCCCCTGGATAAATTTCAACCGCCGAGCCAAAGGGTCGAGAACGCGGGTGAAGCTTTTGGCATCCCAACAACTTTCTCCTGGAGTTGGTTCACAGGAACGAATCCAACACAAATCACAAGTCCTATTACAGCAGGTGGAAACCATGTTTCTACTTGTCCCACAAATAATCCACCTGTGTCTCAGATGTTGGCTCAGGAATCCCAGTCAACTGAGCTTGTTCTCCAGGAATCCCATCATCAAATATCCAATGTCCGCCTGATCCACTTGGACTACATCATTTTCTGCCGGTCTACAAATTTCAACTATGTTCTTGCAACCAATAGAAGACATTCTGCCTCTACAAAGAAGGAGTGGGAACGATTCTCCCCACCAGCCAATGATCAACCAACAATGTTGAAAGACTTGTTGTCTTACACATGGGAAAGTTTCCAAGAGGCGGTTGTCCAATCAATCCAACAAAGGATCAACAACTTTGACAAACTTGTTGTTGCAGAACTTTATCGGATCAAGTGGCAGCTTATCATAGCTGGCAGCCAAGTTTACGGGTTGAGCAAGATGTTTTTTGCCACCTCTGAACAAGATTTCTTTGAATTTGTCGAGGCCGTTCAAGAAAATATCAACACAAAGGTCACTGTGAAGCTTGTAATGGAGGATCCAACTGCTAAAGCAAAGCAGTTAGAGCAGGTAGGTACATTAATTGACCCTTCTGCTCTTGGTATTTTTTGCTCATTTTCTGGTTCTTTTGAGACTAGACACACAACTTGGAACAATCACTCACCTTGAAGTTTGGGTCTGAAGAGGATAGGCGCCCATTGGAACGAGAAAGGGCTCGTTTGGCCAAGAACATCAGTTTGCATCTACTGACTTTCTTGATGTATTGTTCGCATACTGACATTGGATTTTTATAGCCAAAGGCGGATGTGGCCTGCAACCCTGTGACGCAGTACATACTGCAGTTGGTCAACCACATTGCTGCCAAGTATGGCCAAGATGATGAGAAGCTTTGGATCCCAAACCAAGACAATGACTGTGAATCCATGCAAATTACAAATGATCGACTCACAGCTTGGGCTTGGGTCATCATGCACAACATCAATCCAGAAATTGACTTTGACAATCCCCCAAAAACGAAAGATTTCAAGTGGGTCAAAAAACTGACCCCCTCCCTAGACTCTATCCACAAGAAGGCTTTATCTGGGCAACATCCAGGCCCCGCCCCGGTCGCGCGTCCCTCAGCTAAAAATGCCCAGTCTACGCTAGTGGCATCCCGCAGCCAGGACTCTTTACTCAGTTGTGTAGGTTCTCTGAAACCATCAAACACGCAGACCAAAACGGCTCAAGAAGGCACCACAGTTGCAATTCCCAGCCCCTTGCCATCTGAGGATGACCTCATTTATAAGCCGACATGCAAGACTAAGATTCATACAAATTAGCAAAAATTACCCCCAACTCATCCCAGCGATCCCGGATCTGATATTGAATTCATCAGTTCTGGGAATGGCTTCAATCCTAGTGCACAATCTCCAACAGGTATTTCTCAAGACAGCTCCCCAGCTCGCAAATACATCCGCAGCCCAACTGGAGAGTTGATAGTTGCAGCCATCAACCGTCTCTCCTTTTTGCAAAGAAACTCTCATTTGCGATCACATTCGGTGTCACCCACTCGCAAGCAACCCGGTTTGGCGGTTTCCAGTGATCTCCAAAAGCCATGTGCTTTGTCTCCAGCGGGAAAGTCCTTAACTTGGGACAACTTCCTGGGACACTGCAACTTTTGGACCAACGACATGGTCCCTTGTGGCTTGATACAGCTGCATCAAATACCCCATTGGACCAATTTCCTCACAACCACTGTCAACAAATTGAAGAGTTTAGGCTTTCCAGAAGCAACTGCAAAGCAACTTATGTATGGCACCCTCACTCTGCCATGCAAATATTTTGAATGATTAATTTGTTATTGTCACTTTGTGTCGATGCTAGTCACTATTTCATCTTTGTTTCTGAGTTATGCTAGGTTCAATTAGAAATACAGTTATGCTAGGTTCAATTAGAAATACAAATTGAATTAATAACATTTCATATGGCTGTATGTCAGCATAAATTAGAATCAATCAATTCTAACGCTTCAAAATCACTCAACCTCAACATGCAGATTTCTTGTTGCCATGACTTAGGCATCACATGGGAGATTTTCCTTGACCTTTTGAGAAGGCACCTTGTTTAGCACCACATTGGATTAAGTCTCATGACTCAATAGATAAAAATGAATGACTCATTGGCTCATAAATGAAATCAAGAGAAAAATGATTAAAAACATCATAAACTACATTCATTTTGAGTAAGAACAAACAGTAGCGTATCAAAGATTCATAAAATCATGCAGGATAGTTAGAGCCTCAAAAAAAAGATGCCATTAATTCAGGGGTAACAATCTCAGGCAAAACAGCCTTAATGATATCCGGATTTTCTGATGTTCCTGTGAGTATTTGACATTGCTTGAGTTGAAATTTCAGGACTGAGAATACTTTCTCAATTGGGTTCATGTTGGTTGAATACGGAGGTAAATAAATTAATAGGACGCCATGTGAATCACATAAGTGTTGAACCCGCCTGCCGTGGTGGACTTGGGCATTATCCATGATTAACACACTGTTCCTACCTGGGAACCTATTCATATTTGGGAGCTAAAGTTCCAATCAGCACACACTAGGAGATGGAGTTGCTACAATTAAATCACTCACAAGCAGCTCTTCCAAAAAGAATTTGCAATCTAAGCGACTCACTGTGCCCGCTTGCGCCATTACAGCCAGGACGGCATCCAATGAAACTGCAGGCAGAACGCTGATACGGGACGCCGCAAGTGACCTGGGAAGTTGGGCTGTTCTCCGCCCTCGCGGTGCATAAGCATTTTCCCTGGAGTGTGTTTTGACGGACACTCCAGCCTCATCTATCCACCACACAAATCAGCCATCTGATATCCCAACAAAAAATGGGGGAAACTCAGGGCATTGATAAATGCACACCCTTTGGCGCACGCCCACGCCAAACGCACGCCGAACGCATGCCAATAAAAAAAAAGGTGTGCTGCCCGCACGCCTTTTTTTTTATTGGCGTGCGGGCTGCACACTGTGGAAATAACAACGACCTCGGTAACAGAAATGGTAGGTTGCCCTTCTTCCTGGTTGGTTCCGGTGGATCTTTGATTTCCTCTGCGGGATAAACACTGTCAGCGGATAGTCAACTGGTTTCCCTTCAACACCTTATACTCAGCAAGGGGACCGTTCCTCTTGCGTTTGTCGTCTTGATGATGCCCTACACAGTTCCGCTTGTCCGCACACGCTGATTAATCGCTGAGAGAACTCTAAACAATGAGTTTTTCTTATGTACGCTGAAGTTGATAGCTATCTACTAAGATGATAAGATAAGATAAGATCCGCAGCCCTGGTACAACCCTCTATTTATACAACAGTCCCCCGATCATGTCCCACATTCCCTGGTACTGTCCCTGGAGCCCTACTTGCCTGTCTCCTCGATCCCGCATCACACCGCAGCCTGTCCCCGACTACTATACCCCGTTGACCCCCGCAGCCCTCTGTCGCTCCCCTGCGCACGACTCCGCTTCTTCTGCCCCCGCTCCGCTTGCGGCCTGGCGCCCCAAACCCCGTAGTTCCGCCCGGTCCATTGCGTCGCGCATACTGAAACGGCCTTCGTCCGCTCAACCGATTGCCCGCGCCAACTATAGAATGTCACATGCTGCGCCCCGTGCTTTTCCCCGCGGAATGTCCAATGACATTTGGTAGGTACCCCCCTTACCTCAGCCTCAGTCTGCTGCTGAGCCCGCGGCTGCGGGCTCAGCTTCAGTGCTGCACCTCTGGTATATAAGTTCTCCCACAACGCCCATCCCTGGGCGTCAGCATGCCTGTAGATGGGCGTGCAGCACGCACACCCATCTACAGGCGTGCGACACTGCAGGCGTGCAGTCGCACGCCCTCATCAGAAAAAGGCGTGCGGTTCGCCCGCCCCTTCAGAAAAGGGCGTGTGGGTCGCACACCCTTTTTATGTGTATAGGCAGGGGGCACGCCCCTGCCTATACACATAGATTGGCGGACCGCCGACCTATGTATATAGGAAGGGGCGTGCCCCCTGCCTATGTAAATAGAATTGGCGTGCAGTTGGCACGCCTATTCTATGTATATAGGAAGGGGCAAGCCCTTCCTATATACATGCTGATGGCATGCGTACAAAAGAATGTACGCATGACATAAGCACCCCCGCCCCCCTCCCCCCCTCCCCCCCAGCGGATTTCAACCGCAACCACCACACTCCATCCAATCAATCAATCCAATCATTCCCCCTCCCTCCACACCGACCCCCCAGCCGAGCCGAGCCAACCCACCCAACCCAATCCAAGCAAGCCAGCCACCCAACCCGACACGGAACAACCGGACGAACCATGTGGGTTTTTTTTTCTCTTTTCATCATGAGTCCCCGTGAGCCCCCCGTGCCCCCCGTGAGCCCACCTGTGCCCCCTGTTCCCCCGTAAGATCAAATAAAAAAATAGAAAAAATTAAAATAAAATAAAATAAAAATAAAATAAAATAAAATAAAATAAAAATAAAATAAAAATAAAAATAAAATAAAAATAAAATAAAACAAGAAAAAAAACAAAAAAAAAACAAAAAAAAGATAATGATAACAAACACTAAAAATTTGATCAGGGCCCATTAGGCCCTGTATTGACAGTGGGACAAGCCCCAAAGGGCCTAGTAAAGGGGCCAACAGGGCCCACTATGACTGGCCAAAAGGAGCCAACTGTGCCCTTCCCAGCTGCCCAAGTTTGACATGTTAGGCCAAAGGGCCCCTTTATATCTCCGCATAGGTATCCAAGGGCCCCATTCCCCTTGTCCAAGCCCCGGACGGGCACACCAGCACTTGATATTCTTCCACTCAGATCCAATTAATCTCTCCACATCTTCATTATTATCATTTTCATGCCAGCTGATTATTTCTTCTTGCTCCTCTGACCGCACAGATATCAGCAAGTATTCTTTGCATCAACTTTTATTACCCTCCAGCAGTGTAAGTGCATGTCTATCAAAGTAAATATCATCCAAAATTACTCACTCTGGCCGTTATTTACAGCAGAAAATGTCTCATCCAGGCCAAAACCCCTCCTACTACCACGTATCTCCCAACCCATATGGCGTCCACAATCAGCCGCACCCCCAATACCATAATGCAATAACGCATGCCAGTGGTCAGCCTAATGTCACCCAGTCTCACTTGGCACAGCATGTAAGCACACACAGCCCAATTCTTCTACTTAAATAACTTTCTCACACAGTACTTCCTCCTGCCTCCATCAGCCGCAACCACCAGTTCCATTTGGGCAACCCCCTTGGTTCCAGGTACCATCCAACCCCTCCATCCCCCCTCAAACGTCTGATCAATTCCCCGGCTTCCCCAATTACCTACACAATGCTGTCCCAATCACAAATAATCCCACAAACCAACACCCCAGCTTCACCAACCATGGCCACCCCGCATACCTGTCAAACTCAATGGCCTTTCCAATTCCAAATCACGGGCAACCTGCACCCCATATGGGCCACCAAATACCATCTTTCAACCCATACAAAAACCTTCCCCCCCACCAATCATCCCAAACGGCCTCCTATAACAATAGTACAGCCTTTCCCCACATTCCAGTCACCAGCCAACCCAATCCAAACTTTCCAAACTACACCAATCCAGCAATCACCCTGCAACAGACGTCCAACATTCCTCCCACCCACCAACCCAATCAAGCAACCTCCTATACATTACAGCAGGAAATGTACTCCAACAACTGGAATGCCCCCAAACCAATCCAAAACCCACCATCAATACCCAGCAACCCTTCCGTCAACCAGCCCACATACTACTGGGACAACAACACCAACCAATCCGCTGTCAAAATCAATTCTCTGCTTGACTCTGTAAGTCCGCCTGCCCCATCCGCGCAACTACCTACATCAATTGATCCACTGGCTTCCTTTGTTTTCCCTCAAATGACTGACAATACTGCTCAAGGTAGGTCTAACTTTCTCTTGTAATGTATATTTCTTGAGAGCTGACAAACTGTAAATCATCAGCTTTTCCCCCTGATTTCCTGCCTTCTGCAAATGACCTGCCTGCTCCCTCTTTTCCCACCCAAACCAATGAGGATCAAGCTCAAGGTGGGTCTTAGTTTCTCTGGTAAAGTTGCTTTATTGGGAGCTGACTGTTTATTGATGAATCAGGTGGTTCCAACTCTACAACATCTGTGGTACCTTCTGCAGTCCTGGCTCCTGAAAGAACCGCCCAGGAAATGTCTGTTCCCTCCCCAATCCCCCTGAAAATGTCTGTTCCCTCTCCAATGACTGAGGGAAATCCACAAGGTGATGGTAGCTTTCACTCAGAAAAGTCCTTTGCGGTGTTCTTACCAATGTTTTATCGTACAGATCCCAGTGCATCTGCGCACCACCAAACGACTTTTTGATGCCCCCAAATCACCCGGATGGAAATGCTTTGCCCAAAGCCCTACTGACCAGTGAGGATGTCAGATTGTTTGACTACTCTGTGGGAGGTCAGTGCCTCATTGATTTATCATACTGTTTCCAATGGATGCTCATGGGAATTAATTTCGTAGAGCCAATGGACCCTCCACCTGAATACCTGTTCACCTGTGTTGACGATCTGAAGAAATTTGTGTCCACATGGGCCACCGAGCATGGTTATCGGCTGGCAGTCTCAAAATCCAAGGCAGGGAAGAACATTTACCTTGCCTGCTCACTGGCTGGAGAAGACACTACCACCGTGGACTCCTGTCGGGCTTGTGAATCACATAATAAGCGAGTTGGATGCGCCTTCAAGATTTCGGGCCACTGTTCATGTGCCAAGAACCGTGAAAACGACTATTGGGATCTCCGCAGCAAGACTGTCCCTCACAACCACAATGTCATCCAGAACAACTACGAGGCCATCCACAAGACACTTGGGGCAGAGGGCCAAGCAGAGGTGGCTCAACTGGCCTCTCTTGGTTTGCAACCACAGGCAATTGCCCGGCAGCTGAGTACGACTGAGGGACGCTTTGTCACAAACAGGACAATTTACAACACAAAAGCAGCGCAGAAGATAGAGCGGAGGGCCGGCGACACCCCCATCAACCATCTTCTACAATGCCTCAAAGGCTCCAACTGGGTTCACGATGAAGTTTACGATGATGACGGAAAGCTCCTCTACCTATGGTTTGCGCACCCTGGATCAATGTTACTTGCTCGCAAGTTCCATCATGTGGTTAATATTGACTGCACCTACAAGACCAACCTCTGCAAGTACCCCTTACTACATGTTGTTGTCCAGACCTGCACGAACAACTCGTTCTCAATTGGATTTTGTCTCATGAGGAATGAGAAAAATGCGGCATACTCATGGGCTCTGAATAAGTTGAAGTGAGTGTGGTGATTGTCTTTTTCAGTATGAGATTGATAATCTGATGGTAATTCTACATACACCTATCAATTCTTGCAGGTCGGTATGGGAACCAGAGAGCTCTCCAATGGTCTTTGTGACGGACAAAGAGGTGGCTCTCCAAAATGCAATTGCGGAGCACTTCCCAAATGCAACCTCAAACCTATGCGCCTGGCACATCAATCGGAACATTGTCACCAACTGCAAACAGGCTTTTGCATCTGAGGCAGACAAATGGACAAACTTCATGAAGCTATGGCGCGGGGTTACATACACTCCAGACAAACCCTCATTCGACACAGCTTGGGGCGAACCCTCATTTGACACAGCTTGGGGAAAGCTTCAGGTGGACCTCAGGGAGCAAGCAAATGTTCTGGAATACCTTCAGAGCCATGTTCTGCCCTTTCACAAACAATTCATGTCTGCATGGGCTGGGAAAACCCCGCACTTGGGGAATCTGACCTCATCTAGAGGTGAATCAGCTCATAGCTGGCTCAAAACATACGTGACATCCGGCAAGATTCACTTTGCTACCCTTTTCCTAACCATTTCATCAGCTGTGGACCGGCAACTGGACGAAGCACAGGTCACGATTGGCCATGAAAGAATCAAAGGGCTAACCGGACTCCTGAATGTTTTCAAGCCGCTTCACACCAAGATCTCAACCCATGCCCTCAAATTGGCAATCGGAGAGTACAATAAGTACATGAAAATGAAGAAGGCCAAACCTGATGATCCGGTCAGGCAGTGTACGGGGAACTTTGATGCGGGAATGGGGGTCCCATGTGCACACTTGATTGAAAAGTTGCTTGAAGAGAAGGGTGATGTGGAACCAGCGGACTTTCATCCCCAGTGGCAATCGTGTTACAACCCAGATGAACCAGTCAGTGTATAAATCTGCCCCCTCCTCCATAATCCATTGGCTAATCCTGTTTGACCTTGCTTAAATTACAGAACCTTGATGAGGAGCCGTATAACTTTGACAATGATTTTGAGGCGCTAAAGCAGGAGATCTTGGAATCTCACCCCTCCACAGCTTTGCCGGCACTGATGAAGAATTTCCGTCGAGTTGTTGCAAACACACATGTGGTCCCACTGATTGAGCCAGACCCCATCAGACAAAAAACCAAACCAAATCAACCTTGGAAGACGAAGGATGGAAGCCGCCGTGTGCAAACCCGAGATCCTACTCAGGCAGAAATCGTGGAGTCTCAGATTGAAAAGGCACAGACAGCCAAAGGGAAACAGTGCGCAAGGATCAGTCAGAATCAAGCGGGCCGGAGAAGGACGCACAAGTTGCAACCAGATAGCTCTTCATCAATGGAAGACCCTGATGAGCTGCCCACCTTGGCCAGACTGACCGGCCCAAAAACCCCGAGGCCAACCAACACAGGCTCCCAATCCCGCAACATCTTCTGAAGAAGACAATGAGAGCCCGCCCAATGGGAACCCCTTCCACTAGATACAACAAAGGTCCACTCTGCTCACTGGGGCTTCCAACGAACCTAAGAGAACCTGGGGACATTCGATGCCAATTCACCAAACCTTGGCGGCCTCATGCTGGTGTCACAGCACCTTGTGGGGGCAATGTCAGCTCTGGCGTATATCTGCAGCATATCTGACTTTACCCGGCCACATCCAAAGCATACAAGGACGGATGAGTGCTCCACAAGGAATACACCCTCTCAGATCCAGATGCTAGCTGGTCTGCTCTTTTTTGGTCCAACATCAGTCTTCACATTCAACAGAAAGACTGCCAGCAATGCCAACGCTTCAGCCTTGCTAGAATTTGGGGCCAAAGTCCTTACACAAAAGGTGGATGGTGGTATTACTCTCCCAATGCCCCACCAAACTTTAGACAATCTTCGTATATATTTTCTGGACTTCTTGTGTGCTATGGGCTTTGACAAGATTGGTGAGAATGGACTCCCCCAAGTGGATTGGGAAAGAACCTACAAAGAATTTCACCACTACTTTGCTACTCACCACCTACTCCACATTTTTTCTCAAGATATAGAAATAGCTTTGTCCAACTATCACTTCTGACTTGTATGGTATTTAACTCTTATCCTGTGTCTCCAGCTCTACATGTTGCATGTTCTATTGATCACTTCCATCCAAATGATACATTATGTTCCTTTTGGTTTATCTTTTTCCTACATTATAGGTGTCAGTCTTGGTGTGCAACTAAAACTTATTATACATATGATATGATACTAACAACTGAAAATTGTATTACTGATCAGTTAAAAGTATGATTACCTAACTTTATGCTTATATACTCATATACATATGCTTAACCCCAATTTCCAGTCACGGAAATGAGGTGTTGTGTAAATTAGGGGAGATAGTATAAATACAATGTGTTTTACTCAAACCCGTGCACCGCAGTCCGCATACCTTGAAGTTCAACCCGCGTGACTGAAAGCCCGCGCCAAAGTTGGAATATAAGCCCCCGCCCAAGAATCAGGCCCCTTACAGGCTCTCAGCTTGGCACGCGGACTGCAAAGCCATCCAAGGTACACCCAAAGTAACAAAAACACACCCAATTAACTTCATTACATAAGTTACACATGTAATGAAGATTAATGGGGACTAAATAAATGATTATACCAGATTGTATTATTATTTAGACATATAAATAAAATTATATTGACTGAACAAACAGTACAAATAATACTGTGGCTTATTATAAAATACAAATAAGCCACTAGTATTAATCTATAACAACCAGTACTAATGTACTACAGACTGTAAGTCAACATAAATAAATAAATAAACTAATAGAATCAATTGGTCACGTGGATTCAAAGCAGGGGCTGCTGACACGTCACCAAGAAAGCGAAAATGGCCAAAATGTGGTCCAAATATCCCACAAGTTGGCCAATACTACCTACAGGGTCCCCAGAGGTCACTCAAGACTATGTAAGGAGGTCTTCAACCGCCCAAATAAAGCTCCTCATGCTTTTTTATACCCACCAACAACCTTACCCATGTATTATTAGATATACAACTTTTTAAAATAGTATGGTAAGCTTATTAGTAGTTATTAGCCCTGTCTTCCCCAACAACTCTACAGTGACCATCCAGCTCCACCATCCACCCATCAAAGCGCCCAAAACTGTCCAGTTTCACCCTGAATATCCCCAAGATCCCTCAAGGTTTATTACTAGTAAGTAATAACCCTTTTCTTGGAGATATTCCCCACTTTCCTTTCCTGGTATTAAGCCACCCCTGTGTCAACAGGCCCCAGTGTTCCAGGTACTTAAATCCTCTGCAATTTGTTTGCAAGCACCTGAGAGAGATTTAAACCACCCCTGATTCATCAGGCCCCTATTATATTAAATTTATTTAATATAATTATTACCTTATTTTTCCTATTTTTCCTCTAAAGTTTACGTCACAATTCCCCCGTTTTATTTGGGAATTATAACCTTAAAACCTTACCCAGAGTAATATCACTCTTTCCTTGTATCCTTGCACCACTTGTAGCTAGAAAGACTTGTTGTTGGCATCAAGGAGGCTGACAATATTCAGGAGTAATGTTGACAGCCATTACTCTACTTTGATTTATGGAAACAAATTTAATATAGTAATTACAAATCAGAGGAGGGGTGTTACATTGGCTTGCAAGTTTTGGAGTAAAGAAGTGTGGCTGGTTCAATGATGCTCAACCAACCAGCAGCTTGGCTCTTTGGAAATGATCTAGGTATGGACGGTGGAGGGAAAGGTACTAGGCCACGCTTGACTATAACATGTATCCAGTGATTCCCGTTAATTAGTGCAAGGTAGATTGGGCTTGCTGGTTTGGGGTCAGGTGCAACAGTTGAAGGGAGAAACGTCATGCAGCCAGCTGCTCGGTCGTTTGTGAGGAACACCACTGGCCTATTGTATGCATTAGCCAGAATAGGACCACCATCAAGCCTGCCCATCCACTTGGAAGTGGGCACTGGTCCCTTGGGATTCTCCACGCGAATGCTGTCGTAGGTCTTCTCGAACATTTCTGGTCCACCTAGCTTCCTCGTCCAAAGTGCCCTGTTGATGTCCAGCTTGTGTAACATGTCCAATTGCACTTGATACCACCCATTGTCTCTAGCATACGGGCCCTCGGGTTTTTCAGCAGCCAATGCATGTGCCACACAAGAATACCCACAGTTGACATTGCCTTTGGGGTTATAACTTGATTGGACATACTTAATGACCCAAGGAGGTAACTCCTCAACCTGGGGGAGATGAGGGCAAATTCAGCATAAGCACACAAGTGTGAGTAAATTGCTTTGCTCTCATGAGTAATCATAATGAATTCACACTATGTTCACTCACTGATTTATCAGACATACCCTCTTTAGAGGCTTGAGCCAGTGTCCCTAAGGTGGGACCGCTTTTTACAACCATACTTTCATCCTGAATTCAACCAGAAAAGCCAATCAGTTATAATGTTGACTCATTGAATGGGCTCATCCTAACCCTTGAATTTACCTCCAAAGTGGGTGGCCTGGGGGGGTCATTGGCCTGATAATCACCTTCCGTATGGGACATAGGAATAGCATCCTGATTTGCAAAAATACAACAGAACAATTAGGCCAATCACTATTAGGAGAATCTTGTTGGTTTGATTAAAGGGGCTTACCAGGGAAGTTGACATTGAAGTCCCGGCAAGAGGAATATCAATCGGATTGTCCTCTGCAAATTCACATGCATCTCCTTCAGACCCAAAGGGATCTCCATCACTGCCATCAGATTGATCAATGGATGAGTCTGGTACTCCACTAGATGACCCAGAATCACTGCCTTCTGCGGAGCTCCCTTTTGCCAAAGACATCTGACTCATTGCAGATGATGCTGAGGGCTTGTCTTCCATACGGCGTTGGGACTTGGGCCGGTCCGAAGTGGGGGGACTTGCTTTCCCCTTATGTGACGTGCGGCCTGGTTGGTAGTCTTTGTTGGCTGCATACGTAGATGGTAGCTGAGACTTTGGAGGTCGGCCTCGTCACTTGGCCACACACGGTGGGCTCTCATTGTCTTCTTCAGAAGATGTTGCGGGATCAGGAGCCTGTCTTGGTCGGCCTCGGGGTTTTGGGGCGGTCAGTCTGGCCAAGGTGGGCAGCTCATCAGGGTCTTCCATTGATGACGAGCTATCTTGTTGAAACTTGTCTGTCCTTCTCCGGCCCGCTTGATTCTGACTGGTCCGTGCGCGCTGTTTCCCTTTGGCTGTCTGTGCCTTTTCAATCTGAGACTCCACGATTTCTGCCTGAGTAGGATCTCGGGTTTGCACACGGCGGCTTCCATTCTTCTTCTTCCACCGTTGACTTGGTTTGGATTTTTGTCTGATGGGGTCTGGCTCAATCAGTGGGACCACATGTGTGTTTGCAACAACTCGACAGAAATTCTTCATCAGTGCCGGAAAAGCTGTGGAGGGGTGAGATTCCAAGATCTACTGCTTTAGCGCCTCAAAATCATCGTCAAAGTTATACGGCTCCTCATCAAGGTTCTGTAATTTAAGCAAGGTCAAACAGGATTAGCCAATGGGTTATGGAGGAGGGGGAAGATTTATACACTGACTGGTCCATCTGGGTTGTAACACGATTGCCACTGGGGATGAAAGTCCGCTGGTTCCACATCACCCTTCTCTTCAAGAAAATTTTCAATCAAGTGTGCACATGGGACCCCCATTCCCGCGTTGAAGTTTCTCGTACACTGCCTGACCGGATCGTCATGTTTGGCCTTCTTCATTTTCAAGTACTTATTGTACTCTCCAATGGCCAATTTGAGCGCATGGGTGGAGATCTTGGTGTGAAGCGGCTTGAAAACGTTTGGGAGTCCGGATAGCCCTTTGATCCTTTCATGGCCAATGGTGACCTGTGCTTCGTCCAGTTGCCAGTCCACAGCTGATGAAATGGTCAGGAAGAGTGTAGCAAAGTCGATCTTGCCAGATGTCACGTATGTTTTGAGCCAGCTATGAGCTGATTCACCTCTAGATGACGTCAGATTCCCCAAGTGCGGGGTTCTCCCACCCCATGCAGACATGAATTGTTTGTGAAAGGGCAGAACATGGTTCTGGAGGGATTCCAGAACATTTGCTCGTTCCCTGAGGTCCACCTGAAGCTTTCCCCAAGCTGTGTCGAATGAGGGTTCGTCCGGTGCGTATGTAACCTTGTGCCATAGCTTCATGAAATTTGTCCATTCGTCTGCCTTGGATGCAAAAGCCTGTTTGCAGTTGGTGACAATGTTCCGATCAATGTGCCAGGCCCATAGGTTTGAGGTTGCATTTGGGAAGTGCTCCGCAATTGCATTTCGGAGAGCCACCTCTTTGTCCGTCACAAAGACCATTGGAGAGCTCTCTGGTTCCCATACCGACCTGCAAGAATTGATAGGTGTATGTAGAATTACCATCAGATTATCAATCTCATGCTAAAAAAGACAATCACCACACTCACTTCAACTTATTCAGAGCCCAAGAGTATGCCGCATTTTTCTCATTCCTCATGAGACAAAATCCAATTGAGAACGAGTTGTTTGTGCAGGTCTGGCCAACAACATGTAGTAAGGGGTACTTGCAGAGGTTGGTCTTGTAGGTGCAGTCAATATTAACCACATGATGGAACTTGCGAGCAAGTAACATTGATCCAGGGTGCGCAAACCATAGGTAGAGGAGCTTTCCGTCATCATCGTAAACTTCATCGTGAACCCAGTTGGAGCCTTTGAGGCATCGTAGAAGATGGTTGATGGGGGTGTCGCCGGCCCTCCGCTCTATCTTCTGCGCTGCTTTTGTGTTGTAAATTGTCCTGTTTGTGACAAAGCGTCCCTCAGTCGTACTCAGCTGCCGGGCAATTGCCTGTGGTTGCAAACCAAGAGAGGCCAGTCAAGCCACCTCTGCTTGGCCCTATGCCCCAAGTGTCTTGTGGATGGCCTCGTAGTTGTTCTGGACGACATTGTGGTTGTGAGGGACAGTCTTGCTGCGGAGATCCCAATAGTCGTTTTCACGGTTCTTGGCACATGAACAGTGGCCCGAAATCTTGAAGGCGCATCCAACTCGCTTATTATGTGATTCACAAGCCCGACAGGAGTCCACGGTGGTAGTGTCTTCTCCAGCCAGTGAGCAGGCAAGGTAAATGTTCTTCCCTGCCTTGGAGTTTGAGACTGCCAGCCAATAACCATGCTCGGTGGCCCATGTGGACACAAATTTCTTCAGATCGTCAACACAGGTGAACAGGTATTCAGGTGGAGGGTCCATTGGCTCTACGAAATTAATTCCCATGAGCATCCATTGGAAACAGTATGATAAATCAATGAGGCACTGACCTCCCACAGAGTAGTCAAACAATCTGACATCCTCACTGGTCAGTAGGGCTTTGGGCAAAGAATTTCCATCCGGGAGATTTGGGGCCATCAACAAGTCGTTGGTGTGGTGCGCAGATGCACTGGGATCTGTACAATAAAACATTGGTAAGAACACCGCAAAGGACTTTTCTGAGTGAAAGCTACCATCACCTTGGGGATTTCGCTCAGTCGTTGGAGAGGGAACAGACATTTCCAGGGGGATTGGGGAGGGAACAGACATTTCCTGGGAGATTCTTGCAGGAGCCAGGACTGCAGACGGTACCACAGATGTTGTAGAGTTGGAACCACCTGATTCATCAATAAATTGTCAGCTCCCAATAAAGCAAATTTACCAGAGAAACTAAGACCCACCTTGAGCTTGATCCTCATTGGTTTGGGTGGGAAAAGAGGGAGCAGGCAGGTCATTTGCAGAAGGCAGGAAATCGTGGGGAAAAGCTGATGATTTACAGTTTGTCAGCTCTCAATAAATATACATTACAAGAGAAAGTTAGACCTATCTTGAGCTGTATTGTCAGTCATTTGAGGGACAACCAAGGAAGCCAGTGGATCAATTGCTGTAGGTAGCTGCGCGGATGGGGCAGGTGGACTTAAAGAGTCAAGCAGAGAATTCATTTCGACAGCGGATTGGTTGGTGTTGTTGTCCCAGTAGTATGTGGGCTGGTTGACGGACGGGTTGATGCAGACAGGTTGCTGGGTATTGATGGTGGGTGTTGGATTGGTTGGGGGGCATTCCAGTTGTTGGAGAACATTTCCTGCTGTAATGTATAGGAGGTTGCTTGATTGGGTTGGTGGGTGGGAGGAATTTTGGACGTCTGTTGCAGGGTGATTGCTGGATTGGTGTAGTTTGGAAAGTTTGGATTGAGTTGGCCGGTGACTGGAATGTGAGGAAAGGCTGTACTATTGTTATAGGAGGCCGTTTGGGATGATTGGTGGGGGGGAAGGTTGTTGTATGGGTTGAAAGATGGTATTTGGTGGCCCATATGGGTTGCAGGTTGCCCGTGATTTGGAATTGGAAAGGCCATTGAGTTTGACGGGTATGCGGGGTGGCCATGGTTGGTGAAGCTGGGGTGTTGGTTTGTGGGATTATGTGTGATTGGGGGTATTGAGGATGCGGCAGCATTGTGTAGGTAATTGGGGAAGCTGGGGAATTGATCAGACGTTTGAGGAGGGATGGTGGAGTTGGATGGGGCATGGAACCAAGGGGGTTGCCCAAATGGGACTGGTGGTTGGGGCTGATGGAGGCAGGAGGAAGGACTGTGTGAGAAATGTATTTAAGTAGAAGAATTGGGCTGTGTGTGATTACATGCTGTGCCAAGTGACACTGGGTGACATTAGGCTGACCACTGGCATGCATTATTGCATTAGGGTATTGGGGGTGCGGCTGATTGTGGACGCCATATGGGTTGGGAGATACGTGGTAGTAGGAGGAGTTTTGGCCTGGCTGAGACATTTTCTGCTGTAAATAACGGCCAGAGTGAGTAATTTTGTATGATATTTACTTTGATAGACATGCACTTACACTGCTGGAGGGTAATCAAAGTTGATGCAAAGAATACTTGCTGATATCTGTGCGTTCAGAGGAACAAGAAGAAATAATCAGCTGGCATGAAAATAATAATAATGAAGATGTGGAGAGATTAATTGGATCTGAGTGGAAGAACATCAAGTGCTGGTGTGCCCGTCCGGGGCTTGGACAAGGGGCATGGGGCCCTTGGATACCTATGCGGAGATATAAAGGGGCCCTGGCCTAACATGTCAAACTTGGGCGGCTGGGAGCACAGTTGGCTACTTTTGGCCAGTCATAATGGGCCCTGTTGGCCCCTTTACTAGGCCCTTTGGGGCTTGTCCCACTGTCAATACAGGGCCTAATGGGCCCTGAGTAAATTTTTGGTTTTTTTTATCATAATCTTTTTTTTCTTGATTTATTTATTTTATTTTTATTTTTATTTTATTTATTTTATTTCATTTTATTTTATTTTTATTTTATTTTTATTTTATTTTGTTTTATTTTATTTTATTTTATTTTTATTTAATCTAATTTTATTTTAATTTTATTTTTAATTTTTAATTTTTTTAATTTTTTAATTTTTTAATTTTTAATTTTTTAATTTTTTAATTTTTTAATTTTTTAATTTTTTAATTTTTTAATTTTTTAATTTTTTAATTTTTTAATTTTTTAATTTTTTAATTTTTTTATTTTTTTATTTTTTTATTTTTTTATTTTTTTATTTTTTTATTTTTTTATTTTTTTATTTTTTTATTTTTTTATTTTTTTTATCTTACGGGGGCACAGTGCGCACGGTGCGCACGGGGGGCTCAGGGGGGCTCAGGCAGAATAAAAAAAAAACACCCACATTTGGGTGGGTCGGGTGGCTTGGCTCGCTCGGATCGGGTCGGGTGGGTCGGATCGGGTCGGCACTGCCAGCATAACTGCCTAGGATGAAGTCATCCCAGTTAAACTGGGATGCACTCAACCAATTTAAACTTGGTTGAAATCAACTGATGAAATAGAAATCCAAGGGACCCCCCTTGGTTTTATATTTCATTGGTTGAGGTCAACCTACTTTAAATTGGTTGTTTGCATCCTAGTTTAACTATGAACTCAACCTAGGCAATTATGCTGGCAGTGCGGGTGGGTCAGCTTGGGTCGGGTGGGTCGGCTCAGGTTGGCTGGGTTGATGTGGAGGAGGTGCTGTGAGGTGGGGGGGAAGTGATCAAGTGAGGTGGTGGTTGCGGTTGAAATCCGCTGGGGGGGAGGGGGGGGCATGCTTTTGTCATGTGTACATTCTTTTGTACGCATGACGTCAGCATGTATGTAGGCAGGGCGTGCCCCTTCCTATATACATAGGTCGGCGGTCCGCCAATCTATGTGTATAGGCAGGGGCTTGCCCCCTGCCTATACACATAAAAAGGGCATGTGGGGCACACGCCCTTTTTATGTGTATAGGCAGGGGGCACACCCCTGCCTCTACACATAAAAAGGGCATGCAACCCACACACCCTTTTCTGAAGGGGCGGGCGAGCCGCACGCCTTTTTCTGAAGAGGGCTTGCGACTGCACGCCTGCAGTGTTGCACGCCTGTAGATGGGCGTGCAGCACACACGCCCATCTACAGGCGTGCCCACGCCCAAGGATGGGCGTGCCGCACACCAATAAAAAAAAGACGTGCGGGGAACACGCCTTTCTGTTTATCGGCATGCGTTTGGCGTGGGCGTGCGTTTATCAACGCCCGGGCCATATGCCGGGTTCATAAAGTTGGGCAAGCCGTTGTCAAATGGAGCGGGTTCGTTGTCCCATTGAGCTGGTATGTTGTTAATTCGAGTGGGTTCTGGTGTGTGATGAAGTGTTGGTGCCGCATTGTTTGCTGAGAGAAAATCTGACAGTTGTGGAGCGGTTGTTTGAGGTGGTGGGAGGTCTTTGGGAAGATCAGGCAACCAAGGAATGAATTGGTTGAGGTTAGGAGGTGGTTGGTTGACGTTAGGAGTGGAATGTAGGATGGTTTGGCTAGCTGGGGGGTCAAACGTGTTTGTTGGAGCTGGGCGAGTTGAGGACTCATGACCCTCATCGTCTGACTGCTCATATTCAGCTTTTATTTTGTTGGCGAGAACTTCCAGATACTTGTATTCCTTGGGACTGCATGCGGGATGCTGAGCAAGCTCAGTGCATTTTTGCCAGAAGTCCAAACTTGATCTGCAGTGTTTTGGGGTGGAAAGTGGTAAGCAGGAGGTTTATTGTCATACATCTTATGAGGAAACAGAACTTACGTGATTGTTCATGACTACCAGACATTGTTGTTGCGTGGAAATAAGTCTAAAGTTTGATGGAGGAGGAGAAAACGGTGTTGCTGTTGGTTGGATTGCAAAGTAAAACAGATGTCAGCTGCTGCTCCTGGAATTAAGTACCTTTTGCAGTGAGAATATGAGAAAGGCGAATATCAGCCCTTGCGGGGGGTTTGGGGGGGCACTTTGGGTGTGTAGGGGGCTTAGACGGGGGACTTGGGGCCTGATATGCATCTGTGGGCATTTCCCGGGGCCCTTTAGGCCAAGATGTGTCCTTGCACATTTTTCCGGGGCCTTGGGTGCAATGGGGGGCTTGGGAGGGGGCCTAGTGGCACATTCACACCTTGAATGTGTCCACAGGGGCCACTGGTTCTAGTTGGCCCCTTTTGGCCAGGCCCAGGTGGCCCATCTGGCCCCTTTTGGCTGGCCCATCTGGCCCCTTTTGGCCAGGCCCAGGTGGCCCATCTGGCTCCTTTTGGCCAGGCCCAGGTGGCCCATCTGGCCCCTTTGGGCCAGGCCCAGCTGGCCCATCTGGCCCCCTTGGGCCAGGCCCAGCTGGCCCCTCTGGGCCAGGCCCAGCTGGCCCAGGAGCGGGCGGGGTTTTGGGTGAGGGGCAGGGGGGACAGGGGGGGCGCGGGGGATCGGGGGGAACGGGGGAAAAGGGGGAGACGGGGGGACATCGACTTACTTGTCGATGTCCTGGCGGCTGGCTTGAGGTTGTCGGGCGGCTGGCTTGAGGTTGTCGGGCGGCTGGCTTGAGGTTTTCGGGCGGCTGGGTCGTTCCAGCGGCTCGGGTTGGTTGATCGGGAAGGGTGGGCTGGGCTGGGTTGTGCGGCGGCCGGCTGGTACGTGGGTGGGGGCGGTCGGTCTGCTGGAGGGGTTGGTGAGATGGTGGTTGGGGAGGGATTTCAGGAGGGGGGGGGAGGCCAATCGGCAAAGGATGGGGGGAGGGGGCGGGTGGGGGCATGCTTATGTCATGCGTACATTCTTTTGTACGCATGACATCAGCATGTATATAGGAAGGGCGTGCCCCTTCCTATATACATAGAATAGGCGTGCCGACTGCACGCCAATTCTATGTATATAGGCAGGGGGCACGCCCCTTCCTATATACATAGAATAGGCGTGCCGACTGCACGCCAATTCTATGTACATAGGCAGGCAGCACGCCCCTTCCTATATACATAGGTCGGCGGTCTGTCGATCTATGTGTATAGGCAGGGGCGTGCCCCCTGCCTATACACATAAAAAGGGCGTGGGGGTCACACACCCTTTTCTGAAGGGGCGGGTGAACCACACGCCTTTTTCTGAAGAGGGCGTGCGACTGCACGCCTGCAGTGCCGCACGCCTGTAGATGGGCGTGCAAACTGCACGCCCATCTACAGGCGTGCCCACGCCCAAGGATGGGCGTGCAGCCCGCACGCCAATAAAAAAAAGGTGAGCACACCTTTTTTTTTATCGGTGTGCGTTTGGCGTGGGCGCGCGTTTATCAACGCCCGGAAACTCACCCATGAACACCAGATACTCCAATTGGAGGAGTCCTACTTGGGTGATGTATTCAGCCTGTCGTATCTCACATCATGCAGGGTGAACCTTGCGCGCTTTCTTGGATGTCAGACCCAGTCAAAATTTAATGTGATTGTGAGTGGTTGATATGGCAACCCGATGGCCGGCGACAGCATCAAGGTGCTTTTGAATTTCATCCAAGTAGAGGGATGGCTCAATTTTGAGAGCGTCCAAGATAAACTCTGATTCTTCCCGGCTGACTTTGACCGGTTGGCCTTGTGGCTGGTACAGTTCAGGGTTACGTATCACGTCCTGAGTCCGGCTATAAAGCTGCATCCACCTTTGTAGAGAGTTGTCGGAAATAGTTAGGTCAATTGTTTTGTTGATCTCCCTAAGCAATAGACCACATATTCTCATTCTGAGCATGATGAGTTTGACATCTCTTGAATATTTGCGGAAAACCATGATAAGCGGTAATAGGGGTGTTTCTTGGCCTGCGGATGGAATTCCACAGGAAAAAATGCTCAGTACAAAAGAATTTAGGGATAACAGCAGAAAGAGACTCACCAAAGATGGGATATTTCCGTTTTTGTTTTGCTAATTTTTTAATTTTTTGTTGGTGTCAGGCTGCGGACTGAAATTAAAAATAACAAAAGTGTCAGGAGAGGAGGAAAGAAGGGGTAAAAGCAGAAACAGACTCACACAAGATGAAAAATGAAAAATGAATTTTTTGGCTTAATGTTCTTCTTGGGGGGGGGATGGGAAACGGGTGGTTGCAGGCGAGGCCAGGCCAGACCAGCCGGCAGGGCTTGGCTGGCTGAAACCTTTGTGGATATTCTGAATACAGGGGTGAGGCGTCATAACCTTGTGGCGTTATATTTTTTTGGGGGGTCCAGCTGAGGCAGAGCAACCACAAGGTCTCTGGGATCAGCTGTAGCTCGTGTCATACTGCTGTATGAAAGCTTCCATACAGGAGCTGTACCGGTTCAGAGGCTGAAGTTGGAAGTGGCTGAAGATCAAAAAAATCTGCCTGCCCAACGGCAAGCTTTTCCGTTTTGGCTGTAATTCATCCAGTGTTATCAATGTTGTAGCCCGTATACGTAACACGTCATTATGTGCTACCGTTATAGTAATAGTTTACATCATGACATCATGACTTCTCATAACTATAACGTAAACAGACTAGCTCAACTCAAATAGACATAGACATAATACACAAATCATGTATATAAAGACCTCACAGTTTGACCATAATGTTGTTCATTCCTCCATTCAATTCTCTTTTTTTTTTTTTTTTTTTTTTTTGTTTTTTTGGAAGTGTAATTTGGCCTATGGCATTGCACACTTTGAGTCTAAGTGACAAAATTTCCTTGAGAGGACAGATAAAATCTAACAATACTACGCCTGAGCGCTACTGAGGTGAAAAAAACTCAAGGAAAACTGACAACCAGAGAGAAGGAAACAGAAAAAAGAGATATAAGGGAAAGGAAAAAGTAAAATAACAATCAAAATTCAGGCAGGAGAGCTCCATGATTTTTTATTTATTTTTAAAGTTTTTTTTTTTTTTTAACCAGGGAGTTGTTGTGGAAATCTATTTGTGTATTTGAGAAAATATGTGAGGGGTTCCTCCGCTCTCCGTATATGAAGAACCTTTTCCAACATATCAGCTTTTAACCAAATCTTGAGTATTCTCAGTTGCCTTCACAAGTCTTGCCGCTGAATTTTCAACAAAGGACAAAAGTTCATCAGGTGACAAACACTGTCCCTGCTTCCGCAATTTGGACATAGGGGATTGCTTGACCTTTTAATCTGAAAAAGAAACTTCTTTAGCGTGCAGTGACCCAAAGGTAGCTGATTGATAAGTGAACTAAATGAAATATGTAATCCCAAAGGTGGGGATCTCTTTGCTACTAAGTCTGCTAAGACAGTCCGTCTTATCTTCACCAAGTTACCTTGAACAGTCAGGACAGGGGTGGAGGGGGACTCCACCGCCTCCTTGGCAAGTTGATCTGCAAGCTTGTTTCCCTCAATATCTTTATGCCCTGGGCATGCAAAAGTTATCCTGACGCCATCTGGCAGCCCCTCAAGTTCTGTTTCAATGTCTCTGAAGAGTTTTTGGCCTGGCTTGGGCATCATCAGAGTTCTGGTCCTGATGATAACTCCCTGATTATCCACATATAAAAAGATTTGCTTCAAGGGTTTGAGCCTGCAGATTTTCCTTGCCAAACCAACCACTGCTAAGATCCCTGCTGCTTACATTTGTGGTTGGATATGACAGCTTCTTTGCCAAAAGCAAAAGCACTGTAAATTTTCCCTTTTGGGCAGACAGCAGCCCCGGCTCCCCCTTTTTCCGGGTGATGAGACCCATCGCTAAAGATCTCCAAAACCTCGGGATCCATAGAATTTGATACAAGCAAAGACTTAACAGAATTTATAGAATCCTCCTTAGTCAATCCTTCATTGAGGTATTCCAAATACTTGGCTGTTGTGTTTGTGAATGTTGTCAGGATATGAAGCACTTCCGGGATCATGGTCAAAGCCCTCTCAATCCTGTCAGCAGACAGGCTAGTCTGGGCAGCATCAGAATATTGTTTCTGTGAATCAGCTTGACTGGAAAGGATGAGAGATCTAATCAGATTATTGCTTTTGCTGGTGAAAATTTTCCTGAAGAAGAAGGAAAAACTTGTCTTGATAACTTGAGTATAAAAACTTGGGGCCGCCAAGTGTTGATTGATGAATGTTGATGAGGTGTATTTGAAGACACCCAGAGAGAAAATCCCAGCTAGTCTGTCAATCTTGTCCGCTAGCAATTTGATCTTCCCCTTGTTGCGGATGGTACCCCAGATTGCCGCTGCATACGTAATCCTGGGAAATAGAACACTTTGGGACAAGTGTATCTTATCAGCTTCACTTGCCCCCCACCTAGAGTTAACAAAAATTCTCAGCTGATTGATTGTTTTCCCGGCTTTGTTTTCCAGGATCTTGAACTTATGATTGAACAGGAGTTTTTGATCTAACCACATCCCAAACCATTTGACCATTAGCAACAATCCAAGCCTCTGCAAACCAAAAGATAAATCATCTTCTGGGGGGTTACCCTTGGTGAACCAGATGAATTGGGCTTTATCTTGAACAAAAATCACCCCACTTCAGGGAACAAATTCCCTCTTGCGTCAGCCCGTTCATGGTTTCTTCCACTGTGTTGGCCGCCACAAGGTGAACAACGTCATCCACATATACAATTGATACTTTGTCTGATAGGGTAGAGAAATTTTTTTCAGTAAAGAGTTATTATAGAGGATGTATAAAGTTAGTGAAAGCGGGAACCCTTGGGGAAGGCCTATGTCAATCTTGAATGGCTGGGAAGTGTAGTTGTCTAAACGAATTGATGTGCTTCTGTCCTTGAGAAAATCAGCAATGATTAGTGTGAGGTAGGTCGGGCACTTTAAGTCAAAAAGATACTGTATAAGTCTATCTGGTTGCACTGAAGGGTACGCCGACTTGAAATCCAGGAAGAGACCTGCAACCAATTTACCCTCTTTCCACTTGACTTTGACCCAGTGTTCAAGGGAAAACAGAGTGTCTTCCGTCCACCAAAATGTCCCAAGGCAAGAACACCTGCTTCTTCCGCCCAGGATGTGAGTTGATGTGAGATGATGAGTTCAAGGAGTTTACCCATTGTGCTTAACAGCGCAATTGGGAAATACAAATTTGGATTTGTGTAATTGGGTTTTCCTTGCTTTTGGATGATTGCTGTAACAGCCATCTTCCAAACTTGAGGGAATCTGCTTTTTCAGATGATATTATTGAAGAGGTCAGACAAGGCGTTGGCTAACAAATCAGAGAAGAATTTTAAAAATTCATTAGGAATTCCATCAATCCCGGGAGCGGTCTTGGGTTTGATTTGGCCTATTGCACTTGAAACTTCTGTTGCCTTCGCTTGTGTGGGTAGCTAAAAAATCTACAGGAAAGTTCAAAAGTGATGTCAGCCCAATTGAATGGAATAGAAGTCACTGAAGTGCCCTCAAAAAATCACTTAGCCTGTTGATCCTTGTCATGTACCAGCACCCCTTCTTGGTTCCTGAGAGGGAGGACTCCTCCACCAGCCTCTATTCTTGAAGCGCAGAAACCTATACAGGTCCCCTTCCATGGGGTCTTCCAACAGGAATTGCCAGATTTTTTGCTTGAGAAATTGGACCAGAGACAGGAAATAAGGGTTCCACTGTCTGTAGCATTCAAATGCTTCAGGGGACTTAGCTAATATCATCCATTGACACACTTGATTCCTAGTCCTCAGAACAGGGTCAAGAGTTCTCTTGCACCACCAGGGCTTGGCTTGATCAGGGTTAACCTTGACTCTCCAAACTTTTCCTGGAAAGATTTGAAAATATTGGTTAACCTCAGGGCCTGCTCATCAGGGTCATCAATTTTTAGGTATGTGGGTGACGTTAACTCAGCTAAATGCGGGATACGTTTCTTGGGAGTCACTTCCTTCCAAGGTGGGGGTCTCTGTCAACTTCCTGTACTCTACTCCACATATTTTGGCGTGTACAGAAAGGAATATAAGAGGATATTAAACTTTAAAAGGTGTAATTAAGAATTATAAGCTGTATAAGATATTTACTAGGGTGTAATAAAAATTAAGTAACAATAAAAACAGGTTCTAAGCCTGCTACCAAACTTCTAGTGGAAATAATGTTCCACAGAAGGTTTAACCAGAATGTGACACGGTTCTTCCAATAAAATTAATAATTATTAATTTATTGGGGGTTTTGTTTTTTGAGGAATTTTAACTAATAAGATAGTATATAAGGGATAAAAGGCCAGTCCTCCTTACTTACAGGAGAAGGTGAGCGCCTTGGTAGCTTATAATAAGTTATCTAAGTATGGGTTAAAATTGATGGGGAGGTTGTTGCTGAAAGTCATAACATGCCTTCTTCCTCTAGTCGCGGCCATGCACACCATGTCAAAGCTCTACAATAAAGTTCCTTTTTTTCCTTCTATCTTCTAAATTCATCATTAGTCTCAATCATGCTATGACAACATTCCGCTTATCCAAAAGCTTATCTGAATCCACCAGCTCGACCAAACTCTTTTCACATAGTTATAAAAACTCCCAACATCTATCATCTTCTTTCCTCCTCATGAGGAACTTCATCGCTCTCCATTAGATTCCATCCAAATTGACTTGCTCCTCCAAATCCTCCTGTCACTCGCGTCCCTATTACTGGACACCTGACATTAACTTCATCACTTCCCCTTCATTTCTCTTCTAACCCATTCTTTTATCCATCTTATCACTCGAGCTATTTTTTCTACTTTCTCAACACCTGACTAACTCACTGAAAATCGACTCATCCATATGACTTCTAACTCTCTTGCGACCGTATGTATTCGACTTATTTTCTTCTTATCTTTCACCTGTATTGATCTTATCTTTCTTTAGTTCTTCCCTCCCTTCTACTGTTATCCTACCTTTGTCTTATCTCACCCGTCAAACTTGTGATTGCCTTTAGGTACATTTCTTATCTTTTCTCTCTTGTCTTGTCTTATCTTTTATCTTTTATCTGATTGAAATCAAACCTTTAGTTTCTTTTGAAGTCTTAAAGTTGTCTTCAATTTAGTGAAGAAAACCTCCTCTTAAATAATAAATATTTATTCTTTTCACATGCTTATTGAAAGCAGTGATCAGAGTAAGATCACCAGGGGGAAATTATTTCAGCTTGCAGTTTCAAGTGTTACATGTTATATGTAATATCTTGGTGGCTGACAATAATGTTGTTCAATCCTCCATTCAATTCTCTTTGCAAAGTACATATTACAATTTCCATCATAGTAGTGACAATAATCAAGACTCTAGTGGCAGCAGAGACAGGATTTGTCTTGCCACGACATTCCTCCCAAATCAAATAAAAGTTGTTTCCACTATGAAAACCATTTACAGGCAACCACTTTCAGCCATCCCGTTCACCCACATCCTACTCACCATTTGAATCTAACCAGTGTCTTAGCCCCCACCCAGTTTGGCTGTCAAGAAAAACCAGTGAACAAGAGAATTTGCAGAATTTACTGCACAGGCTTCCATTGTCACTGGCTAAGAAGGAGAACAGAAAAGTTCACACAAGAAAAGAAGACAAGCTACCTGATCACTCCATTTCATACTCTAATACATCACAATCAATTCCTAATTTTCAAGCCATCATACTAACTATTTAGGCCCTGCAACAGCTCTTAAGAGAAAACTTAGCATTGATCATTATTTCTCTTGGTCACTGTGCAAGGGTGCTTTTTTTTCTGGGCAGTTTATCAAACTAATAATGGGCCTAATTTTTTTTTCAAACAAAAACTGTATGTATATATATATATTCAAAATTATAAGGAAAATAATTATCAGTGCAAAAAAAAACTACAAATTTGTGTGCCTGTTTTTTTTTTTTTTTGAAATGTGTGATACTGTCAGCCCTAGAGATACTCCAGAGTATCCTAAGCACTGACTAAACTGCAAAATACAATAGAAATAATGTATTACTAATGTAAATAATAACATATCATAAAATATTATTATATCAATCAACTCAGAATGTAAAATTAAGTGGGGTAGCTCACTCAAACCACCACTAAATTCCTACTCCTTCTAGTACTTTATCATATGATAAAGATACTTTAAGAAAAAGGGAATAAAAGTATAAATTATTGATTAAGAAATTATTGTCATAAAAGCTGAGAGACAATAAACTTATTTGCATAAATATAATAATACATAAATTATGCTTATAAGAAAGAAATTACCTAAGTGCGTGGTAATTTCCCAGTATTGTTCTATTAAATGAATTGGCCCATGATGTGATTGGTTATACATACATGTCATGAGGTCATGGGGACATAGAAAATACTGTGCTCAATTCAATACAATTCCCATTACATCATGGTACATTTGAATTGCAATACATTAGAGCAGAATTTAGAATAACATTCTAGAACCTTCCTCAAGGAATCTCTAGAATATAAAAGGAGGCCATTTCTGGCCTAGGATTGGTTCCTCAGCATATTCCCCCAGTACCACATTTGTAAGTACTCTGAATATTCTCCTCCTACTTTTAGAGTAGTGTTATCCCCTTTATCCAACCCACCTTATTTACTGGACTAGTTATCAAGCTATCTTAGAACATCCCCATCTTAGACCTTGGACTATTCCTTAGAAAGCAGTTGCTGCAAGACTACCACTGAAAGTAGCCAATCAGCTCAAGTGCTTGCCAGCTGCTTAGTAACAATTTATATTGTTACACTCTCAAAAAGACAGAAAGATAGCCAAACCTATATGGTTAGCTGTTAGTCTTCTCCTGATTGACTTATTTGTATATCAAAGGGACAATTCCAAAGGAGTTTTAGGTTATCCTCTGTGCATAGTTTGGACACTATAGAGAGAATAAGACTTGTGATTATTCTGATAACCTTTCAGCACAGTGATAGTACCTGGCTTTTTATAAACATTAAGCCAGTGTTTCATACACATAGCTGACAGATACACAAAGAAATAAATTGTCTACACAGGTTGACTACAAGCACAACAAAGAAATGTGCATGGACTGTGAACCCACAAGTATCAAGAACTAGTGTGATATCAGGACCTGTAATTTGAGTGGTGTATGGGGGAATTGAGTGGGAAACAATTGGTGAGTTTATCAATTTTTTGTTACAAGACCAAACCATCCAAAAACCTCAGCTATTTTATCATCTTAGGGGAGAAAACGTACCTGGAAAAACTGGGTATAAACATGCAAAAACTGCATATGTTCATGAACCCCCAAAATGCAAAAATTAAAAAACTTCCACACTCTGTGATGCCAAGGAATGTGATACTTCTAGCTACACAAGCTGAAAGTAAAAAAATAAGGGTACTAGATATTTGGCTTTGAGCATATAAAGAATATTATAACACATGTTTTTAAGGAGGGGACTGCAAGCAGGGGTGGTTTAGCTCCCTCCACAGGCTTTTTTGAAAAAGCAAAGGATATTGATTACCTGTTAAAACTAGGGCCTAAAAGGGACTTATCCCAGTGTAGATGGCTAGAAGGGCCACAAATCTTGACAGAAAAGGACTTGCTCTCTTTTTTTCTTCTTTTCTTGAAGGAAGGGCATCTTCTAGAGGTTAACTGGAAAGGTTGAAGCGGGCGAGTTTATTTTCTAGGAGATAGGAAGTTTTAAGGAAAGAGGGAAGGATGGCACTGCCAGCATAATTTCCTAGGTTGAGTTCATCCCAGTTAAACTAGGATGCAAAAAAACCAATTTAAAGTAGGTTGACCTCAACCAATGAAATATAAAACCAAGGGGGGTCCCTTGGATTTATATTTCATCAGTTGATTTCAACCAAGTTTAAATTGGTTGAGGGCATCCCAGTTTAACTGGGATGACTTCATCCTAGGCAATTATGCTGGCAGTGTGGGGAAAGTCTTGTAAAGCCTAGCTTACTGGGAAGAAAACTGGGGAATAAGACTGGCGGAATGGCATCCATTAGTGATCTCAATCAAGTTTGCCCTTTGAGAATACCTTTCATACCTCAGAGAAGAATAACAGGTAAAAGAAGTAGTGTTGCCCCTTTGTTGTGCTCTTAAAGAAAGGTGTTATTGTCACATTGATCTCTTAGCTGAAGGTTAAGAAAGAAGGCAAAACAATTTGAATAGTTCACATTGATTCATCATCCATCCCAGAACAAACATATCTTTTCTTTGCTGACAAACATCTGATCCAATTCTGATAAGGGATTGCTACTTATAGTTTTCTCCATCATAATTTTACGCCACAACAATAAATAAATTTTCTTTTAAGAATTCTGTGTAGTATAATAGAGGGGCAGGTCTTTCAAGCCACCTGTAACAGTAGTATTGCTTAGTTGGTATATCATATTGTTATTTACCCCTCACAGAACTGCAATCTGTCCCAAAGGAGTTCTCACAATGGTATTGATCATGACTCACTGAAACTAATCTTTGGATTATCAGGCACCAAATTAGCCATAGCTAAATCAATCCTCAAGGCAATTCTCAATTTCATTGTCTTTTTTATACTTATTTATCACATTCATTACCTCCTGATATGTAGATGAATCCATAAAATATTACAGGTGCTCTGGTCTACAGGCTTGTCTCTCTCAACTCCAAAGAGCAGTCTGCAGGAAAAACCAATATCCCTACTATGGTCGGAGGCCCTTAAATAATAAATTTTCACTACAGTGACTACATAAAGGCAAGTTCTGACTGCCCTCTCATTAATTTCTCTGCTTGCTTCCCTTACAGCCGTAAAACCAACCACAATGGCATTGTTCTACCTGGTTCACTTGAAAATATGGCTAATGTATGTTACCTTTTTTTTCTGACTTACTGTTTGGATAACTTTCACTGACTATCAACAACTGTCAACAGGCTCACATGGCTGGCTTACCAGATGCAATCAAAGTGATCCACCTTCCACCAGGGTTCAATCAAGGGATTAGTCCTGCTTGTTTCAGTGTGCCCAAGCTTGTTCAAGAATGTCTGAAGTATGATTGAGTCACTCTTTGTAACTATGTAAGTTTCTCTCTTTCTTTCTGAATACATATGATGTTTGCTTGAAGATTATTGGAACAAGTTTTCAGATTCTGAAGAACATAAGTAGGATGAATTTCTCATCCCAACAAACAAAGCATCTGACCTTTACTACCTGAGACATTTAGATCTCTACAACCTTTTCTGTAACTTCTGGAACTCAAGTGACTTGCTTGGATTGAGACAAAATTGACCTTTGTGTGAAATTGTGGTTTGTGTATCTTCAATTGTAAACCGCACAGTTTATCTTGACCCCTACTCCAGGACATGGTAAGAAATGGACCCAAATTGACAACCAGCTCTTATTTATTAGCGAACAGTCTGCCAGCTACATGATCAAGGAGTATGTCATTATTTTATCATCATAAACTTTCCAATCCTTCAAATATTTGATTTAGTATCTGACCGGAATATCTTTCTAGGTGCACTAAACTCATCATGCAAAAAGATGATGCAATTTTTGGGCCCAACAGCACACTCTACAAGAATGTCCAGCATATCCAGCACTTACCAACCCACATGGAGGTCTTTCAGGCAGTTGAAATTTTATTCCCTGGGAGTTTCCCTGTAAACATTGGTCCCCCCACTAACTTGAACTTTGATGAGATGGAAGTCTGAAATTTGGGTCAGGGGATTTTTCATATATTGAAACTCTTATTGTTTTACTATGGCGCTTTGGTTCTTCCTTTCTTTCCTTCTCTTTTGTATTTCCTTTTTTCACTGTGGCTCTTGCCACTTTCCTTTCTTCCTATCTCTCATATTTTCCATTAGGTTCTCATTAGTGTATGTAGACTAGGGCTCTAAAACGTGTGTTATATTCCGCAGAGAGTGGTCTACAAATGAAATTCACCAAAGATTGGCCATAAGGGCAAGCAAATATTAAATAAAATGAAAAATTCCCAGTGAAAGGAGAGCCTAGCCTGAAAGAAGGACAAATAGGAAATCTTTGGGTAATGTCCTTTAAACATTGATACCGCGTTGCACCAACCTCCACTTGAGGCTAAAACAACGTCGTGCTGATGAGACGCTAGACCTCAAACCGTGAGGCGATGTTGTTGAAATGGTGACTTGACATTTCGTTGCCAACAAACAACCGTTGCCTTAGCGTTACAAAAACCTGAACCCCAAAAACCAATCGGGGTCAAATACGCGCCGACGGTGCGTCAACGTTGAGCTGCAGTGGGCAAGCTCAACGTTCAGTAAATTACCCTGACCCCCCGATGACACAACGTCGGGTTGCTCCTGTGGTGTACACCGACTGTGAGACAGAGACCCAACGGGGCTCCCCCGCTTTTCGGGGCCCGTAGGGGGGCTCTCGAGAGGCCTTGTTAAGCTCGCCTTGAATCCAAGAGTCATGGGCCTTGATCCTGGCGAGGGTTTCAGCTGCCATGTCGGTCTCGACAGCGGTTCTATATTTCGCGCCTTGCAAAGTGGCGCAGTGCTTTATAGTTGCACATTCAGAACACCCAGCCCTGCAGTGTACATAGGTGATTCCAGCAGTGAGTAAATAGTCAGTACATCCGCATGGCCTCTTCACAACTCACCCTCGAACTTATCCTCAATCAGACCTCCCCCAAAGATCCTAAGACGAATCCATGGGTAGAGCTCATTCATGTACTGAATGTACAGCAGAATATGCCCGTGGGCCAAGCGTTCAACCGAGGCCTAATTTTATCCATCATCACGTACATCATCATCTTTCTGGTCGCCCTCGCAATTATCTGCCTGCCTTATTTTCAGGGAGTCGGTGGTCGCCAGAGGCGAAATTGGGTTTTCAAGCGTAGATACCTTGATAACCGTGAGCTACCTTTCCCCTTTCTTCGGATTTTCAATCTTCATCAAACTCTCCACGGTCTAGAGAATTTTGTGAATAATCCATATACGTGTTCTCTTTGACAACTGTTTACTTCCTCGCCAAAATCAGATACCCAACCTTACTGGATTCTAAACAGGTAGGATAAAATGCATATACGCTAAATGACCGAAACGAAAGAGTGAATTATGAATATAAAAGATTGATGCTTTGCTTTTCCACGTTACTTGAACCAACAAATCAATAGTGGCTTGATTGTTGCGGTTAGCCACTTAATAGGAAGTACCTTGTTCCTCGTCTTCCTGGGGCTTCGGTACACCGCTTTCGAGTCGGGCTTTGCAGCGAACTCCTTCTATGGCTCTGCATGGTAAGTGTTTTAACGACCCCGCCCAAAAACACTTTATTATATGATCTGACTTTTGATCTGATTTTTACATCCCTTTTCTTCCTTTGCATAAAACAACAGGCTAGAACTCAGATGGGTACGAAGACTATAATTTTTAGCCAAAGTAACTCCAAAAGATGTGATTTCTGATTTCTATTAGTTTAAACCTAACAAATTTATCCCCCTTTCAGGCTCCTAGTTATTACGCATTCTTCAATCAAGCATGGAGTACTTGGTTTGTTCGGTTAGTAATTTTTTTTTGTTTCTAATAAGGATTCCAAATTTTCTGACTAGGATTATTTGATTCCAGAGCCTCTGATGCATCACTGAAGAGAAAAAGAAATGTAATCCATCCACTGGTCTTTAACACCAACCTATTGGCACTCCCAATGATCGCCCTAGTCCTAGCGCTGTTCCTAATCTCGACACAGGCAGCCTCGATTCGTGCGCAGAAGGACAGCTACGATATCCTTATCGGCTCGCTCCAACTACTCAGTCATAACTGGGGAGAAGGACAGGATTTTATCAGCAGCCGCCAGTTCCGTAACGCCTCAGCCCAATTCACCGAGTACAGCATGAAGTCCACTCACTTCGGTGCTAGTTTCAGGACCACTGGACTATTCTGGACTTTCATGGCTGTACCCACGTTCATCGTAAGTAGAAGACCACAATAAAGGTATACCACTTGCTGATTTTCTTTTTGACGGTTTGAATAGTTTTACGTCTTTGGTATCTCCACCTTACTCAGAGTCATGTATACACGTTTCCAGGCGGTCAACAATCAATTAGACCAACAGGAAACAATCAGTCAGACTGATTCACCTCCCAGACGCTTGTTAGCAAATCGTGGGCAAATGCATTCAAGAAAGCTTCTAATCAACTTTGGTATTGATGCATTTCCTCCAGGCCTTTCTAAATATTGAACACTTCATTTGACACGATTTCTTATTTTTTTTTAGTTTACTTGGGCGTTTATTATATGTTAATGTCACTTACACTGTTTTACCATATTATTATCGGCTTGATATTTTACACATCTAATGATGTGTCAATCGCCAAGTAGGTTCTTTTGTTCATTTGTACTGGGTTTTGTGTGTAAACAATCAAGACTGATTGGTTGCTGATGATCGTAGTAATGCATGGCTGGAACTGTTCATGGTGTTGAGCAATTCGGGCTCTTATCCCTTGCTATCCGCACTGCTTGTTCAACTGGTAAGAATATCTTTCCTCCTCAACCCTCAGATCAACATGGTGTGTGTAAGATGTTACTGAGATCGGCGCCACTTTTCGTATCACTTCTTTTTCCCCCTCTTGCTATCTACATACCTTTTCAACAGCTTCGAATTATCTCTGAAGGTAGGGAAGAGACGATTACGTTCACTCAGAGGGACGAGAAAATTTCGGAATACGAGGATAGCCTCTACAGCCCCAAGGAAAACCATGCGGATCTCAAGCTAATGACATGACCAAGTTCAGGTCAAACTGTAGCTATCGCCCGCACAAAAAATTCCAAAACAGAATGCCAAACATTCATATTTATTATTTTATTTTCATGAAAAGGGCCAAAATGGAAAACTTCCATTAAGTGCAAATAATTTCTCTGTAATTTTTGCCTTGACCAAAGAAGTTATTCCATTTCAACAAACCACTTATATTGTTGTACTTTCTTACAATTCTGACATTAAATTAAAGAATACTTTTCTTTATGGTGATATCGATTCTTTTGCTTTGTCTTGTGTTTTTATTGATAAATTAAGGCTATCTAACCCTAATCCGTCAAATTTGGGCCAATCTTTGAGAGGGGGCACTCATTTGTGTATAGAGGCCATGTTTGTGTCTCTGTAAGGTGTGGAAATTCTGGGATACTTGTTTGTTTGTCTATTTTGCATAAAGAAAGGGCTTGTTAAACCTGTGTGCTATTTTTATCCTGCATGTCAATATTGGGATCCAGGTATTGGGGATTTGTATACGGATCCTGTTGTCTATCCCCTTCATGTCTGTAAAAATTAGGGAAATGATTGATATGTGGAGCTTTATCTCTGTCTTGGTATTTTTGAGTTGGTTGTACTGTTTCTTTATCTCCATATTTATTCCAGTTATCATTGTCCTGATTAACCATTTCCTCTTCACTGGAGGAACTTGTAGGTCTTCCTGGTTCATACTTGTCATCTTTTGTTGACTCCAAAGATTCTATCTCAGAAATAATAGTAGATGATTTCAAAATCACATTGTCTCTTAAATTCAATGATTCTATCTATGAAGTGAGTGTGGATAGCTTGGAATTTACTGGTTTTCCAAGTTCACATTTTTTTATCCAGGTTGGTATTTAATTTCACTATTAATTCTTCAATGTTACTGCTCTTATTCTTTTCTGGCTCTTTATTTTCAAGAGATTTGATGACATATTCAGCCATAGAGACTTTAGAGGAGTACAAATCTTCAAGGAAATCTAGATTTTCAGTTGTTATTTTCTTGGTTTCTTTGATGGATTCTTTGATTATCACACTGTCTTTCCCAATTTCCATTAGTAGCTCACAATGTTTCCCAGATAAATCAAGGGGAAGAGGGGGTTCTAATTTCTGAATTACTCCTAGGGTATGGGAATTTACAGAGTTTTATATCTTCTATTTTTTTAACCATAATTTTTACATTAGCTTTTTTGTTTATGTCTATAGTAGTGATGTTTTGATTTAAAGCTTCAAAAGAATTAACTGGGAAATTAAGGATAGCTGGGCTTAATCTATGTTCTTGTATACATTGGCTGAGATTTGAACTCCTTCCAAAAAACTGGATTTTTGAATTTGATTGATGAAGAGCTGTGGCTCTTCCTTTTGTCATTCTGTTTGAACTTCAGTACATTCTTTTCTGGATGGAGACAGGAAGTTTATCTTCTTTTTGTACCAGGGGTTCCATCCCTTTGCATAACTCTCTATTTCTCTTTTGGGATTGAGTTTCTGGAGGGCCTTCTGGCTCTCTTGTGCCATAGGCAATAGCACTCTCAGCTTGGCGGTAGCTCCTTGTTGCAAGGATACTTGGAAGTTTTTCCAGATGGTGACATTCTCTTTCACCCAGAGTCTGATTTATTTGTCTTTTGAGAGAAGTTGAATCTCTGGGGTGGGAGGGTGTCTCTGGGTAGCTTGCAATGACTCTTGGGGTCTCTCATCCACGTCCAGTGCTGTCTCTACCTCCTGGTTTGGAGACAGTAGGTTCTGTGGAGTGGGGGTGGCTTCTGGAGTGGCTGGGATCAAGTCCTTGCGAGCTATATTCATCATTTTCAGGTTCTTGATGCGTTTTTGGAGTTCTTTTGTGGTTGCAAGCTCTTGTTGGACTTGAGAGGAGACCTTGTAATTTGGGGTTGTTTGATCTGGTGGGTTTAACCATTGTTTTTTAAGTTATTATTTGTTATTATTATTTTATATGTAAATAAGAGACTTCCTAGCAGGAGTTTCTTGAGGAAGGTTGATTCCGCTGTCTTCAGATGGGAGGGATGGTTCTTGGTTGTTATTTTAAAAAGAAGCCACTGGGAAGACAAATAAGAGTTATGTTATTATAAGTAATCAAATGGTAATTGAAATATCTCAAAGCTGAGGTGCATTCAAAGTTTGATGGATATAGTAGTGACTGTGCTGTGGTTAGCTGAGCCCATTAGTTGCAGTTTGACACCAGCAAACTGCATCAGAAATCAGTTCAGCCTGTGACAAATTCAACAATTATTAATTTATGAAGTCTGGACTCAAAATCATCATTGATCATCTTGAAAAGGCTGGGGTGATTTCTATTGTCAAATTTGTGAATCAACAAACTAAAGTGGATTTCTGAGCAAGTAATATGAAACAGAAATACAGGAAAAATATATATAAAGCAATTATTTATAGCTAAAGGAAAGAACAATATTTAGATGAAAAGCTCTGAAAGAACACAAGTAGAATGAGAAAGAGAGATACACTAATAGAGAATATATTAGTTATGACGACAGTTTGATGATAAATGTTAGTCAAACAAGTTGAACCTGAAATATGTATGAATCTTGTACTTCTTGAGATGAGAATGACGCAGGAGTCAAAAAGGAAGGGGACGATAAGAATATGAATTGCTGCAGATAATAAAGAGATCAGCTTATAGAACTCAGAGGAGAGCTGATAAGAAGGGATTGGCATATTGCACGCAATAATAGAGGAAATATAAATTGGTTGAATAGGTGAATGATAATGGAGAAGCACCTGGAGATATTGATGATGAAATATTGGCCAACTATGTGGGTTTTTTCTATTCCTGAAGATTCTTAGTTTGGCAATGATTACTCTCTGACTGACTTGATATTATCCTTATTCCCTGTAATGTTTTGTATTCATTTATTTTTTACTCTTGAATATTAATTTATGTGAGGCTCTTCTGGCCCACTACCCTTGAGTAGCATAGCTGAGAGAAGTTCTATGCTAACATTTAGCATATATAAGAATATTACTGTGCTAAATGTTAGCATAGATTTTTTTCCAGCTAAAACCACTAAAAATTGACTAAAAGGATATTTCTGTAGCATTAAATTTTCTTTTTCAATGGTACTAATACTATGCTAACCACTATTCTTTTGGTCATTGATTTTTTTTTTAGAATTAGCTGAAATCTCTAGCTAACAGTGACTTGTTGTTAAGTGTAGCTAAAAAAGCTAACACTATGCTACACTAACACTAAGGTTAGCATAGCAGGACCACCCTTTTTTGATTCTCTCATTTACTCCTCTTCTGTGGACCTTGAATAACTTCAAACTTGGCACCCCTACCAGATATTCCACCCCACCTAAACATTTACCAATCCACTTGCTTGCAATCTGAGCTCTGCTTTCTTTTGGTATTGATATATCTGTATCTGCTCTATCATCTACTTGTATTCATGCCTGCACCTTCCACTCCATGACTTGGGGACCCTTGTGAGTGGCCAGCCCTCCTCTCAGTCACATGCCACATGCCAGGGTCTTCACAATCCAGAAAAGATTTGAGATGCTCTTAGTTAGAAGTGTCTGTTTCATCTAGTTTCCTAGAAAACCTTGGCTCACTTTTAAAGTTTTTGAACTATTTTATAAAGAGGCTTATCATCATTGAACAAAAAAATACATCTTATCCATATCTTTTTCTTCTTCTTCTTTTTTTTTTTTTTCTTGTTTGATCTAGTTAGATTTCTATATCCCTCTGAAATACATTAAGATTTTAAAAAAATTCCTGGTTGTCATTTCAAGGCTCACACACACTCTATTTGATGTCTTTTTTGGTTTCTCAAGTCTAGAATTCCAAATTTAAGGTAGAATAAATTTTGACCCAGTCAGTTTTGTTTTCAGTTAATTTCTGACTTGGCACTGTGGAACTAAGTGAATTCTAAATCTCAAGCAGAATCAAATTTTATCCAGCCAGATTTTTTTTTTAATTTTTTAATTTTTTTTTTTTAATTTTTGACTTGCCACCTTGGAACTATGATCACATTGAAATCTTAGTCAAAGCCAACTGACCAATTATTTAGGAATGTGAACTTTGAACTATTCTTTCCTTTAATTCGTGTCCCAATATTCATCAGTAGCCTCTTTAGATGCAGATTGTATTGTCATTTAATTGACCAGGCCCAGGAATTCAGAGTCTGTTCGATATATACACACACATAAAATTTATGGATTCGTGTGCGACTTATCGTACCAGCCTTACTAAGTAATTGGCGTTTCTGGTATGGTCATGGTGTATGGTGTTCCTCTTTGGGCAGAGTTCCAGAATACATGTTCTTCAATAGATCAACAGATCAACAAAAAACTTCCCTGTTTCTTGATCAAATTTGATCCGGTGGAGGCACTAGGACTCTAGTCTCTTTGATGAAAAAAGGAAATAATCCGTGTTATATACCAACTGCGTGCCCTCGTTACTCGTTGTTCCGAGTATGCATTCACACAGATGCAATCTCCCAGGATAGCAGAACTTTCAATACAACAACAAGGCGCGACTGGAGACAAATCTACTGGGGCGATCGAAACCAAAGCACTGGATCGTTTTTTCAGTGGCCAATCTGCACTGGGTGCAGCTACATAAGTGCAGCCGATTTTTTTTGTATGTTGCGAGTCGCAGATAGAAATATTTAAGTAAGTACTGCAAGCTTGATGCTCTTGCAGTCATGAGCAGCTGTGAACAAAATTTGAGCTACTTGATGGATGAAGAGTTTCCATCCATCGAGCGTCTTCGACCCAAGATTAATCCAACCATCATTCAACACTTGTGATTTTTTTCCTCCTAATTTAAACTTCGTACTCATTATTAATATTATTTACACTCCTTTGGGTACTGAATTGAAACGATGACCGAGCATCTTCGGAAGGTTTTCGACGACAAGGCTAGCCAGAAGCTACCGGTATTTGTCGCATTCATTACCGCAGGTTTGTGTGTCTATCAAGCCATTGAACTTTGAGGTAAATTTTACTAACTCTGTCCTGGTGGATTTTTCTTCCTTGAAGGGTATCCAAGCCCACAACTGACCGTACCCTTAATGCTGGCAATGGAGGCCGGTGGGGTTGATGTCATCGAGCTCGGCATTCCATGTAGTGAACCCTCCGCTGATGGTCCGGTAATTCGAGAATGTCATGAAGTCAGAAGTCCACGTATAATAAGAAGAGCTCATTATTCTCAGTGGAGTTGACATTTTTTGAGAACTCGCCCATATTTTCAATACACAGGTTGCTTTGTGGTACAAGGTGGATTTCAAATCGTGTCTCAAATTCATCTCCGAAGCCAGGTCGATGGGTTTGAAAGCCCCAGTGGTTCTGATGGGCAAGTGGACGTGTTTTTATTTTCATTCGACCTCCTCGACTCATTCGAGGGTGAGAATTTCTGAGCTAAAAAAAAGTTGAACATGAAAAAATCGATTCGAGTATCAAGGTTATTACAATTCGATTTTCTCCTATGGAGAGCAAGCTGCGGTAGAGGAAGCCAAGGAAGCTGGTGCAAATGGGTTCCTGATCACTGATCTACCATTAGAAGAAGCTTTCCAGTTTCAGGTCCGATGTGCCCGATCTGGGTTAGTTTATGTAATAATCATTTAGACCAACAAATCAACTTTGCTGACTGGGAAACTTTCTCTCCATCGGAGTGTAGATTAAGCTATGTGCCGTTAATAGCACCAAACACGGCGGACAGTCGTGTCCGGTCGTTGGCATCGAAGGCCGATTCGTTCATCTATGTCATATCACAGGCATGTGTAGATGGAGCTTTCACCCAAACTGCTACTCACATATTACTGACACATCAATTATTGCCGAAATTCTTAAACAATGACTAACTATGTAATTGGACTAATTAGCTCGGACCCACGGGAGCCAGGAGCCAGGTATCAAGCTCACTACCTGAGCTGGTGACCCGGATTCGCAAGCTGGCCGTGCGGGCAGGCGGGATCCCCATCCCGCTGGTGGTCGGCTTTGGTATTTCGACCGCGGCCCAGTTCGATTACGTTGGAAGATTAGGGAATGGTGCCGTGGTTGGATCGAAGCTAATCGAGGTGGTCAATTCAAAAAGGATCCCGATCGACGCGCTGACCAAGTTTTGCGAGGAGATCTGCGGGAGAAGACCTGCCGGCTCTACGCCATCCTCCTTGCCAAAGTCCTCAACGGCTCCACCTACCTCGCTCATCAATTCCATCCCCGGCCGGTTTGGCGTGTTGGGTGGACGATACCTTCCCGAGGCGTTTATCGCCAGCTTGCTAGAACTGGAAGACTGCCATCGTCAAGCTATGGCTGATCCTAACTTTCAGGCCGAGTTGAGGAGCCATTACGAGTACATGAATCGGCCATCTGAATTGTATTTTGCCCAACGACTGTCAGCCCATATCGGTGGGGCCAAAATCTGGTTCAAGCGCGAAGATCTTAATCTGACGGGCTCTCATAAAGTGAACAATGTTCTCGGTCAAATCCTCCTCGCCCGGAGGCTCGGTAAGACTCGCATTGTCACTGAGAGCGGCGCGGGCCACAACGGCCTTGCATCTGCTTCTCTTTGCGCTAAGTTTGGGATGGAGTGTGTCGTCTACATAGGCGAGGAAGATGTTCGGAGACGTGCAGACTCTGTGCTCAAGATGAAGACGCTTGGTGCAAAAGTTGTAACTGTCAGCAGTGGCAACAAAAAATTGAAAGATGCTATTAGTTGAGCCTTTGCTTCCTACTATTTTTCTCTTTTTTTTCCTCTCATCTTTTAATGATTCAATAAATTGAAAAACTTATTCCGTTTCTTTTAATCGTAGATGATGCGATGAGCGCCTGGGCATCAGATTTTGGCTCAACCCATTATCTCATTGGCTCTGCGATTGGGCCGCATCCTTTCCCAACAATAGTCCGAGATTTCCAGAGTGTGATAGGTAAAGAGATTAAAGAGCAACTGCAAGCGATGCAGGGAAAGTTGCCGGATGCAGTGGTGGCATGTGTGGGTGGGGGAAGCAATGCGATCGGGTAAGTCGTTCTACCTGGCCAGTCGCCATGGAGGCGTAGTGCGGAAAGCGGGGAACAGCTTAGATGATTCAAATTATAGGACATTTTATCCGTTCATTGAGGAACCGAGCGTGAGATTGGTTGGCGTGGAAGCGGGTGGCAACGGGATTGATGAGGATCAACATTCTGCCTCATTGTCCAAAGGAACCAAAGGCATCTTCCATGGTGCGCTTACCTACGTTTTGCAAGACCAAGCCGGCAAGATTTTCAACTCCCACTCGATAGCCGCCGGGCTCGATTATCCTGCCGTCGGGCCTGAACTAGCTTGGCTCAAGGAGAACGGACGAGCAGAGTTTTACTCTGCCACGGACTTCGAGGCGATCCAAGGAGTCAAGATCTGTAGCGAATTTGAGGAGATCTTGCCCTCAATAGAAACCGCACACGCTATCAACAGGACTATCCAACTGGCTAAAGAACTCGGCAAAGCTTGCGATGTTGTCCTGGTTTGTCTTTTTGCCTTGTGCGTCTGATCACTTCTCAAGATCAAGCGATTGATTTTTTGTTCTTGGCAGTGCTTGTCTGGAAGAGGCGAACCAAATTTCGAAGGCGTTCTAAGTCAAACCTGAATCAGCTGATGAAGACATGTCAAGACATTATTGGATTTCGTTCAATTAATTTTACAATCTTGGAGCATAGGCAAACTTAGTGTAACTCGTACCTTCAGCAATCAAAGCCATACCTTGGCAGACTTGACTCAACGGCGTTTTTTTTTTTTTTGGTTCAACGTGACATTGAAACTATAAGATACTATTGGCATATGTGAAAACACAACGTTGGGTTTAGAAAAAAGACTCGGATTCTAGATGATGCTTTAAGGAGAGCATAAGGAAGACTAACAAAGCTCCAATAATACAATGGCCCATGTCAAATTGAAGTAAAATAAAAAACATGATTCAAGTTATGGAATATGATGTGGGCCATACTTTGCTGATTGCGTAAACACACATGAATAAAGAGCATTCTTCGACTTGAAAACAAAAGCAAAGGAAGATGAAAGATTTATGTATGTTCTTAATGATATTAAGCATGCGCAGAATGTTCTGTTTTTGTGGGTGATTAAGCAAAGCTCCAAAACAAATCTCGGCTGTGAGATCCTGAGGTAGATGGAGGATCAATCCCGTTGGCACGAATCTGAGGATTAACACGATTGAGAGCTTGAGATGGATTCGATAAAGATTGACTTAAATTACTTAGATCTGAATTCAGATAAATTTTCTTGACCGATTCCTGGAGTTCTTGATGATAATTATTCAGGTTATTCAAAATTCCAATGCCGGAGACGCCGATTTCAGTTTCATAAGCCTTCATCGAGTTGGCCTCAATGTTTTTAACGATTGCTAACATCTTTTCTTCCTCAAAGTCTGTTGTAATCGTCGTTGTTGTGTTTGATGATGGTCAGGAGAAAGAAAGCGACAGAAGTCAGAGGTGGTCAGAAAAGGAAAAATAATTCAGAGATACTGACTGTCGGGTATCAAGGTAATTGCACATCCACCACCGCCAGCTCCAGTCAGCTTTGTTTCCAAGCCATGGGCAGCGGCAAAAGATTTGACAAGATCGAGTTTGCTATGTCCAACGCCGAGGGAAGAGAGTAACGAGTGATTTCTTGACATCATGTGCCCCAACTGATCAACGATTTCAATCCTCTTAGTTTTCAGCAAGTCCTTGTCCGAGTTCTGGGCACCGTTCAAATCTGATCGTTTGAGTAGAGACAGTTCTCTGATCGATTCTCGTGCGGAAAGCGTAAGCTCTTGGATTTCGTCCAGTATGCGCTCAATATACTCAGGGTCTTTTTCTTTCCGCTGAGCGACGCCGGCCACCAATGACTTAGTATCTCTTGGGACTTGGGTGTCACTGATCAAGATTCTAATTGCTCCGAAGCCTTGGATCTGTTCAATCGATTGGGGTCCGATTGATTTTTGGAAACAGATCGCTCCGCCGAAGCTTGAGACGGTGTTATCTACTCCACTGGGACTACCATGTAAGATCTTTTCCCCTAAGAATGCCCATCGGTTGATTGTTTCGACCTCGGCTCTCTCGATGCCTTCACGAGTGGGAATTGCTATGTGCTGGTGGCTGTATAGTAATGCACTAGCCAAACACACTGAGTAGGAGGCCGAAGAGCCCAAACCTGCTCCAATCGGTAAGGTCGAACGGATCGTGTACGCCTGCGAGCGCCTATTTTCCTTCGTAGCCAAGTGCATGAACAAGTATAAGAAAGCATGCGCAGCCTGGACCAGGCTGGTCTTGTCGGATTGGCTCGACACCTTGATCAACAGCGATTTTGATAATTGTGGATCCACATGTAGCTCGCCTTCGGTGGTAGGGTTGACAAGATCCCAAGGCAATTGACTAACTGGCCAAGAGCAAGTCCAACCAGAGTCCGGCAGACATAAAGTAACAGTCTCATTGGTTTGAAATCCTCCAGGTTCGACGAAGCAGTAACAGCGTCGGTTTACGGCGGCGGCAATCGCTTTCTTGCCGTAAACAACCGCATGTTCTCCGAACAGAATAATCTTGCCTGGTGCCGAAACTAACAAGGTAGTAGGGTTGCCCGCAGAACCAATGTAGTCTTTGTGGGGTATCATCGTCTCCGCGGGAGAGGTTGGTAAAGAACCCTTTGCAGCTCGTTCGTAGCCTGAGCCGACCCCAGTCTCATCAAGAATTCTAATCGCACCTGCTTCGACTAAAGCTGCTTGAAGGTCTTCCAACAGATCATCTGGATCTTCGATCCCTACACAGAGCCTGATCAAGTCTTCTGGGAGGTTTCGAGCGGCCCGAACAGCGGGGTCAATCGAGGCGTGACTGAAGAAGAATGTTGTGGTAGTCAGTTGAGCTAATGAATGGAAAAATTGAAATAAGTGACCATTCCGGCTAGCTTACGACATCAAACAAGGCATACTGATCAAGCTGTTGACGCATCCGAAGCTAACACTGATACTCCACAATCGGGCCGAGCTGACGATCTTTTCACTCAATTGCTTATTGCCTGTCTCAAAACTGAGGACGGCACCTGGACCTTTAGCAAGACGGTCGTGTATCTCCTTGCCCTTGTGATGGGCTAGACCGGGGAAATTGACCTTGAAGCCTAGTTGAGCAAGATACTTAGCGACTCGGATTGCGGAAGCTTGTTGACGGTCGAGACGGAGAGAGAGGGTCTTAATGCCTCTGGTAAGTAGGAAGCATTCGAAAGGGGCCAGTCCATTGCCGATACTATTGATTACGAACGCCAGTTGTTTGGCAATTTTGTCCGAATTACAGGTCACCAATCCGGCCATCAAGTCGTGATGTCCACTGAGGTATTTGGTACCCGAATCATAGACAACGTCGGCACCGAATTCGAGCGGTTTCATCAGATAGGGGGACATCATCGTATTATCGACGACGATGATGGCCTCTGGGATGTGGGTTTGGACTAACTTGATGACTGCTTGGATGTCAACGATTTGGAGGAGTGGGTTGGTGGGACTTTCGAGGAGGACCATTCTTACTCGGCTGTCTTTGACCAAGAACGGGTTGAGATTTTCGAGGTTGGTGGTATCGATATGGTAGGTGTTAATCCCATTATGTTGCTTGATGTAGGCTAGTAATCGATTCGAGCCCCCGTAAAGATCATTCCCTGCGATGATCTCATCACCAGGTTGGAGGGTACGCAGGATGACATCTAACGCGGCCATACCAGAGCTGACGGCAAATGCATGCTTAGCAGCAGAGAGTTTGGCAACATGGTGTTCTGTATGAATGAGAGAGGAGTAAAAATTAATTCTGACTTGTATACTATCTCTTGGGATTGGAAAAGTGGGAGAAAGATCCACTGACGAAGGAATGTTCGGCTGGGATTGCCGCTACGAGAATAATCGTAGAGTCCGTCTACACCTTTGAAGGTCGAGCTTTGATAAATTGGCACGCTGCTCGAGCCATGTCGATCCTGGTGGTCCTGATCGGGATTTTCGACTGTTGCACATAGAGTGGAGAACCGATGAGGCGCAGGCTGTCTGGCTACCCGACTCGAGCTGGAGACCAACGAGGCAGATAATGGGGAGAATTGATCAGAGGATAAGTTGGTTGAATGGTTGAGTGGAGCATTGTTATCCATCTTGTAAGATGTTCCCGATGGCTCGACCTGCTTGGTTTTGTTGTTCTCGGTTCTCTTCCTTGTGTGCAGCGTTTTGAAAGGACCGGCGACCTTTGGAATATCGAGGGAGAGGAAAATTTGTTGGGAGACCAGGTCAAGTTGGTCGGGTTGATGTATGTAAATATGTACACAATCCCACACATGCAACATGCATATGCAAACATACATAAGCGGATGAGACATGAAACCCTTTGTAAATAAATAATTTGATAAACTTGATGAAAATAACCAATTGGGCTCACACGATTGGTAAATTCCGACCATGAGCAAATCCAGCAGGCTCTTCAAGAGCCCCCTGTGGCCAACCCTAATATTCTGGCTAACTTATAAGGAATGCTGAATATTAATCCAAGCTTTGTTGTAGAAATTAACATTTCCTCTAACTTTTGTGGTATCCACAAATAATTACTCCAACGTTCAACTTGGAATCAATATTTCCAACCTCCTCCAGAAATACATGCAACAATCAAGCACCCATCACTGCAAAAAAAACCTGGCTCAACTGCCTGCAATTGACATGTGGAAACTCTAAGGAAGCTGGTGGTGTTACTCCAACCTCTTCTCAAAGGTTGAATCAACCAAGCTTCAATGCACAGTCACTGTGCCCAAACAGGTGCATATGTAAATGGGTGGAGATACAATGGTAGCTTGGTTGGAGCATGCTGCATGTCAACTGCTGGCAGTTGATCCAGGTTTTCTTGCAGTGCATGATGTTCAGCACCCGTGCTGATAATCACAGGAGACATTGCTTGGTCTCAAAGCAAAACTGCATTCAAATTAATGGTTTGGAAGGTGACAGTGAGAATTTCCCACTTTCCCTTTTTATTTAAATTCTAACTATTGTGGCAGAATCCCCAATCATCATTGCCTCCTGCACACCCAAAATGCCTGTTCCAATTACCATGATGTGCAACCTCAACCTTGTTGAAAAATTAATTAATATTGTCAAACAAGACTTTCCCCTTTCACTTGATGATCATTTGACTGTCATGCAAGCATCCAACAAATCCAGCCGGTTCATCTGGTTCAAACTCAAGATCCTTGGGCATCTTGACTCATCTTGGGAAGAGTTCAAGGTTGGTGGTATCATTGAATACAAGGACACCTGTGGTTGTCTCAGCTGGGTTGGCTATGTCTCTATTCCCGCATCAAACCAACGGTTCCCATTTCCAGTGCAATATTCAAAAAATTTCTGGTTGCCACAAGGATCTGGCGTATTGGTACAGATCATGTGGTCACATAGTTACTTGGACTCAGAGGATTTTGCAACCCACAGTAAGAATCAGATATAATGGTCATTTTTCCCATTCATCCAGTCTGCTGATTGATCTTCTTCAGACCCCCCCAGTCTCAGCACAACCAAGTCTGACAAGCCCACCAATTCTGTCAGCCATGCTGATGAAAGTGTGCTTGAACTGGTCCCTTCCAAACGCGCGCTCACACTGGTCCCTTCCAAATGCGCACTCAAACACGTTCAGCACGAGTTGGTCCCTCATGGCAATGTGGAAAAAAAATACATCCCTGGAATGAAGGGCACTGCAGTTGATGGGCCTCTCTTTCATGATGCCATACAACCTGCAAAGCAGAAACACCTCTTCCAGGCTAACATCAACATATCAATGGAGGATTTCTTTCATATCTCTCACCTCTCTGCAGATGATACTCACACTATGTCTGTCATATATTTTTTTTACATATATCACTGGTCAGTCTTCAAAGGCATGGCAGTGAGGAAGCTCATGAAAGCAGGCTTTAGACTTGGCCCTGCGCGTTTGATAGTTGCTGGTGTGGTTTCTGCTATCAATCAGCTAGAAAATTACTCCCCAGTACACAAATAGGGGTGGTATTAGCAACGGTGGGCCCGCTACGCTAACAATAGCTGTAGCGTAGCGTAATGTTAGCTTTTATCGCTACGCTAACCCAAAGTTACTGTTAGCGGTTTTTTTTTTCAGCTAACGCTACAAAATTTTTGTCAAAAAAAAAATAGCTGTAGCGTAGCGTTAGCGACTTCAAAAAAAAAAAGTTAACGCTACAGGAATTACCTGTTAGCTGACTTGTAGCGGTGTTAGCTGGAACAAACGCTACGCTAACTGTTAGCGTAGCGCTCTTGTCAGCTACGCTAACTGTTAGCGTAGCGCTCTTTTCAGCTACGCTACATGTTAGCGTAGCACCCTGCTCAGCTATACCACTCACCCATAGTGAACCAGAAGAGGCTCTCATAAATCAATATTAAGGAGTAAAAAAAAAAAAAAAAAAAAACTAGGGAATAAGGATAATAATAATATGAAGGCGGTCAGATAGCAATTATTGTGCAAACTATTTGTATATACGATTTTTTTTTTTTTTTTTTCTTTAATCCATGAAACAAGGAAGAAATATTGAGACCAATGAACAAGAGCAATAAGAATTTTATTTATTTATTTATTTTCATTATTTTTTTGGGAAAAATTTGTATAGTTGTTAACAATGCCTTGAGCTTGTGCAAACTTTCCAGCCACCTGTATACCGTCTTTCAACCACATTTGACTACTAACACACCTCTCAATTGTCCGTGGGTTCAAGCTTCCTTGGCCACTTGAGCAAACATCGGCAGCAGAAGAAAATGTACGCTCTGCAGCACAAGATGATGCTGAGCTGGCCAAGTAGTCCCTGGCTAATGATGAAAGAACTGGATATGTTGATGAATGAACCTGAAAAGTTTAAGTAGCATTGTTAAAATCAATATGAGCTAACAAACACAAGTGGACAAAGCTGAGAACAAATAGAAGCTATACCTTCCACCACCTCAAAATACTATTGGGATCCTTTCCATCTGGACCGGTTAAGCGATCCATGTTCTTGACATATACTTCTAGCTCTTTGCTTTCATCCGATGTTTCAGGAGTGTTGAACAAATCAAATATATTATCCTTTTCAACATTTGAAGTATTTTCGTCCAAGATGTTAATGTTTGATTTTTTCTTCTTGTTCAACAAATCCCTTCGTTTAGAAAAAAGGCGGTCCAAAGTTGCTTTGGCTTCCTCTGCTTTTTCAGGCCAGCAATGAGAGAAGATTTTGATGCGAAACGTTGGGTGAAGAACGGTGGCCATTACAAGTGTTTCACATTCAAGCGCCTCTTCTTGGTAGACCTCAAGCTTTTGTATCATTTTCACATACATTGGATGTAATGGATGCCCTCGATTGCATCCTGCCTCTTTCTTCTTTAAATCAGAGATTTTTTGATAGTAATTTGGCAATACAAAAGCACCTGTAGGACCATTTCCCTCCATCTCCTTGGTCAAACGGTTAAACGGCTATCAAAAAAAATGAGCATTATGTATGAAATATATAAGTGGATCTGTGGAATGAATATATCTTACTTCTAACTCCTGATTCAATTCATTGATCATTATCCATTCCTTGCTGGTAAACTGAATTTCTTTGAAGTAGCCAAACTTCTTGCGATTTTCTTTGTGGCTGGACCGAACAATTTGATCTTGGAATTTACTGTACTCATCACGGAGCATTGCATCAATAACCTGAGTTTAACAATATGTCTATCAGTACCAACATATTATTTGGAGGTGAAGCTTAATGAAATACCTCTCTTGCCCTGTAGGCCCGCTCTCGGCTTTGATATTTGATGTTCCAGCGGATTCCATAACCAGCAATCAGACCATTCACTTTTGTTCCCCCTTTTTGCTTCTGGTAATTCTCCGCACGGCGGTCAAATTCAGCTCTCCATGCACTTGATGAGGTAATCTTTCGTACTACAAAGTCCAGCTATATATCAAAAAAATAAGAAGGAAAGATTCAGTAATTGATTGCTAGTAAAATAAGAAAAATATAAAATATCCAACTGACCGCTTTGGTTAACTCATTCAAGTCATTAGAATCATTTCTATTTGCAGATGATTTCTCATTATTTTTATTCTTTGAGGTGATTTGATCATAGTCTTTGTATCCAGATTCAGTCCCCTCATCATTGTCGTCATCGTCAGTTTCAAGATCTGGCTCATCCTCATCAACATCCGTCTCATCTTCCACCCTGTCTTCAACCGATAATTCTACCGATTGCTCTTCTTCGTCCTCTTCAATTATTGGGTCCATTGTGTCGGAAAAAGGGAAAATTCCAAGGAATGACTTTTTGAGCTTTGGTGGAGGAGGAGCTTCAAGGCCCAATTCTTTTAATCCAGCATTGACAACGAGCGCCATTTTATGACAAAAGCACTTGATATGCATTGTCTTGTAGTTCCAATCCAAATCCATGGTTTGGGGCAGGGCAACAAGTTTGGAGTGCATTGTTTCGGCCATTGTGTTGTTATTTGATCCTGAATCAGTTGTCTGGCAAAGCATGTATTTATAGGACAAAAAATAAATAAGTTTTTGGCAGATTACCAGTGATGAATCAAAGGGTGCTTATCTTATTATGTAAATCATGTTTCTTCAATACATTCACAACAGGTTCAGCCAGCATGCTTCCCTTATGGTGCCAGGCAACTAGCTTGAGAGTCAGATGCAGCACTAGATAGTTCCAATCCTTATCAATAAAAGAGACAGAAGCTCCAATAAATCCAAAGCGATTTCCTTTTGTTGTCCAAACATCGTGTATCAAGTTAAACTTGCTCTCAGAATCCTGTTGAAATGTTGTTTAAAGGGAAATAAGTATATTTTTTTACATTTAATTGAACGCAATGGTATCACTCACCTTCAACTGGCATATCATAGCCTCTTGTAAATCCAAGTATACCACCCGTCCAGAAGTTGCAGCCCACTTTCGTTTAAACAAATTTGCTCCTGTTTGACAATAGGAGAAGGCAGCTCGGAGATAGGGGTCTTCAACACGGTTCCAAGGTAATGATTGCCGTAACAGCCATAGAGTTATTATTTGATTGAAAACCTGATTGTCAAACTTTTCAACAGGGGCAAAATGTTTGGTGAGCGATCCAGATTGGGTAGTCTGTTTGATTCTTTCCTCTTCAAGTGCTGTTGGTGGAAGCTTGGCACCAGAAGAGATTGCTTGATGACAATTGGGGCATCCAACAGAAATCCTTCCTTTTTGACGGGAACCATCACAATGAGTTCGAAGATTTGAAAAGCTGCTTAAAGAAACCCTGACATCCTTCTTGCACCACAAGCAGGCATATGTTGATGGCACTTTATTTAAAGGCTTTTTTAAACAGTTATATTAGTATACATTCATTTCAAACACTTATCTATCAAGAATTACACACATCACCTGGACGTCTAGTTGGTTTGGAAAAAAAATCCTTTGCATCATCAAATTCAGGGTTTTTCTTTCTACGTTTGGGTTTTGCCTTTGTGTTTTCGTCATCGGAGTCTTGAGCAAGATCAATCACCTGTGAGCTTGGAACTTCGGAGGTCGATAAGGGCTGACTCAGATTATCGTTGTTTGGTTTCTTTCCAGGGAGTGGAGGGCTTCGTTCTTCAATTGAAGATTCTGATGTAGGGCCTTTTCGTTTGTTTGATTGGGAATTTGATACAGATTCTGATGCAGGGCCTTGTCGTTTGTTTGATTGGGAATTTGATACCAATGATGCTGATGAAATGTGACTTCTTTGTGATAAAAATGATGGCACAATTGACCGGCGTGAATCTGGCGAGGGATGAATCATTCCGGATCGCCTTATTGGTGTGGTTACTCGTGAAGATCTGCGGGTATGGCCACCTGATGAATCAGACATATTTCCATCTTGATCGGGCATTGTTGCTGGTTGACTAGATTGAGATACGTTTGGTTTAACAACAATAAATTAATTGGAGAGTTGACTGAAGTTTGGATTTGAAAAAAGTCTCCTGTTGAAGTTGAGCTCCACGTCGGATGTTTATTGCAAATAGAAACAGTGTATCATCTTCAATTCCCCCTGTTGACAGAAAACTAATCTACACACTGCAATTATTTATTCAAGGCCCATTCCATTTGGTAATTGTTGGTTACCAGTTTTAATTCTTAAAATCAATTCCCAAGCTTATTAATTCCAGGACTCTTTTTCCCTGCTTGAATATTTATTCGAGGCACATTCCATTTGGTAATTTTTTATTACCTGTTTTAATTCTTAAAATCAATTCCCAAGCTTACTATTACTAATACCATGGCTCTGTTCCCCTTCTTGAATTGATTTTTATTATGATTAACTGGTTAGATATAAAAGAATAAACCACAAAATAACACATTCAATATTTAATGGTAAAAGCCTTGGAAATTAAGAGTTTAGAAGTCAGAAACAAAAAGAGGAAAAAATAGTAAATAAAAAAAAGATTGTAAGTGAACTAGCTGTTAATGTGCTTCTAGCCATACTACGAAACATATAATAAAAATGATCAGCAAAGTAATGAGCAGAATCTTGATAAAAACCCTTCAAATATTTACTACAAGTATTAGCAAGACTAAAATTGATTTGAATAGATAAACCAAGACGAGTGAAAGAAGGGCTTGTGGAATGAGGCATAGTACAATGAGTATACTTATTAGCTTGCCAAATCATTTTAACAATACCATGCTGATGATCAAAATCAATACCAATACGGTGATCAGGAAAAATAAATGGACCAGATGTGATATCATAGTTAGAAGAGTCTACCAGGGTATAATCAGAAGTGCGAGTGGGAAGAAATAAAACAAAGGCAAATTGGGATATATCTTCAGTATCGGTGTGTGGGGGATTGAAGAAACCATTTGTAGTAAAAGTAATGTGAGGAGTGCAGGTGCTGTCTTCAGGAAGTTCACCATAAGAAAGATTGGGAAAGGAAGGGATATTATATTTCTTCATAAGATCTTGATTCTGTTGAAAGGGAGTATGAGCAAGATCTTTGAAGAGATTACCAATAATATTTCCAACTTGAGAAGATTTAATATAGTGATCATCGTATGCTTTCATCTCAGTTTCATCAAATGCCTTGATATACCGGCCAACTATTTGATGCTCATCATAAGACTTTCTCCAACCGATGGCCCACATGAGCCCACTCCAAATTCGAGCACAGGATGAGACAGGGTTCAGGAAACGTTTAGACTGGTGGAGGAAAGTGGAAATATAGTTGAGATCGTCCAATTGAGAAGGGGTGAGGTCTTTATAAGGAGTGAATTCTACAATAGCAATCACCTCAGTCTTGTCAAGAGGATCAACAATAATATTAATCCCAGACTTCATAAAGTGATAGGTGTTGATTTCATCGTATGCTAAGCTGATTTCTGATGGAGTTGGGTGGCGAGTTGGTTTGTTATTCTTCATAGGGATGGTTGGATAGAGGTTGTGAGGACTATATGTAACCCTGGGCCACGACACAGATCCTTCTTTGATTCCTAAAGCCTCTCTACATAACAAACGCTTTTCCCTTTGACGCTTCATCTTGTTTTGATGCTTGGTTGCCTTAATACTCTTATTGTTATGGCTTTGATGATTCAATAAGGATTCCAGAACGGTGTCGTCCCGAGATCCATCATTTAACATTAAAACCAACACAATAAGAGCAATTAAGGGAATCAGGGATCAAAACAAAAAGAATTGGAAAAGGGAAAAGAAAACATTGATTAGTATTGATATCACAATTAATATGATGAAATACATACAGTTCTCTTTTCCCCATGGCAGATATGAGACGTGGTAGGCCTGCAGGAGTTGAAAATAAGGTCAGCTGATGATTCTGAGGTGGGGGTTCCAAAAAAAAAGGCCAATTGATCAGAGCAAGCTGATCAATTGGCCAGGGATAGTAATTGGGGGGGTTAGGGGACTTACAGAGGCTTGAGAAGGGTAGCAGGGCAGGGAAGGGTAGGCTGGGCTGGGCAGGGTAGGCTGGGCTGGGCAGGGTAGGCTGGGCTGGGCAGGGTAGGCTGGGCTGGGCAGGGTAGGCTGGGCTGGGCAGGGTAGGCTGGGCTGGGCAGGGCAGGCTGGGCAGGCTGGGCAGGGCAGGGCAGGGTAGGCTGGGCAGGGCAGGGCAGGGTAGGCTGGGCTGGGCAGGGTAGGCTGGGCTGGGCAGGGCAGGCTGGGCAGGCTGGGCAGGGCAGGGCAGGGTAGGCTGGGCAGGGCAGGGCAGGGCAGGCTGGGCAGGCTGGGCAGGGCAGGGCAGGGTAGGCTGGGCTGGGCAGGGCAGGGTAGGCTGGGCAGGGCAGGGCAGGCTGGGCAGGGCAGGGCAGGCTGGGCAGGCTGGGCTGGGCAGGGCAGGGTAGGCTGGGCTGGGCAGGGCAGGGTAGGCTGGGCTGGGCAGGGTAGGGTAGGCTGGGCTGGGCAGGGCAGGTAGGGTAGGCTGGGCTGGGCAGGGCAGGGTAGACTGGGCTGGGCAGGGCAGGGTAGGCTGGGCAGGGTAGGCTAGGGTAGGCTAGGGTAGGCTGGGCAGGTAGCAAGTGGTCAGCTTGCTGTTTGATCGATCGTTTGATCGTTCAAACGTTGAACGATCAACGTTTGATCGTTCAAACGTTGATCGTTCAACGTTTGAACGATCAAACGTTGATCGTTCAACGTTTGAACGATCAAACGTTGAGCGATCAACGTTTGATCGTTCAAACGTTGAACGATCAACGTTTGATCGTTCAAACGTTGAACGATCAACGTGAGGGAGGGGGGTAGAGAAAGAAGGGACTTACCAGGTGAGTGCCCCAGGGTAGCGAAAGCAGTAGGGTAGCGTGGGTGGTGGCTGGTATCTGTTGGTAGGTAACAGATATCAGGTTAGCAAACAGGATAGCAGGGTGGGGGGGGGGACTTACAAGGCAGGTGGCCCCAGGGTAGCAGTGGTTGTGGGTAGCTGGGCAGATAGTGGCAGGGTAGGGTAGCAAGGTGGTAAGTAATGGTGGGTGGAGGAGAAGGGGAGGGGACTTACTGGTGATCCTGAGAGCTAGGTTGAGCCTGGTGGGAGGGATTTGGGAGGTTGAAGCTATTGGAGGAGCTGAGTGAGAGTGCCGGTTGAGAATCAAGAACTTATCTCAAAAAAAAAAAAGTCTCGAAAAAATCTCAAAAAATAAATAAATATTGAGGATTGAGGAAGTTATCACCGAAGAAAAAAAATTGAAAAAAAAAATTCAGGTGACAAATTTTTGAAGGAGACTGGAATTGATAATAAAATAAGAACTCATCCAGGATTTGAAAAAAAAAAAAAAAAATGGAACCTGAGCTGCATGGATGGGATGCACTCCCACCAATCCCTCCAACTCTCAGGGTAGCCGTGGTGTAGTGGTCAAGATTGACCACTACGCCATGGCTAACCTCCCTCTTCCTTTTGAGCACGGGATCAATTCTCACAAGAGATATAATTTGAATTACACAGCTAACAGTTGTCTTGTTAGCTGTCAAAAATCAGTGTTAGCGTGTAATCCAAAAAGCTATGTAGCGGAAAAAATATCAGCTAACAGCTAACATTTAGCGTAGCGTAGCAATGATGCCGCTACGTTACTGAGAACTTCAAAATCTGTTAGCGCCAGAAAAGTTACGCTACTTGTTAGCGTAGCGGTGAATTTTCCCCGCTAACGCTACAAAAAAATGGACGGAAAAATTTGTCGCTACGCTAACTGTTAGTGTAGCGGAGTGAAATTTCAGCTAACGCTACAAATTTTCTGGGGAGAAAAAAAAACCGCTACGCTAACACGTAGCGGTCAAATAGCGTAGCGTAGCGTAGCGGCCCACCGTTGGTATTAGGCCATTATTTCACTGATTTTTATCTAGCTGGTGTGTTGAATATTACATAAAATTGATTGACTTGACATTTTTTTTTTTTTTTGGGGGGGGGGGGGGGGGGGGGGAGGGGGCAGGCTGGAGATTTTGATTCCCAGAGATCTCAGATATTCTGATTTTTGCAGGTATCTGGGGGGTATAGGCTGAATGAGAGCGCGCGCGGAGTCCTGCTTTAGAATTGGTTATAGGGTTGGGCCACAGGTGTGAAAAGCATTCAACAGGAATTTTTATGTACTTGGTTTGGCACCGGCGAGCAGCCACTTGAAGGCGCCTTAGAACATCATTATGAGTGTAAAATAGGAAAAATATTCGGTAGAAGATGGTTGAATGAACTGTGCACTTATGTCCCATGGCCCTTCATATCATCTTTCTTTGGGGCGTTGATATTTGCACGCCCATCGGCGCACGCCCACACCGAACGCACGCCGATAAAAAACAAGGCGTGTGCCCCGCACGCCTTTTTTTTAATCGGCGTGCGGGCTGCACGCCCATCGTCGGGCGTGGGCACGCCTGTAGATGGGCGTGCGTGCTGCACGCCCATCTACAGGCGTGCGACACTGCAGGCGTGCAGTCGCACGCCCTCTTCAGAAACAGGCGTGCGGCTCGCCCGCCCCTTCAGAAAAGGGCGTGTGGGTCGCACGCCCTTTTTATGTGTATAGGCAGGGGCGTGCCCCCTGCCTATACACATAAAAAGGGCGTGCGACCCACACGCCCTTTTTATGTGTATAGGCAGGGGGCACGCCCCTGCCTATACACATAGATCGGCGGACCGCCGACCTATGTATATAGGAAGGGCGTGCCCCTTCCTATATACATAGAATCGGCGTGCCGACTGCACGCCGATTCTATGTATATAGGAAGGGGCACGCCCCTTTCTATATACATGATGATGTCATGCGTACAAAACATTGTACGCATGACATCAGCATGCCCCCACCTGCCCCCTCCCCCCCTCCCCCCCAGCGGATTTCAACCGCAACCACCACCTCGCTCAATCGATCAAACGATCACTCCCCCCTCCCTCCTCACAGCCAGCCCTCCACACCAACCCCCCAGACGAGCCGAGCCGACCCACCCGACCCGATCCAAGCGAGCCAGCCAACCAACCCGACACGGAACAACCGGACGAACCCCTAAGTGGGTATTTTTCCTTTTGTTCCCCCGTGCCCCCCCGTGCCCCCCGTGCCCCCCCGTGCCCCCGTAAGATCAAATAAAAAATCAGAAAAAATAAAATAAAATAAAAATAAAAATAAAATAAAAACAAAATAAAAATAAAATAAAAATAAAATAAAAATAAAATAAAAGTAAAATAAAAGTAAAATAAAAATAAAATAAAATAAAACAAGAAAAAAACAAGAAAAAAAACAAAAAAAAACAAAAAAAAAAAGATAATGATCATAACAAAAACTAAGAATTTGATCAGGGCCCATTAGGCCCTGTATTGACAGTGGGACAAGCCCCAAAGGGCCTAGTAAAGGGGCCAACAGGGCCCACTATGACTGGCCAAAAGGAGCCAACTGTATGACTGGCCAAAAGGAGCCAACTGTGCCCTTCCCAGCCGCCCAAGTTTGACATGTTAGGCCAAAGGTCCCCTTTATATCTCCACATAGGTATCCAAGGGCCCCATTCCCCTTGTCCAAGCCCCGGACGGGCACACCAGCACTTGATGTTCTTCCACTCAGATCCAATCAATCTCTCCACATCTTCATTATTATTATTTTCATGCCAGCTGATTATTTCTTCTTGTTCCTCTGAACGCACAGATATCAGCAAGTATTCTTCGCATCAACTTTTATTACCCTCCAGCAGTGTAAGTGCATGTCTATCAAAGTAGATATCATCCAAAATTACTCACTTTGGCCGTTATTTACAGCAGAAAATGTCTCAGCCAGGCCAAAACTCCTCCTACTACCACGTATCTCCCAACCCATATGGCGTCCACAATCAGCCGCACCCCCAATACCCTAATGCAATAATGCATGCCAGTGGTCAGCCTAATGTCACCCAGTCTCACTTGGCACAACATGTATGTAAACACTTCCCAATGCTTCTACTTAAATAACTGGCTCACACAGTCCTTCCTCCTGCCTCCATCAGCCGCAACCACCAGTCCCATTTGGGCAACCCCCTTGGTTCCATGCCCCATCCAACTCCACCATCCCTCCTCAAACGTCTGATCAATTCCCCAGCTTCCCCAATTACCTACACAATGCTGCCGCATCCTCAATACCCCCAATCACACATAATCCCACAAACCAACACCCCAGCTTCACCAACCATGGCCACCCTGCATACCCGTCAAACTCAATGGCCTTTCCAATTCCAAATCACGGGCAACCTGCACCCCATATGGGCCACCAAATACCATCTTTCAACCCATACAACAACCTTCCCCCCCACCAATCATCCCAAACGGCCTCCTATAACAATAGTACAGCCTTTCCTCACATTCCAGTCACCGGCCAACTCAATCCAAACTTTCCAAACTACACCAATCCAGCAATCCCCCTGCACCAGACGTCCAACATTCCTCCCACCCACCAACCCAATCAACCAACCTCCTATACATTACAGCAGGAAATGTACTCCAACAACTGGAATGCCCCCCAACCAATCCAACACCCGCCATCAATACCCAGCAACCTGTCTGCATCAATACCCAGCAACCCGTCCGTCAACCAGCCCACATACTACTGGGACAACAACACCAACCAATCCGCTGTCGAAATCAATTCTCTGCTTGACTCTTTAAGTCCGCCTGCCCCATCCGCGCAACTACCTACATCAATTGATCCACTGGCTTCCTTGGTTTTCCCTCAAATGACTGACAATACTGCTCAAGGTAGGTCTAACTTTCTCTTGTAATGTATATTTATTGAGAGCTGACAAACTGTAAATCATCAGCTTTTCCCCCTGATTTCCTGCCTTCTGCAAATGACCTGCCTGCTCCCTCTTTTCCCACCCAAACCAATGAGGATCAAGCTCAAGGTGGGTCTTAGTTTCTCTGGTAAAGTTGCTTTATTGGGAGCTGACTATTTATTGATGAATCAGGTGGTTCCAACTCTACAACATCTGTGGTACCGTCTGCAGTCCTGGCTCCTGCAAGAACCGCCCAGGAAATGTCTGTTCCCTCCCCAATCCCCCTGGAAATGTCTGTTCCCTCTCCAATGACTGAGGAAAATCCCCAAGGTGATTGTAGATTTCACTCAGAAAAGTCCTTTGCGGTGTTCTTACCAATGTTTTATTGTACAGATCCCAGTGCATCTGCGCACCACACCAATGACTTGTTGATGGCCCCAAATCTCCCGGATGGAAATGCTTTGCCCAAAGCCCTACTGACCAGTGAGGATGTCAGATTGTTTGACTACTCTGTGGGAGGTCAGTGCCTCATTGATTTATCATACTGTTTCCAATGGATGCTCATGGGAATTAATTTCGTAGAGCCAATGGACCCTCCACCTGAATACCTGTTCACCTGTGTTGACGATCTGAAGAAATTTGTGTCCACATGGGCCACCGAGCATGGTTATCGGCTGGCAGTCTCAAAATCCAAGGCGGGGAAGAACATTTACCTTGCCTGCTCACTGGCTGGAGAAGACACTACCACCGTGGACTCCTGTCGGGCTCGTGAATCACGTAATAAGCGAGTTGGATGCGCCTTCAAGATTTCGGGCCACTGTTCATGTGCCAAGAACCGTGAAAACGACTATTGGGATCTCCGCAGCAAGACTGTCCCTCACAACCACAATGTCATCCAGCACAAGTACGAGGCCATCCACAAGACACTTGGGGCAGAGGGCCAAGCAGAGGTGGCTCGACTGGCCTCTCTTGGTTTGCAACCACAGGCAATTGCCCGGCAGCTGAGTACGACTGAGGGACGCTTTGTCACAAACAGGACAATTTACAACACAAAAGCAGCGCAGAAGATACAGCGGAGGGCCGGCGACACCCCCATCAACCATCTTCTACGATGCCTCAAAGGCTCCAACTGGGTTCACGATGAAGTTTACGATGATGACGGAAAGCTCCTCTACCTATGGTTTGCGCACCCTGGATCAATGTTACTTGCTCGCAAGTTCCATCATGTGGTTAATATTGACTGCACCTACAAGACCAACCTCTGCAAGTACCCCTTACTGCATGTTGTTGGCCAGACCTGCACGAACAGCTCGTTCTCAATTGGATTTTGTCTCATGAGGAATGAGAAAAATGCGGCATACTCTTGGGCTCTGAATAAGTTGAAGTGAGTGTGGTGATTGTCTTTTTTAGTATGAGATTGATAATCTGATGGTAATTTTACATACACCTATCAATTCTTGCAGGTCGGTATGGGAACCAGAGAGCTCTCCAAAGGTCTTTGTGACGGACAAAGAGGTGGCTCTCCGAAATGCAATTGCGGAGCACTTCCCAAATGCAACCTCCAACCTATGCGCCTGGCACATTGATCGGAACATTGTCACCAACTGCAAACAGGCTTTTGCATCCGAGGCAGACGAATGGACAAATTTCATGAAGCTATGGCACGAGGTTACATACGCACCGGACGAACCCTCATTCGACACAGCTTGGGGAAAGCTTCAGGTGGACCTCAGGGAACGAGCAAATGTTCTGGAATACCTTCAGAACCATGTTCTGCCCTGTCGCAAACAATTCATGGCTGCATGGGCTGGGAAAACCCCGCACTTGGGGAATCTGACGTCATCTAGAGGTGAATCAGCTCATAGCTGGCTCAAAACATACGTGACATCTGGCAAGATCGACTTTGCTACGCTCTTCCTGACCATTTCATCAGCTGTGGACCGGCAACTGGACGAAGCACAGGTCACCATTGGCCATGAAAGGATCAAAGGGCTATCCGGACTCCCAAACGTTTTCAAGCCGCTTCACACCAAGATCTCCACCCATGCGCTCAAATTGGCCATTGGAGAGTACAATAAGTACTTGAAAATGAAGAAGGCCAAACATGACGATCCGGTCAGGCAGTGTACGGGGAACTTTAACGCGGGAATGGGGGTCCCATGTGCACACTTGATTGAAAAGTTGCTTGAAGAGAAGGGTGATGTGGAACCAGCAGACTTTCATCCCCAGTGGCAATTGTGTTACAACCCTGATGGACCAGTCAGTGTATAAATCTGCCCCCTCCTCCATAACCCATTGGCTAATCCTGTTTGACCTTGCTTAAATTACAGAACCTTGATGAGGAGCCGTATAACTTTGACGATGATTTTGAGGCGCTAAAGCAGGAGATCTTGGAATCTCACCCCTCCACAGCTTTGCCGGCACTGATGAAGAATTTCCGTCGAGTTGTTGCAAACACACATGTGGTCCCACTGATTGAGCCAGACCCCATCAGACAAAAATCCAAACCAAATCAACCTTGGAAGAAGAAGAATGGAAGCCGCCGTGTGCAAACCCGAGATCCTACTCAGGCAGAAATCGTGGAGTCTCAGATTGAAAAGGCACAGACAGCCAAAGGGAAACAGCGCGCAAGGACCAGTCAGAATCAAGCGGGCCGGAGAAGGACAGACGAGTTGCAACAAGATAGCAGCTCATCAATGGAAGACCCTGATGAGCTGCCCACCTTGGCCAGACTGACCGCCCCAAAACCCCGAGGCCGACCAAGAAAGGCTCCTGATCCCGCAACATCTTCTGAAGAAGAAAATGAGAGCCCACCGTGTGTGGCCAAGCGACGAGGCCGACCTCCAAAGTCTCAGCTACCATCTACGTATGCAGCCAACAAAGACTACCAACCAGGCCGCACGTCACATAAGCGGAAAGCAAGTCCCCCCACTTCCGACCGGCCCAAGTCCCAACGCCGTATGGAAGAAAAGCCCTCAGTATCATCTGCAATGAGTCAGATGTCTTTGGCAAAAGGGAGCTCCGCAGAAGGCAGTCATTCTGGGTCATCTAGTGGAGTACCAGACTCATCCATTGATCAATCTGATGGCAGTGATGGAGATCCCTTTGGGTCTGAAGGAGATGCATGTGAATTTGCAGAGGACAATCCAATTGATATTCCTCTTGCCGGGACTTCAATGTCAACTTCCCTGGTAAGCCCCTTTAATCAAACCAACAAGATTCTCCTAATAGTGATCCGCCTAATTGTTCTGTTGTATTTTTGCAAATCAGGATGCTATTCCTATGTCCCATATGGAAGGTGATTATCAGGCCAGTGACCCCCCCAGGCCACCGACTTTGGAGGTAAATTCAAGGGTTAGGATGAGCCCATTCAATGAGTCAACATTATAACTGATTGGCTTTTCTGGTTGAATTCAGGATGAAAGTATGGTTGTAAAAAGTGGTCCCACCTTAGGGACACTGGCTCAAGCCTCTAAAGAGGTTATGTCTGATAAATCAGTAAGTGAACATAGTGTGAATTCATGATGATTACTCATGAGAGCAAAGCAATTTACTCACACTCTTGTGCTTATGCTGAATTTGCCCTCATCTCCCCCAGGTTGAGGAGTTACCTCCTTGGGTCATTAAGTATGTCCAATCAAGTTATAACCCAAAAGGCGATGGCAACTGTGGGTATTCTTGTGTGGCACATGCATTGGCTGCTGAAAAACCCGAGGGCCCGTATGCTAGAGACAATGGGTGGTATCAAGTGCGATTGGACATGTTACACGAGCTGGAGATCAACAGGGCACTTTGGACGAGGAAGCTAGGTGGACCAGATATGTTCGAGAAGACCTACGACAGCATTTGCGTGGAGAATCCCAAGGGACCAGTGCCCACTTCCAAGTGGATGGGCAGGCTTGATGGTGGTCCTATTCTGGCTAATGCATACAATAGGCCAGTGGTGTTCCTCACAAACGACCGAGCAGCTGGCTGCATGACGTTTCTCCCTTCAACTGTTGCACCCGACCCCAAACCAGCAAGCCCAATCTACCTTGCACTAATTAACGGGAATCACTGGATACATGTTATAGTCAAGCGTGGCCTAGTACCTTTCCCTCCACCGTCCATACCTAGATCATTTCCAAAGAGCCAAGCTGCTGGTTGGTTGAGCATCATTGAACCAGCCACACTTCTTTACTCCAAAACTTGCAAGCCAATGTAACACCCCTCCTCTGATTTGTAATTACTATATTAAATTTGTTTCCATAAATCAAAGTAGAGTAATGGCTGTCAACATTACTCCTGAATATTGTCAGCCTCCTTGATGCCAACAACAAGTCTTTCTAGCTACAAGTGGTGCAAGGATACAAGGAAAGAGTGATATTACTCTGGGTAAGGTTTTAAGGTTATAATTCCCAAATAAAACGGGGGGATTGTGACGTAAACTTTAGAGGAAAAATAGGAAAAATAAGGTAATAATTATATTAAATAAATTTAATATAATAGGGGCCTGATAAATCAGGGGTGGTTTAAATCTCTCTCAGGTGCTTGCAAATAAATTGCAGAGGATTTAAGTACCTGGAACACTGGGGCCTGTTGACACAGGGGTGGTTTAATACCAGGAAAGGTAAGGGGGAATATCTCAAGAAAAGGGTTATTACTTACTAGTAATAAACCTTGGGGGATCTTGGGGATATTCAGGGTGAAACTGGACAGTTTGGCGCTTGGATGGGTGGATGGTGGAGCTTGGATGGACACTGTGAAGTTTTTGGGGAAGACAGGGCTAAAGAATAACTACTAAGAAGCTTACCAGACTGTGTTATAAAGATGTATATATCTAATAAGAAGTGGGTAAGGTTGTTAGTGGGTATTGGGAAAAAAGCATGAGGAGCCTTCTTTGGGCGGTTGAAGACCTCCTTAAATAGTCTTGAGATCCCTCTGGGGACCCTGTAGGTATTATTGGCCAACTCGTGGGATATTTGGACCACATTTTGGCCATTTTTGCTTTCTTGGTGACGCGTCAGCAGCCCCTGCTTTGAATCCACGTCACCAATTGATTTTATTAGTTTATTTATTTATTTATTTTGACTTCCAGTCTGTAGTACATTAGTACTGGTTGTTATAGATTAATACTAGTGGCTTATTTGTATTTTATAATAAGCCGCAGTTTTATTTGTACTGTTTGTTCAGTCAATATAATTTTATTTATATGTCTAAATAATAATACAATCTGGTATAATCATTTATTTAGTCCCCATTAATCTTCATTACATGTGTAACTTATGTAATGAAGTTAATTGGGCGTGTTTTTGTTACTTTGGGTGTACCTTGGATGACTTTGCAGTCCGCGTGCCAAGCTGAGAGCCTGTAAGGGGCCTGATGCTTGCGCGGGGGCTTATATTCCAACTTTGGCGCGGGCTTTCAGTCACACGGGTTGAACTTCAAGGTATGCGGACTGCAGTGCACGGGGTTTGAGTACAACACATTGTATTTATACTATCTCCCCTAATTTACACAACACCTCATTTCCGTGACTGGAAATTGGGGGTAAGCATATGTATATGAGTATGTAAGCATAAAGTTAGGTAATCATACTTTTAACTGATCATTAATACAATTTTCAGTTATTAGTATCATATCATATGTATAATAATAAGTTTTAGTTGCACACCAAGACTGACACCTATAATGTAGGAAATAGATAAACCAAAAGGCAAATAATGTATCATTTGGATGGAAGTGATCAATAGAACATGCAACATGTAGAGCTGGAGACACAGGATAGGATTTAAATACCATACAAGTCAGAAGTGATAGTTGGACAAAGCTATTTCTATATCTTGAGAAAAAATGTGGAGTAGGTGGTGAGTAGCAAAGTAGTGGTGAAATTCTTTGTAGGTTCTTTCCCAATCCACTTGGGGGAGTCCATTCTCACCAATCTTATTGAAGCCCATAGCACACAAGAAGTCCAGAAAATATATACGAAGATTGTCTAAAGTTTGGTGGGGCATTGGGAGAGTAATACCACCATCCACCTTTTGTTTAAGGACTTTGGCCCCAAATTCTAGCAAGGCTGAAGCGTTGGCATTGCTGGCAGTCTGTCTGTTGAATGTGAAGACTGATGTTGGACCAAAAACGAGCAGACCAGCTAGCATCTGGATCTGAGAGGGTGTATTCCTTGTGGAGCACTCATCCGTCCTTGTATGCTTTGGACGTGGCCGGGTAAAGTCGGATAAGCTGCAGATATACGCCAGAGCTGACATTGCCCCCACCAGGTGCTGTGACACAAGCATGAGGCCGCCAAGGTTTGGTGAATTGGCATCGAATGTCCCCAGGTTCTCGTAGGTTCGTTGGAAGCCCCAGTGAGCAGAGTGGACCTTTGTTGTATCTAGTGGAAGGGGTTCCCATTGGGCGCCCTGCTGTTCGAGATGACGAAAAGCCCAGCATTGATGTAAAGCAGATTTGAGTCGGAGGTATGCCGTGTCAGGAGGAGAGATGAATGATGCCATGTTTGAGGCCAGTGTGTGTACCTGAGTTTGGTTGGTTAACGTCTTGCTTTTGTTGGCCCGGACAACTTCAATCTGATCCATGTTGATCATGTCATGAGTGATCAGAGACATTGAAGTAGCAGGGTGGAGGATTTTTTCTTAACCGCACCACAAAAATTGGTCAGTGTCATTTTTAAATAAATAGATAGTAACTAGGAGAATTACCTGATTTGCAAGCAGCCAGAGTTATTGTAACGTCCCGCCACACTCTTTCCTTGAAATTGTGGTCCATTGGGCCATGACGAGAGAGCATATGGGGGAGGTGATTGAGGACATAGGCGATGTTCTTTATCATCTTCTCAGCTGATGTGAGGGACCATGCAATGCCACGCGCCAAATCGTTGTTCAAGTTTTCTACCACTGATCTTGGAAGCAGTGGGCCTGGTAAAAATAGTTCCACAGCTGCAACAGACAGACAGACATGAGTTTGAGAAGTGTTTAATGTTTAGAGGAGAGGGGGATGACTCACATGCATCCCGTGTGGACCTTGCAGGGCGAGGAGGGCCTGTTGACCTCTTGCTGGGGTTTGAACTGGAGCTGGGCAATGAACTGGAACTGTGCACTGCACTAGTGGTTGCGGTGCGGGAGAACTTCATGCCTTTCAAGTGTTCGGCCGTTAGGACAGTTGGGTGAGGAGTGAATAGGTGGCTTGGGAAGTTTGGGCCGGTTTCCCTTGGGTCGATACGCACAATCTGTTGATGAGAGGTAGAGGAGCCCTGTTGAGGGACTGGGCTTCCACCACATGAGGGAGGATCGTCTGGACTTGGGGTGTGATGCCGGGATTTTTTGGATGTAGGATCATTGGACGTAGGATCAACAAATATTGCAGTTGGATAGCGGTAGCGAGCCCGGCGTGGGTGACTTTCAACGATAGTGGAATGTGGGTGTGGGGCTGCACGATGGTTGTACGGCAAAGAGTCTTGTGAGGCTGGAGGGTTGATTCCCAATTCTTCAGGGTCGGTTTCCCCCTCGGCATCCGGGTCGTTTATATTGTCATCACGGTTTTGTGATAAGTTATGCAAGGCTCGTTTGGCATTTTGGGATTCCATGGCGGTAGTTATACCATCAAGGAAAGCCTCATTAGAGGTGGTGAGAAAGGTGCTTTCGCCTTTGCTGTTGCGCCTGGGTGTTCTTATTGGGTAGATGGGGCCATATGCCGGGTTCATAACGTTGGGCAAGCCGTTGTCAAATGGAGCGGGTTCGTTGTCCCATTGAGCTGGTATGTTGTTAATTCGAGTGGGTTCTGGTGTGCGATGAAGTGTTGGTGCCGCATTTTTTGCTGAGAGAAAATCTGACAGTTGTGGAGCGGTTGTTTGAGGTGGTGGGAGGTCTTTGGGAAGATCAGGAAACCAAGGAATGAATCGGTTGAGGTTAGGAGGTGGTTGGTTGACGTTAGGAGTGGAATGTAGGATGGTTTGGCTAGCTGGGGGGTCAAACGTGTTTGTTGGAGCTGGGCGAGTTGAGGACTCATGACCGTCATCGTCTGACTGCTCGTATTCGGCTTTTATTTTGTTGGCAAGAACTTCCAGATGCTTGTATTCCTCGGGACTGCATGCGGGATGCTGAGCAAGCTCAGTGCATTTTTGCCAAAAGTCCAAACCTGATTTGCAGTGTTTTGGGGTGGAAAGTGGTAAGCAGGAGGTTTATTGTCATACATCTTATGAGGAAACAGAACTTACGTGATTGTTCATGACTACCAGACATTGTTGTTGCGTGGAAATACGTCTAAAGCTTGATGGAGGAGGAGAAAACGGTGTTGCTGTTGGTTGGATTGCAAAGTAAAACAGATGTCAGCTGCTGCTCCTGGAATTAAGTACCTTTTGCAGTGAGAATATGAGAAAGGGGAATATCAGCCCTTGCGGGGGGTTTGGGGGGGCACTTTGGGTGTGTAGGGGGCTTAGACGGGGGACTTGGGGCCTGATATGCATCTGTGGGCATTTCCCGGGGCCCTTTAGGCCAAGATGTGTCCCTTGCACATTTTTCCTGGGCCTTGGGTGCAAGGGGGGGCTTGCAAGGGGGCCTAGTGGCACATTCACACCTTGAATGTGTCCATAGGGGCCACTGGTTCTAGTTGGCCCCTTTTGGCCAGGCCCAGGTGGCCCATCTGGCCCCTTTTGGCTGGCCCATCTGGCCCCTTTTGGCCAGGTCCAGGTGGCCCATCTGGCCCCTCTGGGCCAGGCCCAGGTGGCCCATTTGGCCCCTCTGGGCCAGGCCCAGCTGGCCCATCTGGCCCCTCTGGGCCAGGCCCAGCTGGCCCATCTGGCCCCTCTGGGCCAGGCCCAGCTGGCCCATCTGGCCCCTCTGGGCCAGGCCCAGCTGGCCCATCTGGCCCCTCTGGGCCAGGCCCAGCTGGCCCATCTGGCCCCTCTGGGCCAGGCCCAGCTGGCCCATCTGGCCCCTCTGGGCCAGGCCCAGCTGGCCCATCTGGCCCCTCTGGGCCAGGCCCAGCTGGCCCATCTGGCCCCTCTGGGCCAGGCCCAGCTGGCCCATCTGGCCCCTCTGGGCCAGGCCCAGCTGGCCCAGGAGCGGGCGGGGTTTTGGGTGAGGGGCAGGGGGAACGGGGGGGCGCGGAGGATTGGGGGGAACGGGGAAAACGGGGGGACATCGACTTACTGGTCGATGTCCTGGCGGCTGGCTTGAGGTGGTCGGGCGGCTGGCTTGAGGTTGTCGGGCGGCTGGGTCGTTCCGGCGGCTTGAGTCGGCGGTCGGGGAGGCTGGGCTGGGTGGGTGGTGGGTCGGAACGGGTAGGTGGTCTGGAGGGTGGGTGGTGGGGTCGGTGAGGTGGTGGTTGGGGAGGGATTTCAGGAGGGGGGGGGAGGGCCGATCGGCACAGGATGGGGGGAGGGGGCGGGTGGGGGCATGCTGATGTCATGCGTACAATGTTTTGTACGCATGACATCATCATGTATATAGAAAGGGGCGTGCCCCTTCCTATATACATAGAATCGGCGTGCAGTCGGCACGCCGATTCTATGTATATAGGAAGGGGCACGCCCTTCCTATATACATAGGTCGGCGGTCCGCCGATCTATGTGTATAGGCAGGGGCGTGCCCCCTGCCTATACACATAAAAAGGGCGTGTGGGTCGCACGCCCTTTTTATGTGTATAGGCAGGGGGCACGCCCCTGCCTATACACATAAAAAGGGCGTGCGACCCACACGCCCTTTTCTGAAGGGGCGGGCGAGCCGCACGCCTTTTTCTGAAGGGGGTGTGCGACTGCACGCCTGCAGTGTCGCACGCCTGTAGATGGGCGTGCAGCACGCACGCTCATCTACAGGCGTGCCCACGCCCAAGGATGGGCGTGCAGCCCGCACGCCGATAAAAAAAAGGCGTGCGGGGAACACGCCTTTCTTTTTATCGGCGTGCGTTCGGCGTGGGCGTGCGCCGATGGGCGTGCAAATATCAATGCCCCTTTCTTTGGGCGCAGGTATAGGAAAAAGGTATACTCAAAGCATACATGCGTTTCCAGCACACTTTTTATTTATTTATTTTAATTTTATTAACGGACTCCAATAATCATTGTAAGCAACAAACAGACAGAGACTACAAATTAAAATGAGAAATAGGAGGGGAAGAGAAGTTTTAACGAAAAATATTCAAACTGATACTAACACTTTTGACTTAAAAACTTCATAAGCTAAAATTGATAATTTATTAATCAAGGAAATTATACTGTTATCTGATGGATTGGACTGAAATAGATTTGAACTAGAAACAGATGAATTACCGATCGACTGATAATTCTGGATTGGTGTGACGGACAACTACAAAGAAAGAGAGTAGATTTCTTGATGCTTTGGATTGAAGAAAGACGAAATAATACTGATGCTTCGGATTGGAGAAAACCGAACTGCCGCTGATAAAAATTGGATAGGAATGTGTTTTGACGAGTGAAAAGAATCTAGGAAACGCGCGGTCCATGTGGAAATACACCATGAATAGATGATGCTGGTCGGTGTTGGGTTTGATTTGACGTCTGTGGTGAGAGGTCTGCTGGATAGATTGCGTGATGCTTTGGATTGGAAAAAACCAAACTAATAGTGATAAAAATAGGATAACAGGGTACCCCGAATACTCCAAGGAGTCTAGCCATCGGTAGCTCATGTCGAACTATGTTATGAATAGATGATAGTTGTTGGGGTTGGGTTTGATGGGATACTTGAAGTAAAAGGGACATATTGTACCAACAATATGGGGCAATTGGGAATGTATGCCCAACCCACTTGGTTTGCTTTTCTTCTGGGAAGAATCTTTGATCTATCATTCGGAGAGGCGGAAAGAGGATTGATATCGTTGGAAGGCTGCTAGAAAGCTCTCAATTTTGATGAGATGTCAGGCATGGACTGGTCCGGCGTGAGGCTATATTCACATCCGCGACTCAAAACGGATGTTTTGAAATGGTGAAGATGGCTGGATCTTCTTCCTCATGCTTCCTAGCTGAACCACCGCAAGCTTTTGATTGATTTGATCAAGGAAGGGGCAAAGGAGACGAAAGATCTGTTGGAAGATGACGACTGAGAGTATAGCGAGGCTGGCTTTCCGGCGTTGGAGGGCGAGCGGGGTGCAACAAGGTAGAGGATGAGCTCAATTTCGGCCTCCCGATAATCATCGCGTTGGATTATTGGGTAAGCTTCAGTAAGATAATCAACAAGCGGCTCAAGTGCTTTCAAGGAGGAGATTGGAGTAGTTGGGGTGGGTTCCTGTTCCACCTCGTTGACGAAATGGCTCTCATAGGCAGGAAATGAGAAGTAAGTGGTCTGTGGGGGATTGGTCATCATTGTTAAGAGGGATAAAGACTTTGATTGTAAACAAAGAGTCAGTTGCGATGTGACTTCTGCTAGATATCCAAGCAAATTGAACTCACTGGATGACTACTTGAGATGTGACGAAGTGTAGGAATTGTCTGGGTTGGGGAGAATTTAGACTCGGCTGTGGACGAGTTGCTGAATCTGCGGGATATTTGGTGTTACTGGTCCTCTTTTGAGATTTATGAAGGCGATGTTGAGAATAAAACTTTTCAATTTAGCTTTCCAGTAGGTAGAGGGTGATTGGGTGAGGGGAATGAAACTCTAGAAGGACACCTCTTTAAATGGGGATTACCCACAAGATCAATGACCCGGTCTCCAACATAGTCATACCCAAAATATCCACTACTCATTCCGGTACCTCAATAACTCCCGCCCTGTCAAAGGAGCCGGTCAATTTCATCCCGAACTGCAGAAAATAACCTCAAACTGGGGTCTATCAGTAGCAGGTACATGGCTGGTTATGTTGAGCTGGATATGGTTCAGATGTATCTCTTGACTAATTAATTCTCGGTCAACCCATCAGTGGAACTAGTGGATCAGAGCCCTGTTGAATGTGGAACGAGTCAAACTACCAAGTGGCAAGCTGTGATTGGTTGGCGGATTTGACGAAGAAGGTGTTATTTGTGGCCAGGTCGCTGTAGAAGACATAGACCGGCACAGTCCTATCTTGCTTGCCGTTCCTTCAGACAGGAAGGGCCCATACTGACGCCGCTCTCACCACTTCACGGGTAAGTTATACCAGCCCTATTCGCGCTTCACAGGATATGCATTCGGTCGCGCCTCTCGCGGAGTCAACCAGGTGTAGTGCCTTCCCTGCTGGCTGCCATTTCTTACTCTCTGTCCAGAAGCTTGAGATGAGCGGGGTGCTTCTGACGGAACGGCAAACTGTCAAGACTCAAGGGCCGGGTCTTGAAAAATATGATGGTAGTGTGTTGTCTTGTGGAATTATCAGCACCAATCCAAGAGTTGCTATGCTACCTTTCTAGGAGCTTTCATCTCTAAACATTTCTAAAATTTCCATCCGATGTTATCCAGCATACATCATAATGATATCATTAAAGGAGCCGGGTCTCTCCAACCAATTCTCGGCATCATCACCAATCCAACATTATTCAAAGATTTACCTTGCTACCTTTTCAAGTATGTATATATTTCACTGACTTCGGGACCCCCTAAGCTTCAGACGATTCCTATGCTACCCAGCATTTGTGGATGTCAAAGCACATGGTTGCCAACACGGTAAGTTCGGCGAATCCCGAATGGAAACATGTGAGAGCCAATAAATGTCTTTCCTTTTGGAGGCCATGATCACCCCCAAGAGATAGTAAATCAGGACAGATCAATTGAAAACCTTGTTTTTTGGATTACTTTCCGAGTAGAAACTCTATGGGAAAGGCAAACTGGTTGGAGTCCTCGACAGTACTGGACTTGTCGGCGGGTTGCAAAAACACCAGCCATCCGACTCTCGGACCGGCATGTGTCAGCGCAGGGGCTCTGGTGCAAAGAGCAACCCGAACTCGATATCTCCTCCTATATTGGCGCCATCACTTGCATCGACATCGAAAGCAAATGCACTTGATCCTGTTCCCCCATCCTTGTTGTATACAGTCTCCTGTCTTACTTGTGCCCTTCACTTCGAATGTTATAGGAGTTCCCCTTGGAATATGTCAGTTTGACATATATGTGAGAGAAATAGACAAGAAGAAATATTTCTATATTTGAATAATGATAAGTACAGGATTATCAAGTCTATCGGGGTTTAGTCTTGATTTTTGATGGTAGTGTAGGATTGGTTATGGTACATTAGAGGCGACTGCTGGGGCATGTTTACAGTTGACCAAGTGGATTGCAGGACTTGTCCTACGAACAGGGTGCTTCCGATCTGATTGGCAGGAGCAAGTTTGTCTGTGAGAAGTCCCCTATGATCGATATGATGTGTGAGCTTAGAGAGGTCGAGTGAGTTGAGGACTAGACAATCCAACCTAGCGAAACAAGTCTGTTCGAGGGATGTGAAAGCAGTGGTGGGTATACGTTCCTTGGGGCGGGAGAAGAGGCTGGCGAGGTCGATGGAGAGTGGGCGATGGGGGAGGAGGAAGATGGAGAAAGGTTGACGAGGTTGATAGACGAGATGGGCGGCGAGTCGGGAGGGCCGACGGAGGGCGAGGGAAACCAGCGGCTGAGGCTCGAGTGCCACCGAGCTGAATGAGGAGACGGTTGCCCCGTGTAACTGTCCTTCGTCGAGCTCGACGGTCACAATAGTCACCGGGTAGCTCAGCTGGCGCATCACCTGACGGAAGGCTTCCGGTTCGCTTGAGCTCGTTGTCGGCCGCTCCGTCGCCTTGGGCAGCACCTTTCTCCCCTCCTGCGTCGGCTCCTCTGTTATAAGCGTACTCGACATCATGCGAAAGCTTGCTTGGGTGAACCCGATAGATCTGATCTGGGCCATCGTTGTGGTTGAGCAGCCTTGTGCTTTCGTACATCGCTCGATCCTTCGTCCTGAGGAGCTAATCGATCGACAGACAATCATCACCAAGGCCCTCGTTGGGTGAAATCCAGGTTCTAGAGTCGTTCTTCAGTGTTCTGGAAGTTGGAGAATATCGATGTCGTGTATAACGTATTGAGCTTCTTTCTGGGAATTGGTTTAGTAAATGGTTGGATGTATGTATGTACATACATACATACATGCGCATTTTGAAAAAAAATAAAAATATTTACAAGTTTCACTGAGGCACCGACTCCGAGCCTTTCGATTCAACCTCCACAGAAGTTATCAAGTAGGATGCTTCCCTCTCGATTCTTCCCAGCCAAGACAATCCAACAGCAGGATTCACCCTCAGCCTCAAAGAAAATCAAACATGACCATGACCATGAACATGAACATGAACATGAACTACCCTCACTCAGTCAACTTACCACTCAGCTGGTAACACAACAGCCACCATCACCACCACCAAGCCATCAGCCCCAGTCAATCTATCCCAAGACAGTCACAGTCTCTCATGACCAACAACGCCTGCCTACTGCTACCCGACTGGCCCAATTCCTAAACACAAAGATCGGACCTCCCAGAGTAGAACAAAGCCAATCAGCATCTTCATCCGAGCAGGCCAAGGGCTTACAAGCCAAAATTGCAGCCAGAGTCTCGACCGCCATCAAATGGGAACAACCACAGTGTATATGGGAGCCAGGGGTCGAAAAGAAGAAGGAGAAGGCTGAAACCGAATACCATCCTGCCGGACAAGCAACTGACAAGGATTCAATGGATGAGAATGAATCAGAGGAAGGAGAGGAGGAAGAAGTCTCAGCAAAGAAAAATATCAAACGCAAAGGGAAACAGAAAAAGCCACAGGCTGTTAAAACCACCCAGCTGGAACAGCAATGGTCTGAGTTCAAGAAGCAGCATCCCAACTTGGTGATTTTCATGGAGGTGGGATATAAGGTCAGTCCACATGATATCTAAATATAATTTTTCTCCATTGTTAACTTGAAAATCATTTTAGATCCGACTCTTCGGTCCAGATGCAGTCCTAGCATCCCAGGTACTTTCCATAGGGCATCTAGCAATCCCGGGACGTGAGACAGCGTTTTTCCCAAAGACAAGTCTGTATGTCCATTTGAGTCGGATGATCATGGCCGGACACAAGGTTGGCCTATTCGCGCAATCGGAAACGCGGTCGTTACGGAACCCCGAGCTGGGGGAAAAGGGCAAGAAGGCCCGAGTCTTTTCGCGTCATTTGGCTGGGGTCTACTCACTCTCGACCTGGACCGAGAGCGACCCGAACCAAGCCTTTGCCACCACCGAAGCCGAAGGAGGACTTGTCCAAAACTGGATCGTCAGTTTCCATGCATCTTCCCCCTCGACCAACAGTCGCGGAAACCCTCAAAACAAGCAGGAGAAGACTCAACTGAGCATGGCTGCAATCTGCCCCCAGAATGGGGAGATAGTCTGGGACACCTGGGTCGACGACTCAATTCGCTCCATGCTCGAAACTCGGATGTCCTACCTCAGACCCGTCGAAATTCTGGTGCCCTTGAGTGGCTTGGATGGCCCCAGCGAGAAGCTAATCAACTGGATCATCAAGGAGTACGTCCCTCCTTCACTTCCTGACCCCCCTTCACTCTAGAGCGCTCAGAATAGTCACCCATTCGTAGTCCCTTGGCCAGATTCCCCGTCAAACCTCGTCTCGAATCCACCGACCAAGACTACACGCCTCGGTCCGCTTACCAATTGGTCTCGAGATTCTGCCAACCTACCAAGCGCGAACCGAGAGCCTCGAAGCCATCTCAAGCTGAAGAAAATTCAACCAGCCAAGGGGACTCGATTGAACCCGAGTTCCTCCATCACATTGTTGAACTTCCTGACGGCGTTTTGTAATTTTTCCCTGTTCCATTTTTTTGTCCGCAAAACAAACTGGTTTTCATGTTGCAATCTGGTTTTTGTAGAATTGCCTTGGCCGGCTTGATTGTTCATATGAAGTCTTATCAACTAGAGTCCATCTTCCGTCAACCCGGACAATTTAGATCGTTTTCCAGCCAAAGCTACATGATCCTCGATGCCACCACGCTAAAGAATCGTCCGTATATTTCCATCTTTCTCACCACTTCTCCGCAGATATGTTTTTACCAAAGGGGGAAAAAACGGTTTGGGTTGTAGTGGAGATTTTTGAAAACTCGACTGATCGAACTGAGAGAGGATCCTTATTCTGGGTCCTTGACCGAACGAAAACTGCGATGGGAAAAAGGACACTAAAGCAATGGATAGGCAAACCATTAGTCGACCACAAGTAGGTAAAATATTGGGTTGATTTAAGCCCATTAGACTTTTCTCTCAACCCTCCTTAAATTTCAGAATCTTGAAAGAGCGTGCAGACGCAATTGAGGAATTAATCGCTAGTCAAAGCCATCCAATGTTGATCAAGATGAGACGGATGTTAGGGACGAGACTTCCTGATCTGGAGAAAACACTGGTCAGAATTCAGTATGGAAAGGTGAGTCCTTGAGCATTTCGTCACATCCAACTTCTCCACAATGTTTAATCATCGAGAGAGATTATTGTGAACGTGTGATGGGTGTAGTGTACGGAGAAAGAGTTACTCAAATTTCTCGAAGTGATGGTCGAGTTGACAGCGACGTTTGGGGGCGCGTCTTCGATGGGCACGAGTAAGGCAATCTTCGGCTCAAGTCTTTTGCAGGACATCTTTGCTGTTTTCTCGGCCGTCAGAGAGCAGACGATCGAGTATCGCTCCGAGCTAAACGCTAAGGCTATCCTTAAGGGCGAGTACGAGGACATGTTTACCAACGCCGATGAACTCTATCCCGAATTGACCGACCTTAAAGACGTCCGTCTTCCTGTTCCTGTCAGCTAGAACGCTCCATTCATTTGTATCGTCCCTCTCTCGCTAGTGTATCTCTTGCATCGAAGCCGAATGCGCAGAGCATTTACAAGCTTGTCGGATAATTCTCCAGAACCCTAAGCTGGAATATGTCACTATCGGTTCAGAGGAGATGTTGATCGAGGTGGTAGGTTTATTTCTTGAAGCCTTTGATTAACCGGTACTAAATCTGGCTGAAATCGGTGCGCAATGATTTCTAAAGCGTCATCAACAGTTGGACCGGGTACCTGACAATTGGATGAAATTCAGTAGCACACGAGGTGAGTAGTGAGCTCGGAGATTCTTATTAATTGAATGATTTGAGTACCGACCAAAGATGAATGGGGTTGGGGCAAGGACGTTACAGCTGTACAACGGTTCCGGACGGCGGAAGCTCAACGATTGTTGACTGAGCGAGACAAGTACCGGGACCTGATAGTGCGGGCGAGTCGGAGCTATTTCGAAGGCTTCTTGAGGTCGATGGAGGACTACCACGGGCTAAGAGATGCAGTGAATAAGCTCGGCCTGGTCGATTGTCTCATGAGTCTGGCCACCGTTGCCGCCGAGAATAAGTACTCTAGACCGCGCATCCTCTCACATCCGGCAATCGAAATCACCAACGGTCGTCATCCTATAGTCGAACAAATCATTGACAATCCTCTGGTACCCAACAATTGCTCATTCACACCCAGTGGCCTCTCGACCATGATCCTAACTGGAAATAACATGGGCGGCAAATCAGTGACCGCCAAGATGATTGGATGCATTGTCCTTCTAGCTCAGGTGAGTGTTATTTTTAAGAGCTGATTCTTGAACCTGAGGGAAGAAGTTAAATGAGTTTTGCTTTGGGTGTAGATGGGCAGTTATGTGCCAGCTGAACGAGCGACGATCGGTCTCTTTGACGGCTGTTACACCCGCATGGGCATGTCCGAGGAGCTAGCCCAGGGCCGGAGCGCGTTTATGGTAGAAATGAACGAGGCGGCAAAGATCCTCCGGATAGCCAGTCCGCGCTCCTTGGTCATAATCGACGAGCTTGGCTACGGTACGAGTACGTTTGACGGACTCGCCATCGCCAATGCTGTCCTCAATCATCTCGCCTCCTCCATTCGCTGCTTTGTTCGTCCTCTTCCCCTTCTCTTCCCCTTCTCTTTACCATTCACTCTTGACCCCTGTCTCTCAACTCTTCTCTTCCATTGTTTTTTTCATGGCGGGGATTTTTATAGACAATCTTTATTACCCATTATCCTCAATTGAATGAGATCGCAATCAAGGTAAGTGCCGAAATCCAGACTCTTGATGGAATGATTGAATCGAACAACGATTTTTTTTGATCCCATGAGTTTGATTCTTTTGAAGTATCCTGAAACGGTGAAAAGCTATCACATGAAGTTCCTAGAAAGCCAAGTTGGACCGAAAACTGAAGAGGAGGAGGAAGGGGAGGGAGCACGGATAACGTTTCTTTACAAATTGACCGCAGGATTAGCGACCAAAAGTCACGGGATTCATGTTGCTCGTTTGGCTGGTCTTCCGTCATCAGTCCTCCATCGTGCCCGACTAAAATCTAAGACCTTGGAAGAGTCCGTCGCACGGAAGAATCTGGCGCATAGGTATCTACTCATCTCAACTCCGAAACCCCCTCTGATACTTTTAACTAGAACGCGGGTTGTAATTGTGATATGCATGTTCGTAGGGTCTCGTTGATCAAAGAGATTTTACTTTGTCTGTCTTCTTCTGGTGGCGACAAGAACACGACCGAGTGTGGGGTCAATATCCAGCTTGTTTCTCGAGCACAAACGCTGCTCTCTTATCTTTGTTTGCCGACTGGTTGGGAATGATGTATCCACTTTGGAAGTAATCTGGGCTCACCGAAGTAGATTTCCTTGTTTTTGTCTATCTGTATATGCGTCGAGATATACATCATCTACGTCGCTTGTTGCCTTAAAATTATTGACCTATCCTTCTTTTGATCACCTTTCAAAGCTGAATATTTTCATGATGGTTACTGAATAGAGGATGGTGGAGATAAAACAAGTTCGATGTATTGTTCAAGTGTGGACAATTACATACTACCACAACAATCAATCACACAACATGGTCTACACTCTCAATGACTGAGCAAGAGATTAGGTTTTCTCAATGACTGGCGTTGGCTGTTGAGAAGGGTCTCTCAATGGCTGGCCCATTCATAGAGATTGTCTACTGTTGAACTTGAGGCATCTGGGGCCCTTTGAGCTCCCTGGGGGGTTTGAATGGCCCCTTTGACACTGCCAGCATAATTGCCTAGGTTGAGGTCATCCCAGTAAAACTAGGATGCAAACAAGCCAATTTCAAGTAGGTTGACCTCAACCAATGAAATATAAAACCAAGGGGGGTCCCTTGGATTTATATTTCATCAGTTGATTTCAACCAAGTTTAAATTGGTTGAGTGCACCCCAGTTTAACTGGGATGATTTCATCCTAGGCAATTATGCTGGCAGTGTGAATGTTTTATTGCCCCTTTGGAGCATCAAAGTGGGCCTGTGGGCCCACTGGAGGTGATGGGCAGAGGCAGGCGCCTTCTTGTGGCCATTGGGCCCTGTCTTTTGGGCCAGTTGGGTCTTAGAGAGGGTCCTGGGCCTGTGGGCTTTTTTTCTCCCAAAAAACTTATGTGTTACAATTTTTTTTGTTTTTGTTTTTGTTTGTTTTTGTTTTTTTTTGTTTTTTTTCTCGTTTTTTTCTGTTTTTTGTTTTTGTTTTTTCTCATAATTTCTTCAGTCTTTTTTTGGATTGTTTTGATTTTTTTTTGATTTTTTTTTGATTTTTTTTTGATTTTTTTTTGATTTTTTTTTGATTTTTTTTGATTTTTTTTTGATTTTTTTTGATTTTTTTTGATTTTTTTTTGATTTTTTTTGATTTTTTTTTGATTTTTTTTTGATTTTTTTTTGATTTTTTTTTGATTTTTTTTTGATTTTTTTTTGATTTTTTTTGATTTTTTTTGATTTTTTTTTGATTTTTTTTTGATTTTTTTTGATTTTTTTTGATTTTTTTTGATTTTTTTTTGATTTTTTTTTTGATTTTTTTTTGATTTTTTTTTGATTTTTTTTGATTTTGTATTTTGTTTTTTTTTCGTTTGTTTTTTTATTTTTATTTTATTTTATTTTTTATTTTTTTTTTTTTTTGGATTTTCAGACTTACCCGTTTGATTCTTATCAAATTGGTGAGCTGTTTTGTGGTTCTGGTTGAAAAAATTCAGACCAAGAGTCTGATTCCCTTCAGGAATCAGACCTGCGGGTGCTCACGTTGTGAGAACTCCTTTTGGGACGGGGGTAGTTCTGTGAGGGGGAAATAGCAGCTATAGTATTTCAGGTATGTATGAATTTATTACAACTGTTAAAGGTGGTTTGAAAGACCTGCCCCTCTATTTACTACAAGAGTTAATACAACAACTTTTATTTATTGTTGTGGCTGATAACTTTCTGTTTGTTTTCTTTAAGAGAACTATTTATGTAGTAATCTCTTATCAGACAAAGATCTAATTTCAGCTTACAAATATTCAGCAATGAGCTTGATGAAGGGATCAGGGACGTAGATAGTGGATGGATTGTTACAGAAAGTTCTGGTAAATGGAATACAAGGTTTTTGGAATTGATGAGGAACAAGTATTTATATGTTTATGATTGATTTATTTCTTTTTAGATGTAGTCTGAGGAAATGAGTAAAAGGATGTTTTTGGTATAATGTGAAATATTCAAAGTGTTGTACCCTCTTCCTTAACCTTTAGTTAAAAGAGCACAATTTTTCTTTTGTTTCTTTTGTGTATTTTAAACTGATATGAAAGATTTTGTTGTGGGTCACTTGATTAAGATCACACTATTTATATGGATGAGTAATTTTATTTAATTTACTAGCTACATGGTGGGGAGTGGGATCCAACTGGGATGCTTTTTTGTTTCTGGGAGGGAACAACCTCCCCTTTATATAGTAAAATGTGAGGGATTTTTGCTGGTGGGATGTCTGATTGAGGTATTTATGCTGGTGGGGTCTTTTCTTCTACACTGCCTTCATGCATGGAGTGCATAAAGTGAGCTATTTCTGCTGGTGGTGTTTTCTAATCCTGCACTGCTTCATGCAGGGAGTGCATAAAGTGAGCTATTTCTGCTGGTGGTGTTATGTACTTAGGCTGAGCCACAGATCATGTGCTGCATCTTGTGACCTAAAGTGAGCTATTTCTGCTGGTGAGGTTATGTACTTAGGCTGTGCCACAGATCATGTGCTGCGTCTTGTGAACAGACACTAAACTATATACTACTTCTATATATATACTAATAACTATGTACTTATTATTCACTATAATTCTTTTTAACTGTATATCTTTTGATTTAGCCGTGCAAACCCTAACATAAATGGGTGACTTGTAGATTAAATTTACCCTAGATTTCAATTATGCACTTATATTGCTACTATTTTAGCTTCTGAAAGATAATGAAAGAATATAATCCTGCATGATACTTGAAACAGGGTTTGGAATACCACAACGTCATAGAACCAGTGGGCCGGTTTGATTACGTTTTCACACATATGTGTATATGCAAACGCATGCATATACACATATGTGTATCATGTATGTATTTGGGGATGTTGCATGCAATATCCCCACACACCAACCCCTGCACGCCAAACAATTGGTGTGTGGGGGGCATTGATAAATGCACACCAATGGGCGCACGCCCACACCCATTGCACGCCAATAAAAAAAAAGGTGTGCTGCCCGCACACCTGTTTTTTATTGGCGTGCGGGCTGCACGCCCATCCCTGGGCGTCAGCACGCCTGTAGATGGGCGTGCAGTTCGCACGTCCATCTACAGGCGTGCAACACTGCAGGTGTGCGGTTGCACACCCCGTTCAGAAAAGGGTGTGCGAACCGCACGCCCTTTCTATGTGTATAGGCAGGGGCGTGCCCCTACCTATATACATGCTGATGTAATGTGTACACAGGAATGTACGCATGACATCAGCATTGAGGAGGTTGTATACCTCCATTACCGGAGGGATCCCTCCCGGTCAAGGAGGTTGTATGACCTCCTCGACCAGAGGGAATCCCCCTCCGGTCGAGGAAGCTATACAACCTCCTCGACCGGGGGGGGATCCCTCCAGCCGAGGAGGTTGTACAACCTCCTTGACTGGGAGGGATCCCTCCCGGTCAAGGAGGTTGTATAACCTCCTTGACCGGAGGGGGATTTCCTCCAGCCAAGGAGGCTGTACAACCTCCTTGACCAGGAGGGATCCCTCCCGGTCGAGGAGGTTGTATAACCTCCTTGACCGGGAGGGATCCCTCCCGGTCGAGGAGGTTGTATAACCTGTCAGCTTGCTGTACTCTACTCCACTTATTGTGGCGTGTACAGTAAGGACTAAAGAAGTATTTTACACTTAAAAAGTGTAAATAGACAATTTCCAATAAAAACAATTACTTAAGTGTTTATTAAACACTAAGTATCAAAAAAAACAGGTTCTAACCCTGCTGCCAAAACTTCTATTAAGGGATTTTAATCCTAGAAGGGCTAACCAGATTGATACACGGTTCTTCCAATCCAATTAAAGATATTTAATTGATTGGGGGGGATTTTGGTTGAGGAATTTTAACTAATGAAGATAGTATATAACTAAAGGCCAGTCCTCCTTACTTACAGGAGAAGGTGAGCGCCTTTGTAGCTTATAACAAGTTATCTAGTGTATGTTAAAATTGATGGGGGGAGGATATCTTCAATTTGGTGAAGAGACCTCCTCCTTAAATAATAAAATATTTGTATTAATTCCTCTGCAATTTAATTGTCAGTGGGGATTGGGGCAATATTGACAGGTGATTCTGATCATCCTGTTCGTGGTAAGAAGGAAGCATGGTGTCATTGTTAATTAAAATGATACCATGTTTATTAATTAACTTAATTTAATGTTTATTTTTCTCAATTAAACTAAGTAATTCTTAATCACATGTACATGTAACTTCCTTTGGGGTTAGAGCTTGGAAAAGCGCTTGCTCTGGAGAGTTAAACATGTGGGATTTAATTTATAAGTCATTACTGCATAATTAATATACTTTACATAAAGATTTACCCTTATTCATGTGTAATTTTATACTATAAATTACTATGGGTTAATCTTGGATCTTCCAGGATTTTCAAGAAGAAAACCATGCCAATAAATGGTTCTTTATCCATTTATTGCATGTTTGAAAATTAATTTTCCAAAGATTTTCATAAATTAAATTATAACTTCATTTTAGTAAAAAATAGATATAATTTAAATAAATGATTTTTATTCAATGTGGTCATGAGTGTGGCTTAACTCAGGTCCTTAAGTCAATGACAGTTATTACTGAGCCAGTCTCTTACTGTTAGACTATTGTACCATTTGATAAAATGATAAGGTCTAAATTCCATTATGTTCAGACTATAAAAATAATAAATAAAGAATAATAATAATTATTCAAGCTTGCAGTTTTCAAGTATTACATGTTACATTATTACATGTTACATAATACATGTAATATCTTGGTGGCTGACACTCACCCACACTAAAAAAAGAGAAAAAAGGCTAATGTCTTTTTTCTACTCTATAACTTCTAAGTAGAGAATCATTATTAATATCTTTAGCTTCCAACCATTTATCTTTGTCTGCTAAAGAGTTCTTAAATCTGACAAGGTATTGTTTAATACTCTGATTATTTTTCATAATTCTTCTATCATTAATGATTTTGAGAGGAATTAGATTTTCCTCATCTATGATAGGTGGAATGGGTGTATTTTTCTTAACAGGGACATTGTTATTGTCTTTATCAGAAGTGATATATTTCTTAAGAAGACTAATTGGAAAAGTTGGATGTTTCCTATGGAATGGTTCTGTCAGTATTACTTCCACTGCATTTGGGCCATGGAAAGCTTTTACTACAAAGGGACCAATAAAGGAGTCTCTAAGTTTCTTAGGACCATCCATGTTAGCAAAGTTTACTGTGGATATCAATACTTGATCACCAACTTTAATGTTAGCTTCTTTATGGGTCTTATCCCATCTTGACTTATTATAGTCAACTGCTTGTTTGATACAATCTTGAGCATGTTTCTCAGCTTTATTCATCATATTCAAAAATGATTCAGATGTTGGATGAATGTGTACTGTTTTACTAAGCACACTGGTTACAGGCATAACAGGAGTCCATCCTCTTTCTAACTCAAAGGGAGTTTTTCCAGTAACTGAGTGTTTACTTGAATTATATGCATATTCAAGGGCTGGTAATAAAGATATCCAATCATGAGTAAATCCATCTTGGTCTTTATAACTAAGGCCAAAGGCACAATATCTTCTGATCATGTCTTCCAGAGTTTGTATCATTCTTTCAGCTAAACCATCTGTCTGAGGGTGATAAGCTGTAGAAAATGCTAATTTAGTACCCATCAAATTGAACAAATTATCCCAAAATTCAGAAGTGAATTTTGGGTCTCTGTCACTGATAATGACTGAAGGACAGCCAACATCAGCAATAATATGATTCCAAAATAATAGAGCTACATCCATTGCATTATTTTCTTTAAAGCAAGGAATAAATCTTGCTCTTTTAGAGAATCTGTCTACTACAACTAAAACACAGTTGTAATTTTCTTTACCTGCTGGAGGTAATCCAGTTACAAAGTCCATGTTAATGACTTCCCATCTGGATTTGGGTTCATTTATTTCTTGTAACATACCATGTCTTTTACCAGTAGCTTTATTGGCTTTCTGACACCTGTCACAAGAAGAACAGTATTCTATAACATCTTTTCTCCAATCAAACCACCAAGCTACAGACCTTACTCTTTCAAGGGTCCTGTCAGTAGACATGTGGCCAGAAAACATATTATCATGGCATTCAAATAAAATGTCATTAATATGATTTTGTGAAGTAAGTACAAGACTACAAGCATGGTTACTTTTATAATAAAGAAGTCCATCTAAGAGTACAAATCTCTTTTCATCAAACTTTCTTTTCCAAGGTGGATCTAAACCATTTAAAATACCAATGTCTTTGAAGTCTGACTTCAGAGCTTCTACAATGATTGTAGTGTTTTTGTTATTGGAGTAACTGTCTACAATTGTTTCAAAGAATTCATCTTTGAGGCTAGTGATTGTGATACCCATGATGGGTAAATCTCTTTCCATATTTTCCTTATCATATGCAGGATTATCTGGAGTGTTTGGTAAAGACCATCTACTGAGTGCATCTGCATTCTTATGTATCAAACCTTCTCTATGGGTTATTGTCATAGAACTTCTCCATTCTTGGATTGAGATTTGCCATCTCAACATATGTCTATTTGCTGACTTAAGATTAATAAGACTTTTAAGAGCAGTACAGTCTGTGATGACTTCAAAGAAGCATCCATCTAGATAATAGTACAATTTCTCTAAAGCCCAAACTAAACAAAGGCATTCTAGCTGAGATGCACCATATCTTCTTTCAGAATCCTTCAATTGTCTAGAGATAAAGACTACAGGTCCTTCAACTGGTAAATCATCCTTAATTTGAACTTGATGCAAAGCTGCACCTAATCCTTCCATACTAGCATCTACATAGAGCTTGTAGGGTTGAGTGGGGTCAGGATGAAAAAGTACAGGAGCTGTAGTTAACATTTCTTTCAAAGTATTATATGCATCTATTCTTTCTTTAGTCATTTCAAATACTACACTAGGGCTGATGAGTTTTGTCAGACTAGAAGATATAGAAGCATAATTTTTTAAATGTTGCCTGTAATAACTCATAAAGCCTAAAAGGCTTTGGAGTTCTTTCACAGTAGTGGGTACTGGTTTAAGTAAAACAGCAGCCACTCTATTTTGGTCTATTCCCAAAGTAAGACCAGAAACTACATGTCCCAAAGTTTTGAGTTCATTAAACCCAAAGTGACATTTGGGCAGAGAGATTTTCATATTCATTCTAATGGCCCTTTTAAGGACCAGGTCTAATCTAGTAAGATGTTCATTAAGGGGCTCAACATCTTTCAAGAAGTATTTTTGTATTTCAGTAGTGATATCACTACACATGTCTAAAATGTCAGTTTGATTTGAACAGACTTCCTCAATAAATTGAGTTTGAGAAATAATTTTCTCTTCAGTTTTTAAATTATTTTTATCTACAATTTGTTCTATTTTAAGGAACATGTCAGATAAAGTGTTTAAAAAGAATTTTTTTGTGACAATATCATCTATTCTTGATGATTGTTGTTCTGGTCTCGAGCTCTCTGGTCTTGCCGGGAGTGATCTATATACTGGTACGTGCCCTGAATCTGGCGCGCTAGGCGGAACATCTTGCCGTAAACTGAATTGCGGTACTCGCGCCTGGACATGCGGCGCTGCGTGTTGCGTCGCTGCGGACCGGCTTGAGCCTGGTTGGGCTGCTGGCGGCGGTTTTGCGCTGGAGGCACTGGTGGCGCTGGCTGCACTGGGGGCGCTGGCTGCACTGGGGGCGCTGGCTGCACTGGGGGCGCTGGCGGCGCTGGCTGCGGTTGCGGTACCCGTACTGGCTCTAGCACCGGCTCGGCGCGCGGCTCCGTGTTGGGAGTAGTCGGCGTAGTGGCCGGTTGACTGGTCGAGGCCTCTGGGGCCTGGCTCTGATGTAGAGCTTTCCTGACGACGAAGGGATTCCATCCCTCCGTCAGGATTAGAGTCTTGGAACTCCCTAATATTTTCGTCAAGCTGCGGTGTGTAGCCAAAGCTTGCGTCAAAAACAGATCCTTCATCGCCGAGTTCTCTGACGTAGCTTCCTGGAAGCCGTGGAAGTTTGCTTGATGCTGCTCCAGGATTAACCTGGTCGCCGCGTTTAGGCTTCCGTGTACTAGGTTCAACAGGTATGTCAGCTATCTTTCTGGCTAGCCGGCTACTTACACGGGAAGGAAGAACTGACTTTCTTCCCGCTCCGCTACTTGGGCTGGGGTTTCTATTATTAGACATAATATAAAAAAAACAAAATTTAATATATTGAATTTTAATCTTTCGATAAAAATAATAATAATAATAAAAATTATTTACGCGGGGTGATAGGAGTCCACGCGTCGGCGGTGATCAACCTAGACTCTCCTGGGGCAGGAGAGCTTCGAACCTGGATGGGTTCAGCGTCAGGGATTACTGTATCCTCGTTGGGAGGTACAGCGGTGGATCTAGTCTCGTCGTTGGACAAGCGGGATCGACGGTTAGAAGTACGGCCACGGGGGACAAAGACGTCTGACACTACAGACGGGACAGATATCAGTTTAAAGAACTGATGATGACGAATTTTTTGATCTAAAGAGATCTTACTTTTGTTGAGTAATAAAAAAGTTATGATTTTTCGAAAAAAGTCGAATTTTTTGATGATTCTTATAATAGGGGGTATCAAATATGACCAAATCCACGATTATCTAATCAACGGTGTGGTAATCCTGTTCCTTCTCACATCATATCTTCTACATCATATAAACCATCCATATATTCATCATTATTATTTCAGATTCAGATTCTACACCATATTTTACCCCTAGTCACTCACTCAAACCACCCTTGATTTCCTTTTGGATCAGAAGTTATTAACATTCATAGTTTTCATAGGTACATTCTTTTCTTTTCTTTTTCCTTTTGGCTTACATCATCCAAGTCATTGTTATTTCAGTAAATAAAAAACATCTTACATAATCTACAAACATTGTTCATCATTACTACATACATTCACTTCACTATTACACTTGTAGTCTTTTGCTCATCACTATTACTATTATGGACATTGCTCATCATCATATCTTGTAATACTGTGCTCATCATTTGTTCCCCCTTGAAGGGCCCTTTACACATATATACTCCACTCTGTTGTAGTATTACCAGTATGCAATTTCTACCCCATACAACCTGTATGACCTTTTACCCCAAACATTAGATTCAATTTCATCAAAGACACTTCTTACCTAGACATTTTTTAGATATCCTTGCCATTTAAACCCTTTTACACAACCATTTTCCCTCACAACTTCTCCTCAACTCCCCATACCTCAGAGGTAATAGTAGTCAGCTTATAAGTACTAGTCAGTCTAAGATTAAAATAGAAAAGCCACACCTTTTATTTTATTCTTAGTGTTACACTCTTCCCCATCAGCATTAGTCAGGAAGGCAGCTCTTATATCAGCACCTTTGTCTTAACTTACATTAGTACTAGTGTAGTTATACATATCCCTTCCAAGCTCTATTCTGGCCTTAGAGTAGTTCCACAACGGGTTTCACGAAATCCACGATTATGAAACCAGTGGATAAAAATTCCAAATAATGCCATTATTTGCACTAGACGTGTCAAGTATCAACAACAAAAACCCCAATATAATTACAAAAACCACGATCCCCCACATTTCAACCAATCACAACTCAGGATACAAACTTGCAATATACAACCCCAATACAATCAATAATCCTCCACGATTCAACCCCCACCAACAGTAAATCGTTGCCAATACAACTCCACCCAGTCACAAACCCAAACTTGTTCTTCAGTTTTCCTCAAAATTTGGTAAGTTTAGTCAATTATAAACTTGATTGCAGAAAAAACATTAATCGATCATTCCCTGATCCCAGAACAATGCCTATCAAAAAAACGAATAAATTCATCACTGGAAAAGGAAAAGTGATACCAAAGACGTCAGCAAGCAGGAAGAAACCCATCAAGAAGCGAGCACAACATGTCTCTGACAATGATACAACCGGAAAAACTTCTTCTCACCTAAAGAAGGACGACTTCCTCATAATCATCGACTGGCTCAAAATCCAAAGAATTACGATTTGTGCTTTGGAACTGGTAAGGCACCGGCGGTTGGAAGGCCAGCCAAAGGGAAGATTAATGGATTCGAGCTTATGGCAATCAATCTGAGAAATCAATCCCCTTCACAAATCAAACTAACGGCCAGGCAGATGAAAGATTGTTTTAACAGCTACAAGGACCAGTACAAGAAAACACATACCCAATCCCTCTCCACTGGCTTTGGACTCACCGATGAAGACCGCTCGGCAGGAATTGTCACCATTGACGAGAAGCTTGACAAAATGTGTCCACATTTCCATTCTATGCATCAGCTGATGGGTAAGAAACCGTTTGTGACGCCCTTGTACAAAGTCGATGCCCAAAACGGTGATGAGAGCTCTGACTCTTCTGGTCCCAAGGCCATCAACTTGGACGAAAATGTTGATAAAGATGACTCAGATAATGTATCTGTGGATTCCAATAACTCTAGGGCTCCAGTTGTAAGATCGATCAGTTGTTTCATTGTCTTTTTTGATAATTGCTAATATATTCAATATTGTTTATACGTGATGACTCAGTCAGCAATCTTGGAACCTTTAGAAACTGGTGAGAATAGGTATGAAGGAGGCAGGGACGGTGAAGAGGTGTGTTTGAATTTCTTTTTATCACTTATGCCATTTCTTCTTCAAATGATTGACCTTGCCACTAAATAATTTAGGAAAGAGTTGGACCGGCCAGTGTTTGTGACAATCCGTCAGATGAAAATGAAGCGGCAATCCTGGTTTGTTATTGGATCAATTAATCACTGTTGTTCGATTGAATAGCTAAAGCCTCATTTCTTCCCATGTTTGACATTAGCAAGGACAGGAAGCAAGTATTCGTCCTAGTGGAAAGGTTAAATCATCTAAGCGCTATCGAAGGGCTGTGGATTCCCTCACTGCCCAAGAAAGGGCCCTTGACACAAGTGATTCAGAGGATTACTGTCCATCTGATGCTCGAGAAGATACTCAGTCACCCTGCAAGAAGAAGACAAACAAATCATGCACCACTTTGACACCTAACGACGCTGCATTGGATTCTCCTGCAAATTCAAGTAAACCGTTGCCAACTCAAACACCCAAGGACAAGCGAAGGGCATCCAACAGTGCCAATATCAATCCTAAGAGCCGATCAACCTCAGGGCCCAACACACCTAATCCTTTTTCTCAATATGAAGAGTATGCGTTGAAGAGGGATGAAGGCCAGTTGGAGATGTAATCCTTGTTCCAATTTTATTAACTGACATGCTTCTTCAACTTATTCTTTATTAGGAAAGTCACAAGTGGCTCGAGACACCCTCAGTTTTGAGATGTTGAAGTTTGAACGACAGGTCAACAACGATAATAAGGGGGTCGAGTTGGAGGAAAGGAAATTCAACCACTCAATTGAACTTGAGGAGAAGAAGTGGGAACATGGAGTTAAATTAGAGGAAAAAAAGTGGGATCAAGGAATAAAATTAGACGAGAGGAAATTAGACTGGGAAAGGGAGGAGAAGGATAAGGACAGAAGGTTTGAGATGGCCAAGATGGAACGTTTGGCTTGTCAGGAGCACATCGGTAAGAAGTATGACCTGGTGACTCAGTGTGTAGCTCATGGGAAGAGTACAGAAGAGATTGAACGCTTGGCAAATTTATTCAAATAGTCCACCTTTTTTGGCTTTGTTCGCACCCAACAAATCATTTGAAACATTGCATGTTACACATTAGAAAGAAAATAAATAAAAGCAAACTATCGATTATATTTCAAAGAGTTATCTAAAATAGCATCCATATCTCTAATAGTCCAGTTGCTTTTATTTGGATTATTAATATAGTGACCATCTCTAATAAGCTGAATGGCTTTTTGGGTTTTCTTGGGCAGTTGGCAAGATAACCCCATTCGTGTATGTGAAGATTTGGGAGCAGTTTTTGAGGGAAGAGTCAGGTGAGAATAAGAAGTGGCTTTCCATGCACACTCAACTATACCATCAAATCCTGCAAAGTTGATGCCACAAGAATCGTCTGGAAAGACAAATTCACCTCCAGTGACTTGAAGATTATTCTCGACTAGCTTCCCAGTGTGTTTCTCAATGGGAATCCATAGGACAAAGCTGAAGGGTGAAGAATCGGTGTCTTGGTGTGGCGTGTTTGCAAACTGGCCAAGGGTAAACGACAGGTGTGAGGTGAATCCTTTGCGGTGGGCTGAATATTGGGGAGCTAGTCCAGGGGCTTTGAGTCGAATGTGTTGTTTCTGGACCTCACGGAATAGGGGTTTGGATACAGATCGGAAGCACCGGCCAAGAAACTTATCTATTTTTGGAACATCCTTTTGAAGCGCTTCATAACCGTGTCGATCTGTAGCAACTTTGGAAGAAATGCCTGTTATACCGATTTGGGATTGTGCCTCGTAACCTTTTCGCCATCCCAGACTGTACATTTCACCTGAGTATGCTGGTCCGTTGGATTTATTGGAATTTTGGAATTTGGCCTGCTGGATGAGATGTTGGCTGAGATTTTGGTATTGTTCTTTGAGTTTTGCATCCATGGTTGAGAATGGTCGAAACTTTACCACAGCAATAACGTTCTTACGAGCTCCATCGGCCCAGCAGATAAAGGACTTGTTGAAGAATCGGATGTTGGCATTTGGATTGGGGTTGGAGATGTGGACTGGAATATGGGACTGGCCAGCAAAATGTACATTGGCCCTCTGACGGCGAAGAATTTGAGTGGCGGCTTTGTACTTTTTCCGCTTCCTTTGATTTTTACTGAGGTGTGATTGCGGAGCCAGACAAGACCCTTCTGCTTCATTGAACCCTTTGCTGCCACGTATATCTTGTTCTCAATAGTGATCACATCGGCGATAGATTTGACAAATTACGCAAGACTTTGATTCCATCTGAGACATGTTAGGAGGCACGTGGGGATTCGGATTGGAGTGTTGCTTGCAAGTAGGTGGGCGAGGAGGACAGCTGACTTTGGCTTTCTTCAAGGACAAATTGGATGATTCCGAATGGTGGTCACTGCTTTCATTGTCCGTAGAGCCAGCCTCTGAGAAGGGGCTGTCAGAATCCAAATTGTACGTTGAAACGGAAGGTGACGGCGGGTCCTGGTGGCAAGAGTCATCCCCTCCTTGCTCTTCACTAATGTGCTGTGAATGTTCTAGATTAAGAGGAATAGCACATCGCCAATGGATGTTACAGTTCGTACTTGATCTTTGAACAGACAGCGGCACATCAGCTAGGATTGGGGAGGGGGTGGGCAAGCGTGGTGACAGCGGGTCCTGGTGGCGAGAATCATCCCCTCCTTGCTCCTCACTAATGTGCTGTGACTGTTCTAGATCAAGAGGAATAGCACATCGCCAATGGATGTTACAGTTCGTACTTGATCTTTGAACAGACAGCGGCACATCAGCTTGGATTGGGGAGGGGGTGGGCAGTGGTTCTTTGAGTCCAATGGTTTTCTGTCGAGATTCTTCCAGTTCCACTCTGAGCTCCTCCGTCACTGATTCCAGTTGTGTAACTTCCATGCTGTTTGATCCAAAAAGAAAAAAAAGATACAAGAAAGAATAAATCAGCAATACACAGGTGGCTCAGTTGGAAGAGAGAAATAAAGTGGTTACCCAAGCTCTGCATTCCTTATTTTTCCCTCATGAGTTCTTTTTGCAGCCCCACTTACAAAGGGACTGACTGAGACATTGTTCACGAATGCGGTCATAGTTAGAGTCAGATTGGTTTTAGATGGATTAAGTGATCAGTGATCCTCAGCAGCCGTCCTCGGCGATGTGATCCTCAGCGGCGATGCTTGTTGGTAGTTCTCCTCAGCAGTGTAGCGCGGCGATGTGAACCTCAGCAGGATTCCAGTAGTTGGTAGTTCTCCTCAGCAGCGTCCTTCGGCGGTGTGAAGGGCAGCAGCAGTAAGGTGTTAGGTAGCTCAGCGGCGTCGCTCAACGATGTAAAGATGAGCTTGTGGTAGTTATCCTCAATAATGAATCTTGGCGATGTGAACGTAGTCGCTAGACCTCCTAAGCAGCGTCGCTCGGCGATGTCAAGCTCAGCAGCTGGCCGTTTTCCTTGGTCGTTTTCCTCAGCAGCGTCCTTCGGCGGTGTGAAGGGCAGCAGCAGTAAGGTGTTAGGTAGCTCAGCGGCGTCGCTCAACGATGTAAAGATCAGCTTGTGGTAGTTCAATAGTGAGGCTCGGCGATGTGAAAGTAGTTGGTAGACCTACTCAGCAGCGTCGCTCGGCGATGTCAACCTCAGCAGCTGGCCGTTCTCCTTGGTCGTTCTCCTCAGCAGCGTCCCTCGGCGGTGTGAAGCACAGCAGGAGTGGGGTGTTAGGTAGCTCAGCGGCGTAGCTCAATGATGTAAAGATCAGCTCGTGGTCGTTATCCTCAATAACGAAGCTCGGCGATGCTCGTCAGTGTCCCTCGGCGGTGTGAAGGGCAGCAGCAGTAAGGTGTTAGGTAGCTCAGCGGCGTCGCTCAACGATGTAAATATGAGCTTGTGGTAGTTATCCTCAATAATGAGGCTCGGCGATGTGAAAGTTGGTGGTAGACCTCCTCAGCAGCGTCGCTCGGCGATGTCAAGCTCAGCAGCTGGTCGTTATCCTTGGTCGTTATCCTCAGCAGCGTCCCTCGGCGGTGTGAAGGGCAGCAGCAGTCCGGTTTTTGGTAGCTCAGCAGCGTGTGTCGCTCGCCGATGTGATCCTCAGCAGCAGCGTCGCTCACCTTCGTAGTTATCCTGAGCAGCAGTCCTCGGCGATGATATGTTCAGAAGCAGCCTAGTTAGAATCTGAGGAGAGGAGAGCAAACAATAAAAAATTAGCAGGATGATTCAATGATTGGATAATGGAAGAGTTGCAGACAACCTTTGGCAGGTCCAAATCGGCCTGCCAAACCGTCTGGGCTGTTTCAGCCATCTCCTGTGGCTTGGCCCAAATGAAACTACAACGAAGTGGCTTGGCCTGATCCAATTGAATTGGGCCGTCGTTTCATTGTTCCTGAGCATCTGTTGTTTCCAATAACGTTGGCAACCGTCCTGCCAAAGATATTCTTTCAAGGAGGGAAAAATCAAAAAGTCAGCATGGCATCAGCCAAAGACAGTCAAGATAATAAAAAAAATAGTGAAAAAAATAGTGATCACGCTCACCTTTGTGGAAGGGATTGATACACAGCATGTATGTCAGCAAATTATCTGAGCACCAAAGAGGAGGGATGATGGGTTAATTGGCTTACCTTTTTCAGCCACAAAGCACATGAGCAAGCCAAGTTTTTCCTGATGATTGTTTAATGAATAAACAGCGTGAAATGTAAAAAGATGAATTGAAAAATCAGAGGAAATGTTACCATGACAGTGTATCGTGCACAATTGCAACATTGAAACAAATTGAGCTAGTGGAAGAAGCATTTTTTTTGTACCGGTGGGTGGTTTTGTCCTGTAGAGATGTGCTTACTTAGGCAAGAAAACATATTTTGATCCAACATATAAGTGTAAAAACTTTATTGATTTTATTGGCATTCAAGATGAGAAGAGAACAAATATCTGTAATGAAGCAGAGCAATCAAGAAAAATTGGCACTGCAAGGAAACAAAATCCAAAGCAAGAGTCAGAAAGCTGAAAGTGTATTGTTGTGCAAGTGAATGTTGAATTATTCACCTTAGTTGAAGAGTGCAAGCGTTATGGGGCGTAACAGTCCACGTAATCCATCGTTACTAGATTCAACATTTTCCAACAAGGGCAGGGCTGCTTCTGGTTCCTCCTCATTGTAAAGTTCATGCCACTGATCCTTGAGGTCGGCTAGAAGATTATGCAGAACAATGCAGGTGATGATCCACTTGACCGTTGCCTTCATCTCACGAGGGTTCCTGATTTGTGATCAAATTTCTCGCAAACTGGCAAATCGTCCCTTTAGAATACCAATGGCATGTTCAATCCGTACTCTTGATTGGGCTAGATGGTAATTGAAATCCACATTCTCAGGTATAAGCAAATCAGAACCTTTGTAGGCTGGAACAGTATGTTGATCACTTGAATAAGCAGAGTTGGCCAGGAGGAATTGGTGTTGGTCAAAGAATCGTTCTGGATTTTGAGCAAGCTTCATATTAGAGAAGACATAACAATCGTGACAGGATCCTGGGTAGCCTGCAAGGTACGATATGAACTTTTTGTTTATGTCACAAACAAGAGTGACTGAAATAGAGTAACTGTTTTGAAAGCAAACAACACATCAGCTCAGAATTGGTAAAATAGTGGAACCAATGCAAACGATCCAACCGTTTTTTTTCGATCCCAGTAGTGGTTACCGTCCACCGGAGGCTTTTGACTCAGTGGAATGGTTGTTCCATCAACAAAGCCAACACATCCAGGGAAGCCTTCATCTTGCATGACCTGAGATGATTCCATACGTTCTTCTTGAGTCGGCCATGATACCAAGTGCGAGCGCATTTGATAAAGAATCTTGATCACCCGACATGTGTAAAGGTTGATTGTTCCATAGCCAACTTGGAAGAGATTCTTGAGTCTGAAAACCGCAGCACCATTTCCGTTTGATCCAAGACGGCACATAGCAATAGCGAGTTGGACTGATGGGTCTCGTTGAGGATTCTGAGAGGAGTTGTGAAAGATTGGATTTGACTCAATCAGTTGAAGAAGATTGAGGAAACATGGGAACAACATTCGAAAAAGCTGGAGGAAGCATGATTGAGGAAGTTCTTGAATGATTGAAAGGTCATATCGAGGATGGAATCGTGTAGTTGTGCCTCTGGCATTGAGGTATCGTTTCTGGAGTTTTGATCAACAATAACGGTAGAAATCTTCAAGACCTGAGTCTTCGTTATCTGAGTCGAAAATCAATACTGTTGCAGCAGAGTTGGCCGCTTGAAATAGTTGCTTGTGTTGAGAGGGTGCTTGTCGCATGATTGGTTGAGGTGAGGTGTGATGTTTGCTTGGTTTGACAAGAGGAAATGGATTGAACGGTGCAGCGTGAGCTGATGAGAGATGTGATTTAATTGGGTTATTTTGGAAATGAAGGATTTGGATGGAAGACCAGGGTTTTTCATTTTCAAAATCCGTTCGGTTTTTAGCTACCCCTTTTTGAAAACCCGTTGATTAGAAATTGTGGATTTGGCAATTTCTAATCAACGGGTTTTAATGGTGGATTTCGTCATATTTGATACCCCCTAATAAGAATATATTTTTGAGAGTGTATTTTTGGGTTTTTTTCTGTGGAAAAAAAATTCAAAAAATAAAGGATAAGGTCAGTTTGATAATATTTATCAAAGAATATTTTGGGAATAAGGATAAAGGATTTATCAAAAAAAAATTTGATGAAAATTTTCGAATTTGTTTTTATTCTTTTTTTGTAAAAAATAAAATAGATTAATAAATTAATTTATATAAGGCCAAAAGAATTTATGGCCACTGTTGGGACACCAAATGTCAGCTTGCTGTACTCTACTCCACTTATTGTGGCGTGTACAGTAAGGACTAAAGAAGTATTTTACACTTAAAAAGTGTAAATAGACAATTTCCAATAAAAACAATTACTTAAGTGTTTATTAAACACTAAGTATCAAAAAAAACAGGTTCTAACCCTGCTGCCAAAACTTCTATTAAGGGATTTTAATCCTAGAAGGGCTAACCAGATTGATACACGGTTCTTCCAATCCAATTTAAGATATTTAATTGATTGGGGGGGATTTTGGTTGAGGAATTTTAACTAATGAAGATAATATATAAATAAAGGCCAGTCCTCCTTACTTACAGGAGAAGGTGAGCGCCTTTGTAGCTTATAATATGTTATCTAGTGTATGTTAAAATTGATGGGGGGAGGATATCTTCAATTTGGTGAAGAGACCTCCTCCTTAAATAATAAAATATTTGTATTAATTCCTCTGCAATTTAATTGTCAGTGGGGATTGGGGCAATATTGACAGGTGATTCTGATCAGCCTGTTTGTGGTAAGAAGGAAGCATGGTGTCATTGTTAATTAAAATGATACCATGTTTATTAATTAACTTAATTTAATGTTTATTTTTCTCAATTAAACTAAGTAATTCTTAATCACATGTACATGTAACTTCCTTTGGGGTTAGAGCTTGGAAAAGCGCTTGCTCTGGAGAGTTAAACATGTGGGATTTAATTTATAAGTCATTACTGCACAATTAATATACTTTAAATAAAGATTTACCCTTATTCATGTGTAATTTTATACTATAAATTACTATGGGTTAATCTTGGATCTTCCAGGATTTTCAAGAAGAAAACTATGCCAATAAATGGTTCTTTATCCATTTATTGCATGTTTGAAAATTAATTTTCCAAAGATTTTCATAAATTAAAAATAGATATACAATTTAAATAAATGATTTTTATTCAATGTGGTCATGAGTGTGGCTTGAACTCAGGTCCTTATGTCAATGACAGTTATTACTGAGCCAGTCTCTTACTGTTAGACTATTGTACCATTTGATAAAATGATAAGGTCTAAATTACTTTTTGTTCAGACCATAAAAATAATAAATAAAGAATAATAATAATTATTCAAGCTTGCAGTTTTCAAGTATTACATGTTACATTATTACATGTTACATAATACATGTAATATCTTGGTGGCTGACATAACCTCCTTGACCAAAGGGAATCCCCCTCCGGTCAAGGAGGTTATACAACCTTCTCGACCAGGAGGGATCCCTCCCAGTCAAGGAGGTTGTATGACCTCCTTGACTGGAGGGAATCCCCCTCCAGTAAAGGATCCCTCCCGGTCAAGGTGGTTGTACAACCTCCTTGGCCGGAGGGATCCCCCCCGGTCGAGGAGGTTGTATAGCTTCCTCGATCGGAGGGGGATTCCCTCCGGTCAAGGAGGTCATACAACCTCCTCAACCGGGAGGGATCCCTCCGGTCATGGAGGTTATACAACCTCCTCAACCGGAGGGATCTTCCCTCCGGTCAAGGAGGTCATACAACCTCCTTGACCGGGAGGGGGATTCCTCCGGTCAAGGGCTTCCAGTCCTCCCCGGAAAGGCGTGCGGCTGCACTCCCATCCTTGGGGGGTGTCGCAAGCCTGTAGATGGGCGTGCAAACTGTAAGCCCATCTACAGGCGTGCCCACGCCCAAGGACGGGCGTGCAGCCCGCACGCCAATAAAAAAAAGGCGTGCGGGCTGCACGCCATTTTTTTTAAGGGTGTGCGTGGGCGTGGGCGTGCATTTATCAATGCCCGCGTGTGGGACCCCCACACCAATTGTTTGGCGTGCGCTCCCACACGCCAATTTATTTGTTGTGTAAACCCTGCATGCCAAAAAAATTGGAGTGTAGGCCCCGCACGCCAAAAAAAATTGGTGTGCGGGTTGGCGTTGGTGTGCGCTGTTGGCGTGCATCTATCAACACCCCTTCATCATTGGAGCTTTCATGATCCAGCTTCCTTTGTTGAGCAGGGTGAGTCCCAGACACAGATAGATTCGGGGTATTGCGGCCAATACTCTGGCGCTTGTCTCCTTTTGGCCCCATCCCAAATATGATGGACAAGTTGTTCCATTCTGGAAACAGCTGGTTTTGGAACCAGCCAGCAGCAGGGTGTGACTTCCCACAATAAATCAGTCAGTCAATTTTCTGAGGCAAATGCACAGGGAAAATGGTGACTTACTGTAAGAAATTGGGCCCAGACCTCATCTGAGGCAGTTACCATGCAGCGGGCCTCGTCCCATCCAAAACCACTTGCCTGGCAACAAGAAAGAAAGGTGTTGTGTTCCTTCCAAAACGTCTGAATAAAAACAAAAACACATCAGAAATGAATCTTTGAGTGAGAGAATCTAAATAGGCTGACCTGGCTGAGTTTAGATTTACATTTGTTCTCATTAAATTCCATGCCGGGATACTGTTTGTTGAGCTCAGCCGCAACTGACCAGTGAACATCCGCCTTAAATCCATTGTCCAATTGTTTTCCCGCCTTGGCAGCTTTGACATAAAGCTTCATGGCCAACTTCTCCATGGCACCCGTCCACTGGAGTTTCTTCTTTTCTTGTTTCTCGGCCTTGGTAGCAGGTTCTTGATTGCTTGCAGTTGGATTGTTTTGAGAGGATCTCTCCGTCTGAGATTGCGGAGCTGATTGGGCTAAAGGTATAGAAGAAATGATTGATTCAAAAGACGGGTTTGGGCACAGAGACAGAGATTTGGAGACATTTGAATGTTGAATTTTGCCGGACTCGTCAGATCCATCTTCATCATCTTCCAAGCCTACATGCGAGGACTGCAACAGATGTGGTGGTTGCCAAGTGGGGTCCGTTGAGAGGCCCATCATATTGGGTTCATGAGTTTGCAAGTGAGGCCTGATTGAAGGCCAGGTGGTGACTTGGTTGCCAGCTTGGAGAGGTCTTTGGTCAGGTGGTGGTAAAAGGCCATTACCCACCATGTTGAGATGGTTTGGCAGTGGTTGGAGGGTGGTTGGATACAAGTGATTTTGGAAGGTTGTTGGAGCTGGGTGAACAGGTGGGGCTCATTGTGGGTATCATGTGTTAGTCAGCTTGTTTGGGTCTGGAAGTGGAGGATTGGTTTATTGGGGGGGAGGCTTTGGCGAGGGAGGTTTCTTGCATCTGGGTGCCATTGAGTCGGAGATTTGTGAAGTTGGAGGGAGGGGTTGTTGTTGAAGGGGAGGGATTATTACAGTATAAATTTGGGGTGAGGGCAAAATATCCCTTTTGGCAGGGGGAATAATGAAGCGTCAACACCGGTTGTCAAGTTTATGACACTCGGTGGGATGCCAAACAGGGACAGGGGATAGTGTAATGTCCCTGTCCCCCTGTCATGAGCCATATCGCAGGCCCGCCCGCACCAAAGCCCGCACCGCATGTAAATAGTCTGTCACGTACATGTCACAGATAGGCCACTATATAGTCTACCAGGACGAGGATCCACATCCCTTCCTCATCCTGCAATCTACATTATAGGATCCCGAACCCCAGAACCCCCAGAACCCCATTGCCTTCCTCTCCCCAGATCAGACCATAACATATTGCAGGATCTAACACTACGGAGACAAAGGCAAGAAACCGACACCCAGAAACCTGAACGAACCCAACAAAGAGAAACCGAATCAAACAACTCCGACATCACCCGCACCCAAAAGATGGATGAAGTAGGACAACCACGACGACAGCTTGAGGACATGACTCAAGCTAGAGAAAACGAACGATCCCGCCGAAGAGCGGCCGAAACACAACGGGACCAACAATCCCAACCAACCACCACCACCCCGACCCGCGGACCAAAGATCGCATGTCCCGATAAGTTCGATGGCGAACGCGGAACGAAGGCGGAAACGTTCGCCCGCCAAGTGGCGATTTATACGTCGGTCAACAGCGCCATGTTCCCGGATGACCGGACTAAGCTACTGTTTGCTGCGTCCTACCTTACCGGACCCGCCGCCGTATGGTCCGCTCCATACATAGACCTAGTCACAGAAGGAGCGGAATTTTCGTACGCCGGGTGGACGAAGGACTTTGGAGCGATGTATTTTGACTCCGAAAAGAAAGGAAAGGCGGAACGAGCGCTACGAGCACTACGACAGACAAAGACAGTGGCCGACTACACCCACGCATTCCTCACCCACGCCACCGCCACCGGATGGGAGGTCCCGACCCTCATCAGCCAATACCGACAGGGATTAAAACGGGACATCCGGACGGCACTAGTATTGGCCCGCACCACCTTCGCCACCGTCAACGAGGCAGCGAGTTTAGTGATGGAGCTCGACTCCGAAATGCACGGAGCAGAGGCGACCGCTGGATTTGCGAAGACCCAACCGGATCCCGACGCCATGGACACATCGGCAATCAACGGCCGACTGTCCGACAACGAGAAGTCCCGCATGATGCAAGAGGGACTTTGCTTCCGCTGCGGGACAAGGGGACACATATCCCGAGAGTGCCCAAACAAGAAGGGGAAAGGACGGACACCCGCATCAGTCTCAGCACTTGAGGACCAGATCCGACAGCTGGCCGACGGATTGGCGACGCTTAAAGCGGAAGGACAGACGGATAAGGCGGGCAAGGGGCGGGCCGACAAGTCAAAGAATGGAGACGCTCGGGAATGAAGGTTGTGCCCTTCCCGAGCGTAGCGGAGTTGTCATGTAGTATTGGTGCTAGTCAGACATTACATGTAAATGAAATTGATCCCCGATGTTTCCTTTCATGCACCATCACAACTCCCAGAGACACGCCCCAAAACCCCTATCCTCCCCTATCATTTCTCATAGACTCCGGAGCGACCCACGACGTTCTGAGTGAATCATATGCATCCCGATGGGGACTGCTTGAGGCCGCTTCGGCCTCGGGACGGACCGTCTTTGGATTTGACGGGTCCGCAAGCAGAGCAACCCATGAGATTGACCTAACCTTGAACAACGAACCCCGCCCGTCCCGATTCATCATCACACGACTGAAAGACTCGTACGATGGGATCCTAGGGATGCCCTGGATCCGCCAATATGGACACCGAATTGATTGGACAAACCGTACCCTATGGACCCCCGACATTGCGACCGCTTCGGCGGTTTTCGTCTATTCCGAAAAACACCCCAACTGGAGAGTCGGGGAAAGCTAGGAAAATTGACGAGGGGGTGTGTGTTTTGAACACGATTACGCCCCCGCAATGTGAGTCCGATATCCCAAACCCTTCCATGTTTCCTGAAACGGCTGGCAAGCTTGTACACCCTGTAGATAGCCCTCCGAACCCCGCATGGAACCCCGAGACCCGACACCCCGTCCACGTAACCGATGAAACCATACCCGACAAAACCATTGCTACTGCGGCAGCAGTATTGTCCTACCCGCCAACATCCCCGCAGAAGGTCGAAAGGCCCATGGGGAAAGCTAGGATTAGTGACGAGGGGGTGTGTGCTTGCAGCACAATAACACCCCCGCAATGTGAGTCTGACAACCCCCCACCCCATACTTTACTGCCCGAGACAGCTGGCAAGCTTGTACGCCTTGTAGATAGATTCGCAAGCCCCGCCAGGAACCCCAATACTCGACACTCTGACCAGGTACCCGATGAAATTATTGCTACTGCCAAGGCAGTATCGTCCTCTCCGCCAACATCCCCGCATACGGTCTATAGGCCCATGGGGAAAGCTAGGATTAGTGACGAGGGGGTGTGTGCTGTTAGCACAATAACACCCCCGCAATGTGAGTCTGATAGATCTCCCCCGCTTTTAAATCCCGAAACAGCTGGCAAGCCTCTTTCCCCCCTAGGACATACCCCTGCAGTGATCAGCACGGCCAAAACATCGTGGTCGACATCGGCCCGATTGGCAGCAAAAGGGAAAGCCACGACTGCGGAGCGGACCGCGGAAGAACTAGTACCGCGGTACTACCACCGACACCTTGACATGTTCCGGAAATCAAGCGCCATGCGACTTCCCCCGCGAAGAAAGTATGACTTCCGCGTAGATCTGATCCCAGGAGCCACCCCACAGGCCGGAAGAATCATCCCGCTATCCCCAGCAGAGAATCAGGCACTCGATATTATGATTGACGAAGGACTGACCAGCGGGACTATCCGGAGGACCACATCCCCGTGGGCGGCACCAGTACTTTTCACCGGGAAGAAAGACGGAAATCTACGGCCCTGTTTTGACTACAGGAGACTGAACGCGGTAACGGTGAAGAACAAGTACCCGCTCCCACTGACGATGGACCTGGTTGACGGCCTTTTGGATGCGGACACATTCACGAAGCTTGACCTCCGCAACGCATATGGAAACCTCAGAGTTGCGGAAGGCGACGAAGATAAGCTGGCTTTCATCTGCAGGGCAGGTCAATTTGCCCCGCTTACCATGCCCTTCGGTCCCACGGGAGCGCCAGGATACTTCCAATACTTCATGCAAGACATCCTCCTCGGACGAATTGGGAAAGACGCCGCTGCCTACCTAGATGACATTATGATCTACACGCGGAAAGGGTCGGACCATGCGGAAGCGGTGGACAGTATCCTGGACACATTGAGCAAACACCAATTGTGGTTGAAACCCGAAAAGTGCGAGTTTTCGAGGCCAGAAGTAGAATACCTCGGACTGTTGATATCATGCAATCGGATTAGAATGGACCCCGCAAAAGTACGAGCAGTAACCGACTGGCCCGCACCAAAGAACGTCACCGAACTCCAGCGGTTCATCGGATTCGCCAATTTTTACCGACGATTCATCGACCACTTCTCAGGAAAGACTAGACCACTCCATAACCTGACAAGAGTAGAAACCCCATTCGTGTGGGACGCCAAGTGCAACTCCGCATTTGAATCCCTCAAATCCGCCTTCACATCCGCTCCGATCCTGAAAATTGCAGACCCGTACAAACCGTTTGTCCTCGAATGTGATTGCTCCGACTTCGCGCTTGGCGCAGTGTTGTCGCAGGTCTGCACCAAAGATGAGGAACTTCACCCCGTAGCTTACCTGTCCCGATCGCTAGTACAGGCGGAACGCAACTATGAAATTTTCGACAAAGAGTTGCTTGCTATTGTGGCTGCCTTCAAAGAATGGCGGCAATACCTGGAAGGGAGCCCGCACCGACTGACAGCAATCGTGTACACCGATCACCGTAACTTGGAAAGCTTTATGACGACCAAGCAGCTCACCAGAAGACAGGCAAGATGGGCAGAAACCATGGGATGTTTTGACTTTGAGATCATATTCCGACCAGGACGCCAATCGATGAAACCAGACGCCCTATCCCGCAGACCGGACCTCGCCCCCGCACCAGGAGAAAAGCTGACTTTTGGTCAACTTTTGAAACCAGGTAACATCACGGAGCGGACGTTCGGAGAGGTTGCGGAAGGTGCGGAATTGGACAGCTGGTTTTTGGAAGAATCGATCGAGATGGAAGACGGGGAACATTGGTTTGAGGTCGACGTGATGGGGACTGATTTGGAAGACACGGGAACGGACGATCTATCATTATCTGACGCTGAGATCATTGCCAGGATTAGAGAACTGACCCTGCTTGACCCAAAATTGACTGCGTGGATTAAGTTGTTACAGAAACCAACAGGGGACCACAACAGGTATGCAGAAGCCGACGGGGTACTCTATGACAAGGAACGGATGGTAGTACCAGCGGACTCGGCATTGCGAACGATAATCCTCAAAAGCCGACATGACACCAAGTCCGCAGGACACCCAGGCAGATCCCGCACATTAGCATTGGTACGAAGAAGTTTTGTGTGGAACGGAATGAAGAGGTTTGTTAACCAGTACGTAGACGGCTGTGATTCATGCCAAAGAGTCAAATCTAGCACCCAACGGCCGTTTGGAACATTGGAACCCCTCCCAATCCCCGCAGGCCCATGGACAGACATTAGCTATGATTTGATCACTGATCTCCCTGAATCCCGCTTGAGTGACAGCATACTAACAGTAGTAGACCGACTGACCAAGATGGCCCACTTCATCCCATGCAAGAAAACCATGAATGCGGAACAACTAGCGGAACTGATGGCGGAACATGTATGGAAACTCCACGGAACCCCCAAGACAATTGTCTCGGACCGAGGAAGTATTTTCATATCCCAAATCACACGTGAATTGAGCTCCCGTATGGGTATTAGACTACAGCCATCCACAGCGTACCACCCGAGAACAGACGGACAATCCAAAATAGCCAACAAAGCAGTCGAGCAATACCTGCGGCACTTTGTTTGCTATCGACAGGACGACTGGGCCCCGCTCCTCCCGATGGCCAAATTTGCTTACAACAATAACGACCACACGTCGACAGGAGTTTCCCCATTCAAGGCCAACTACGGATTCAACCCGGCATACAGCGGAACCCCCTCATCGGAACAATGCATCCCCGCAGTAGAAGACCGACTCCGCCGACTTGCGGAAATCCAAGGGGAACTCAAGCACTGTTTGGAGGAGGCACAAGAAACGATGAAGGACCAATTCGACAGGAAGACAAGGGGAACACCGGAATGGGAGGTAGGAGACGAAGTATGGCTGGACGGACGCAACATCTCGACAACCCGCCCTAGCCCAAAATTAGATCATAGATGGCTGGGACCTTTCTCTATCTGTAATAGAATCTCAAAATCCGTGTATAAGCTAACACTCCCAATGTCTATGCGGGGGGTACACCCAGTATTTCATGTGTCAATACTCCGCAAACACAGACCCGACGAAATTACGGAACGACGGAAGGAGGACCCGGAACCAATTACAACGGACGGCGGGGACGAGTGGGAAGTCGAAGAGGTACTGGACGGTAGAAGGCGAAACGGGAAGACCCAATACCTGGTAAGCTGGAAGGGATTCGGAACGGAAGAGAACTCATGGGAACCGACGGAAAACTTGAAAAATTGCGGGGAATTAGTAGCGGAATTCAACTCAAGATTTCCGGACGCAACAACTACTCATCGGCGGACGCGGAGAAGGAAGTGAGGGATGGGATTGATAAGAGGTGGAATTTTTTTTCGGTTTTATTATTTCTATTGGAAAACGAGTGGAGGAGTATTCATTAAAGGGGGGATAATGTCATGAGCCATATCGCAGGCCCGCCCGCACCAAAGCCCGCACCGCATGTAAATAGTCTATCACGTACATGTCACAGATAGGCCACTATATAGTCTACCAGGACGAGGATCCACATCCCTTCCTCATCCTGCAATCTACATTATAGGATCCCGAACCCCAGAACCCCCAGAACCCCATTGCCTTCCTCTCCCCAGATCAGACCATAACACCCCCCAAAAACAATCTGCATGATTTCAAATCACACTTTGATATTTTTGGGGACGGCCAAACGGACCCTAAAACTTTACATTAAAGAAATTATAAACTTCATGACTACTTTTGTCATCACTCGTCATCACCCCTGCCAATTTCCATATAGTACCCCTGGGGTACTATTTGGAGTCATATTGGCACAGCTTGAGGTCACTCCATCCATACCCGCTGGCTAGCCTCAACACAAGAATCCAACCCTCACTCCCAAGAATCCAACCCTCACTCCTCAACCACTCAAAACCTCGCTGGAAACGTCTCCTGTTACTCCTTCAAGCCAAAGTAACACCCACCCAACATTGAGATGAACAAAGATAGGTTGGATTAACCTTCCCAGAAAAATTCTGCTAGCTGCGGTCGCAAAAAATTCCAGCTGTTTGGAACTCAGAGGTAGAGTCAGCTGCGTTAGAGCTCTACGTCCAGGTGGGCCGGTTGTGTATGAGCTGTATGACTAGAGTGCTAGCCAAACACTCGCGTTATGTTGATATTAATAATAATAACAAGAACATTTCATCTCATTACATAAGCTCGCAACATCACATAACATCATATGATATATCGGCAGCCAAACGGGGCCTTATTTTACCCGAACACCCGCTTACTTATTCAACGTAAAAACAAGACTTTAAATTAAAAATCGGATATAGAAAAAGCTAGAAATTTGTGTTCTAAACTTTTCCTATTCTTTACAGCTACACCGACTGTGAGACAGAGACCCTGCGGGGCTCCACCGCTTTCCGGGCTCTCGAGAGGCCTTGTTAAGCTCGCCTTGGACCCGACCTAGTCACGGGCCATGATCCTGGCGAGGGTTTCAGCTGCCAGGTCGGTCTCGAAAGCGGTCCTATTCGCGCCTTGCAGGTGACGAAAGTGGCGCAGTGCTTTATAGTTGCACATTCAGGACCACCAGCCCTCCAGAACACAAGTGATTCCAGCAGTAAGTAGTAAGTATATCCGCATGGACTCTTCACAACTCACCCTCGAATTTATCCTCAATCAAACCTCCCCCGATGATCCTAAGACCAATCCATGGGTGGAGCTCATTCATGTCCTGGATGCAAAGCAGAATATGCCCGTAGACCAAGCGCAAACCAGAGGTCTGCTTGTATCCATCGGCACTTACATCCTCATCTTTTTGGTCACTCTCGCAATTATCTGCCTGCCCTATCTTCAAGGAGACGGTGGTCATAAGAGGCGACATTGGTTTTTCAAGCGTAAATACCTTGATAGCCGTAAGCTATCCTTCCCCTATCTTCGGATTTTCAATCTTCACCAAACTGCCGACGGTCCAGAGAATTTTCTGAACAATTCACACTTTCTGCGTGTTTTCTTCGGCAAATTTTTACTTCCTCGTCAAAATCAGATTCCCATCCTTACTGGATTCTAAACAGGTAGATTCAAATGCATATACACTGAATGACCGAAACGAAAGAGTGAATTATGAATATAAAAGATTGATGCTTTACTTTTGCACGTTATTTGAACCAAAAAATGAACAGTGGCTTGGTTGTTGCAGTGAGCCACTTGTTTGGAAGTATCTTGTTCCTCATCTTCCTGGGACTTCAGTATAAAACTTTCAAGTCGGGCCATGCAGTGAATTCTTTCTATGGACCTACGTGGGAAGTGTTATCTACGGTATCAGAAATTGTTTTATCGTATGAACAGAATTTTGACGTAAATTTTATATCCGTTCTCTTTCTTTGCGCAAAAATAACAGGCTAGAATTGAAATGGGTGCGAAGACTATAATTTTTCCCCAAAGTAAACCATACAGATGTGATTTCTGATTTTCATTAGTTTAAACTTGACCGAATTTATCCACCTGTTAGTATCCTAGTTATTGCGCATTCTTCAATCAAGCATGGAGCACTTGGTTTGTTCGGTTAGTTCTGTTTTTTTTAAATCAAGGTTCCAGATTTGCTAACCAGGATTATTTGATTCCAGAGCCTCTGATGCATCACTGAAGGGAAAAAGGAATATGGTCCATCCGCTGTTCTTCAACGCCAACCTATTGGCACTCCCAATGATTGCCTTAATTGTAGCGCTGGTTCTGATCTCGGTACAGTCAAATTCGTTGCGAGCGCAGAACGAAAGCTACAATATCCTTATCGCGTCGCTCCAACTACTCCGTCTTAACTGGAAAGAAGGCCAGGATTTCATCAGCAGCCCCCAGTTCCGTCACGCCTCAGCTCAATACACTGAGTACGGATTGAAATCTACTGACCTGAATGCTAGATTCCGGGCCACTGGACTTTTCTGGACTTTGATGGCTGTATCCACGCTCATCGTAAGTAGACGATCACAGAAAAGGTATACCGCTTGCTGATTATCTTTTTGACGGTTTGAATAGTTTTACGTCTTTGGTATCTCTACCTTACTCAAAGTCATGTATACACGTTTCCAGGCGGTCAACAGTGAAGGAGACCAACAAGAGACAATCAGTCAGCCTGGTTCATTTCCCAAACGCTTGTTAGCAAAACATAGACAAAAACAGTCGAGCAAGCTTCGCATCAGCTTTAGTAAATATGCACTCCTTTCAGGGCTTTCGAACTATTGGAAATCCTTTTTGACGCACTTGCTTTTTTTCTAGTTTACTTGGGGGTTTATTATACGTTAATGTCACTTGCACTGTTTTACCATATTATTGTCGGTTTGATGTTTTATTTATCAGACGACGAGGCGTTGGTCAAGTCAGTCGTGTTTGTTCACTTGTATTGGGTTTTGTGTGTAAACAATCGAGACTGATTGGTTGCTGATGATTGTAGTAATGCATGGCTGGAACTGTTCATGGTGTTGAGCAATTCGGGCTCTTACCCCTTGCTATGCGCACTGATTGTTCAACTGGTAAGAATATCTTTCCTCCTCAACCCTCAGATTAAATTGGTGTGTGTAGGATTTTGCTGAGATCGGCGCCACTTTTCGGGTGACCTCTTTTTTCTTTTGTTATCGAATACCTCCTCAACAGCTTCGAATCATTTCTGAAGGTAGGGAAAATGCCATGATGATCCCTCAGAGGAGCGAGACAAATTTAGAATACGAGGATATCTTTTCTGACTCCAAGAAAAGCCATGCGGATATCAAACTACTGACGTAACCGAGTTCAAGTCAAACCGTAGCTACCGCCCGCACAAAATGTTTAAAAATGTTTAAAAATGTTTAAAACTACAATAGTATCCATTCATATTTATCAGTGTACGGGGAAAAGAAATTCATTGAATGAGATATTTTTTTTAAAAAAAAGGGGGATTATCTACAAGGGTGTCAACACACAGGACCAAACAGATAAGAAGATCAGTTGATGAAAATACCTCCCTGATGGCATCCAGGTTTAGATGATGCAATACTAAGAGTTTTTATTGCAATTTTGAACATAGGAATGAGAACAAGACTCTACAATTATGAGAGACAAAGACAGAGAAAACACTGCAAGAAACACTATAGAAACTGCCAGTAGTTGACATGCAGAAGCTTAAAGCAAGCTTGTGGTGATACTGAATCCTTTCTCAAAGGTTGTTTCATCCAAGCTTCAATGCACAGTCACTTTGCACATTGCACAGTCACTGTGCATGAAAGGGTCCGATGTAATCACATGGAGTTACAATGAAAGTTACACTACAGTATGCTGCATGTTAACTGCTGCCAGTTTCTAGAGTTTTTCTTTTAGTGAAAGATGATGAATTACCCAAGGGTGGATAGTGTCAGTCTCTTTTTAAGAGTTAGTTGTGTAAGTGTCAAACTAGGCACTGCTTGATACACATTGCTAACACATCCATGTAAGACTTAAAACCAGCATTGGAGGCAATGCATCATCATCACCATCACACCAGCATACATATCAACTGTATTCAACATTAGGCAATGTGTGCTTAGCTCACACTGTGGAAATCTTGGTGTCCCTGAGGCCTGCTGCAACTGCTGAAAAATCTAACAGGAATAGGCACTCATGCTACATGTGAGCCTGTGACCCTGCAGCAACACTTTGCTAGATGATCTGTCACTTTTCCTCCAACTCTGGTAAGACCTGGAACAGATCCTTGGCATGATATAACTTTTCTCAACCACTCCTATACCTCCCTCATGTGAAAACTCTATTGCCATAGATTTCACAACAACAAAAAACTCAAATTACATAATCAAATCTCTTGATATTTATTCTCAATTCCCCCTCCTCCCCCCTAGCCCAGTAGAGACCCAATTCATCACTTCTACTATGCTAGCAATTAAATCAAACCACAGGTCTAGAATTGTGACAGCCTGGGTGTGAAACTAACCATGGTAAGTGGTGGTAACTAAGTAAGGTTGATGATTTAAGTGTTGGTTTGTTGGTAAATATCCTGTAAAATAGGATTACTCCTCAATCAGTAAGTTTTGTCTGAGAGGCTTGCTCTAACAAGGGTGCATCCAAATCAATACAGAGTATTAATAGGCATCCAAGGAGTTAATCACTTGGGTTTGTGGTTCTTACCCGATAAAAGGTAAGGTGTGGCCAATTCTTGATGGTATAGAAGTAAGAAACTATATATTATCCAGAATTGGGGTATTTGTTGGAGAATGGGAACTGGAAAAGTCAATAACTACCAGGGTATGTACTTTGCTGGTGTTGTAATATTTCTCTGGGGGATAAACAGATGTTTACAGGCTGTTCATAAGTTCCAGGATATCATCTTGGGGGAATTGTGAGTGCTTCCATTACTAGGAAGTTAATGTGGAGCTTCAATGGGAATACTGATCCATTGTAGGATCTTTCAGTAGCAATGATGTGCTTTCTGCTAAGGCAGTGTCATGGAACACAACATTGATCTGTTTTACATATTATTATTGTATCACATCATGATAATTACATTAATTTATCTTTTAATTAATATTAATATAGATATGATTCAATAATGGTGTCATTCAATATTGACACATCTTATTAGTATTATTTCATATAATTCTAATATTATCTTTTAATTTATAAGATATTCAAGTACAAATCTTACATGTGAAATATTCCAAGGATAAGGAATGTAGGCATAATCAGAAGGAAGTTACTCTATCTAGATATTTCAAGTGAAAGGTGGGGAAAAGGTCTACAAGTTACATGTCTTGTATAAAAAGAGTTCATAGAGTAACCTGAATTGTTCATGTATTATTATCTGACTGTATATTAAAGTATGCATATTTAGTTTGGGCCCAGGACATTGTGAGTGTTTTCCTAATTTAATCATCTTCAAATACACTCTGATTAGAAAGAATTTCCATTTTTTTAGATGAAACCTGTTTATGGTGTCTTGCTTTACTCACCCCCTGCAGAGCTTCAATCCCAGAAGCTGTTGTCAACCAAGAAAAGGAAAATTTCAGCTATTGGGGATCTGGCCTTGCCTTGGGAAGGTGCTTCATTGTCTGGGTTTGAATCCAATATCTCCTCATTTGTAGAGCCAGATGAAAAAATAATATTCAAATATATCAACTTCATCAAAATTGAGGGGAGAAAAAAGGAAGAAATTTTGAAGATACTTGCCAACAATGGTATCACCCATCTGAGTTGTTTGTCAATCTTATACCATCACCAGGGAAGAGATGAGCCATTGGGGCTTATCTCCTGGAACCATTGTCCAGCTGAGGGACAATATGAAGAAGTTCACCAAGCTTCCTGCTTCTTAGAAAACAAAAACAAGTTTATCTCTGGAGTCTACTAAAGCATGTAAGAAAATCTAACCGGTTCATTTTCATTTTCATTTGTATATTGTTTCTTTGAGTTCTAAACCAGGAAAAATGAATTGTCACTAGACTACAGGTGAAATCAGCCTAGGATCAATGAGCTACCCAAAAGTATTACAGTTGGCCTTATGTACAGCCCTTAAGACTTCAAATAAAGTTAAAGACCCCCAGAAAAAGGTGACTAGAGCTTTGTTGCTTATTTAATAATGGATATCCCATAAGAAACAAAACAAATACTTAATAATATGTGAAACTTATAGGATAAGTACCTTATCCACGAAAAGATAAGGATTATCATCTAAAGGGAAGACATAACCATATATGATACTGTAACAAATATTACAACAGTAAAAATTAATGGTTTATGCATTGAGACTAGTGGCTATTCCAGATTGAGAATATCAAGCCACTTGTTTCAAAACTAAGCCCCAAAAATCATGTGCCAGATTAATTACAGAACACATGGTCTACATACAGCTGAAGCCCACATGGTAATTCAACAGGGAGGTTTAGAATTACACATTTACTTTTACAGGAAATACAGCACCAAGCCAAGTACTAATATATAAATAAGTACTCTAAGCTGAAAGAAAGAAAACATATATAAACATACCCTTTACTGCCTTTTTGGTTTTTCATCCAGATTTCTAAGTCACCACCAGAATTACATTATTAGTATTGCCTTAATACATCTTTGAAGTAATCTTCTTGCCAGTACCTTTTTTACCCAGCACCATTTCATCCCTTATAATTCCATCAACCAATTCCCTTAAACAAAGGCAGAGAATCTGTCCTCATTTATTGGTTAAACAAGCCCATTCACTCTTAAATTTCCTTTGTTGCAGACCTATTTCTAGGTTGGGGGTTGTCTTCAGACAACTAACTCCTATCATGAAGCTGAGCCTTGAGTTACATAATACTCCTTTTTATTGGCTGCTACATAGCCATTTAATTGTGTCCTGTTGTCACTAAAGAGACCCAGGCTCACACAGCTGGCAATTAAAACATATTCACCCCTAGACTGGCCAACATATTATTTTACTACACCATCTGCAGTTTCCCTAAGTTTCATATTCAGTTCACTCATTTCATTATTGACGTATTTTACACATGCTTGTATTTAGTCAACCTCAGCAAGCCTTATATATGCTTGTACCCTCTGAACTCTCTTGATCCCCAGACTTTCAGAAGAGAAGATAATAATATCAACCTTTGATTTACACATTCCTCTTAAGCTTGAAGATACATCAACAAATCACTACTTCATACCTTGCTTGACCCATTCAAATCTACATATCACTATCTGGATCCTCACACCTGAACTTCTCACAACTTATCACTGGCTAGCCGTAAACTCTGTGGATTGAGTTCAACCATCTACAACTTTGAGCCACTTTTCAATTCCAGTAAACTTCAACTGAGTGGATTTTCAACCTCCCTGGATTAACCCACCACTGGCAAGATCTGGTAGGCTTACAGGTTCTGCTTGATCATTGAAAAGAAGAGTTTGATTGGGTTCAATTCTGGGCAATAAGGAGGGAGGAAGAGGAGCCAGACACCAGCTGAGTTGCAGAGTTGGTGAACTGAATCACCTCAATTGCAAGTAGTGTTGTTGCAAACAAGAACTGAATTGAGTCCTGGGTACCTATTCATGTGGGGGAGCTACAGGGGGGAGTTTCAGCCAAGTGGAATTGACAGGAGAAAGGAGAGGGACTTACTAGATATAAATGCAAGAATTGCTTGAACTCACAACCATTGAAGGTCTTGAATGTGGTTTTTAGGGCTAGTAGTTTGTTAAAAAAGATCTCTGAGAGTAAAATCAAGCACTCTGAATTCTGGTTAATAACAAACCTTTTCAAATGGGTCCCTCTCTTTGACCTTGCATATTATTGGAGAAAATACTTGTCAGGAAAGGAGCTCTCATCTGAAAAAGATAAAATTAGCTTTTTGTGCCCATGAGAAGCAGTAGTTAAAAAAGGAAAACTTACCAGTGAATACTAGAAAATTTGCAGGAAAGAATCCCATTTTCAGGGATTGATAAATACACACCCCTGGCCGCACGCCCACACCAGGGGCACACCCATAAAAAAGGGCATGCGGTTTGCACACCCTTTTTTGAATGGGGTATGCAAATGCACGCCCTTTTTGGGGTGTCAGCACATCTACAGGCTACAACACCCACCCAAAAGAGGGTGTGCGGTTGCACACCCCAATCAAAAAAGGGTGTGCAAACCGCACTGCCAGCATAATTGCCTAGGTTGAGTTCATCCCAGTTACACTAGGATGCAAACAACCAATTTAAAGTAGGTTGACCTCAACCAATGAAATATAAAACCAAGGGGGGTCCCTTGGATTTATATTTCATCAGTTGATTCCAACCAAGTTTAAATTGGTTGAGTGCATCCCAGTTTAACTGGGATGACTTCATCCTAGGCAATTATGATGGCAGTGCCGCACACCCTTTTTATGTATATAGGTAGGGGTGTGTGTGCCCCTACCTATACACATAGAAAGGGGGTGCAAGCCACACACCCTTTCTATGTATATAGGTAGGGGCACGCATGCCCCTAACTATGTACATAGGCTCAACCGGAGGGATTCCCTCTGGTTGAGGAGGCTGTATAACCTCCTCAAACAGAGGGATTTCCTCTGGTTGAGGAGGTTTTACAGCCTCATTGACTGGTGGGATTTCCTCCGGTTGAGGAGGTGTTGAGACCAACAACTAAGAGAACAAGCAAGTGAGTTGATGGTTGTTGAGAAGGATAGAATTTCAATGAGAAAACAGTGAAAGAAAAGAGAAAGGGAAAACAAACCTAAGAGAACAAGCAAGTGAGTTGATGGTTGTTGAGAAGGATGTGGAAAAGGCCTTCTGGCTTGTAGACTCAGATGATAAAGGAAAACATAAGTATTTCACATATAGTGACATGTACATGAAAGGTGGAAAGCAGACATGAACTAAATATATGAAGAAGAGGAGACATGACCACAATCTTGGATACCTCAACAGGAGGTTGTATAGCCTCCTTGACTGGAGAAATTTCCTCTGGTTGAGGAAGCTGTAAAGCCTCCACAACCAGAGGTAATCTCTCCGGTTGAGGAGGCTTTATAGCGTCCTTGACCAGAGGAAATCCCTCCGGTTGAGGAGGCTATAAAATCTCCTCAACCGGAGGGATTTCCTCTGGTCCAGAAGGTTTTAGAGCCTCCTCAACCAAAGGGATTCCCTCCGGTCAAGGTGTGCCGCTGCAGGGTGATGGTGTAGTCCCCAACAATGGGGACTATGCAGTCATCCACCCAAACATGGGTGTGCAGTTTCTGGCCCTTTTTTGGGTAGGTGTTGCACACCTGTAGATGGGTGTGCAAACTGCACACCCATATACAGGCGTGCTGGCACCCACAAGGGGCATGCAGCCCACACACCCGTCAAAAAAAGGGTGTGCAGGCTGCACACCCTTTTTTTATGGGTGTGCGGCCAGGGGTGTGTGGTTATCAACCCCCTGTTTGCTCAACATAAGAATACTTTGCTGTGCGTGACTTGCAAACATTCTTTGTCTCAACTTTCTTCAAATTTATGGAGAGTTGTTCAACAAGGTTTGAATGAGAAGCCCCCCGCAGGCATTATAGAGCTGTTTGAGGATTTCATTCAGACAACGGCCAGGCTCAGTCTGGACAATCTCAATCATGAATTTGACCTCCTGACAGATGAGACTAGCTGGTCTTCCACAGGATTTGTAAGTGTATGGATCCTTGAGTACACAGTGTTCTTCAAATATGCCAGCCTCAGAGCAACGGTGGGCCGCTACACTAGGATAAGCTATTTGACCACTAACTGTTAGTGTAGCGGTGTGGTGATCCGTTCCACTTCATTACTATATTTTAAAATATTACTTGTCATTCATAAACCCCAAATACTTACATATATCCACATATAAATCCCAAACCTTACACATATTCATCATTATTATTGCATAATCAGATTCTACACCCCATTTTAACCCTAGTCACTCACCACAACCACCCTCAAATTCTGCATGGTTCAAGAGTTACAGGCAAACCAAGAATAATCCAGCAAGTTAAAGTGTAAAGCAAGTTAAAGTATACAATAAGTACATATTATAAGTAGATATATTACACAACCAAGATACATAATACATATTATATAAAATACATAGACACTACATAACATACACTGCACATGACTAGGCTTTATTCAGTAACATCTTACATCATATCTACTGTACATAAACTCTACCTTCCCACTACTCATCTGTCACTATCATGACTATTTCATATAAGTCACTTTCCCACTACTCATCTGTCATGTTCTTCCTTTTCCCACCAGCTACATGTCATAGCCTTGTTGTTCCTCCCTCCAGCCTGATGGCTCCTCCTCTTTCTCAGATATATATAAGGACAGCTATTCCTCCCTCTTGTTCCCTTATGGACCCCCTGACTTACTATATGGACCCCCTGACTTACTATATGGACCCCTTGACTTACTAAATTACCCCCTACATATACCAAAATTACAGATCCCATAAATTAGTATACATACTTAGTAGAGTTACCATCACCCTTAGAAATATATATAAAAATACATACCAGCTTGACCTCAATATAAGAAGATTGCCCCCTTTCTTGCTTGGCCCACTTTTCTCCATAAGCTACCAACCCTGCCCCACATTAAACTATATATATATATACTCTCTACCACTCACACCCCTCTTCCTTTCCTCCCACCTTGTAGGCGTAGTAGCAAAGCTCATTAGTACTAGTCATCTAAGAATAAATAGAAATCAGCCACACCTTTATTTTATTCTTAGTGTTACCCTCATTCCCCCTCAGAATTAGACAGGAAGGCAGCTTTACATCAGCACCTCTGGTATAACTTACATTTATACTAGTGTAGTCATCCATTTCCCTTCCAAGCTCTATTCTGTCCCTTGAGTAGTTCCACAGCGGCTATTTTTTTTGCCAGATCATTTGTAGTGTTAGCTGATGCTACACTCCGCAAAACTAACAGTTAGCGTAGCAAGAAATTTTTCAGCCAAATTTTTTGTAGTGTCAGCTGAGGAAAATAACTGCTACACTAACAAGTAGCATATTTTTTTTTCCGCTAACACATTTTGAAGTTTCCATTAGTGTAGCGGCTTTAGATCTACGCTATGCTACACTAACTGTTAGGTGTTAGCTGATTTTTTTCCCACTAAATTTTAGCTGTTAGCTGAATTTTTTCCAGCTACACTATGCTCAAATAGCAGATTGATTTGGCCCGCTAACTGTAATTCCAACCAGTTAACATGGCTGCTGAATAAAAGCTGTTTTTATGGCTTCAAAAGGTAAAATCCTGCAGCGTTAAAGCTGTTTGAAGAGAAATCCAATTGCTTTCTTGTGTTTGAATTTAAAACAGGATAAAAAATTCGGAGCCAGCTGAGTGAACAATCTGAACAGAACTTTTTGGGTGGATTAAATCCCTGCTTGTTTTACCAATAGTTGTGTTGATGTGGTTAGGCAAAGAAAAGGATGTGGGAACGTTGAAAGTTTTTCCCTTGCAAAAATTGTCTTGTATTGAGGCTGTGATTCTTTTAAGTTAATATCTTCATGAATCCTGTTGAAGCATTTCTTTTCCAGCTTTACTTGCTTCTGTTGAGTTAAATAAGTATTTCTTCTCATTCTCTGATGGGCATTCTGATTACTGTTCTGGGCAATTTCCATATCATTAAAATGTGTTATTCAATTGGAATTTGTCCAGGCAGCAATCATATTTCCCAAAGAAATAAAACAAATGCATATCCAAACATTGGAAAGAGAAAAGATGGAAAAGAAATAAACATTTTCTTTTGAAAAAAAAAAAAAAAAGAAGATTAAAGATAGAAAAAAAAAAAAAAAAAACAGAAATAAAATGGTTTGATTGCCATACTTGCACAAGTACAGAATTTAAAACAGAATTTTGATTGCTTTACTTGTGCAAGTGCAGGATCCTAATTGAGAAGAGTGGACCAGCTTTGAACTCAGACAAGGGAATTTATCACTCCTGCTATACTATAAGTAACTGCAATATACCTAATCAGTGTCACCATCATTGGTGAGTAGGATTTGTGATGAGGGAGACAATGATTAGGTATTTTTCAGCTACTTATAGCATAGCAGGAGTGATAAATTCCCCTGTCCGAGGTCAAAGCTGGTCCACTCTGCTCAATTAGGATCCTGCACTTGCACAAGTAAAGCAATCAAAAATCTCTACTTGCACAAGTAAAGCATCCAAAATTTTGTTTTAACTCCTGTACTTGCGCAAGTACAGCAATCAAACCAGTTTATTTCTGTTTTGTTTTGTTTTATCTTTATTTTTTATTTTTAAATTGTTTGTTTCTCTTCCATCTTTTCTCTTTCCAATTTTTTTATATGCTCTTTTTTCATTGCTTTGGGAAATATGATCACTGCCTGTGCAAATTCCACTTGAATAACACATCTTGCTCATATGGAAATTGCCCAGAACAGTAATCAGAATGCCCATCAGAGAATGAGAAGAAATGCTTATTTAACTCAAAGGAAGCGAGTAAATCTGGAAAAGAAATGCTTCAAAAGGATTCATGAAAATATTAATTTAAAAGAATCAAAGCCTCAAGAAAAGACATGATTGCTATACTCCCGCAAGTATAGCGCTAAACTAACAGTTACTGCAGCACTAAACTAACAGTTACTGCAGCACTGAACTAACAGTTACTGCAGCACTAAACTAACAGTTAGTGCACCGCAAAAGGGCACTACACTAAAAGTTATCAAGCTGGAAAGAGTGCTATGCTAACAGTTAGTTTAGCTGAAAAGAGCGCTACACTAACAGTTAGTGTAGCTGAAAAGAGTGCTACACTAACAGTTAGCGTAGCTGACAAGAGCGCTACACTAACAGTCAGCATAGCGTTTGCTCCAGCTAACATTGCTAAAAATCAGCTAGCAGGCAATTTCTGTAGCGTCAACTTTTTTTTTGATGTTTCTAATGCTACACTACCCACCATTTTTTTTGGTGAAGTTTTTTGAGCATTAGCTGAAAAAATCTACAGCTAACAGTAACATTGTGTTAGCATAGCAAAACAAGCTAACATTACGCTACACTACAGCTAATGTTAGCGTAGCGGGCCCACCATTGCTCAGAGCCATCATGTCTGTCCAAAAGACTGCTGAAGTGAAGATAAATCTCCCATAACTTCTAATATGTTATCAATAAAGAATTCCAGAGTTGATTTTCTGAATACACATTAAAAATAAACAGTAGTTTCTCTGATCAGTTTCTGCTCTAGACCTCTACTTCTGTGTCTTGTACTTTACTCCATTACTAGTTCTCAAGAATGTGTGCACCCCAGCTCACCCACAAAATTCTTCTTAAATCTTTCAAATTTGGGAGAAAAAATCAATGTGACTGGTTCTGGGAAGACACAGTCCCTCTTAGTTAGAATTTTTCCTCCAGATTTAGAAAATTGCACAACAAGAAACCAGGACTTTCAGGCCTGACTCAGCCCTTAGGATTCAAAGGTCCCTTACTCAGAACAACTTTCCTACTAACAAGTGTTATTTTTATTCTTCTGCAAGTCACCTCTTCCCTAAAGAAACCCCTTATTTCTCACCTCCATCATTCTATCCATCTTCAGAGTCTTTGAATCTAGCATTTTCCACTTCCTTTCCCCTTGGCTGTCATTGCAAGTCACCAATACCTTTCTCAAATACAAAACATTTCTCTGGATTTTCTGTGGTTTTCCCAAATAAAACACACATAGGTTTTTCTAAAAAAATTATTCTTTGACTTGAAAAATAGAGCTGGTTTCAGTCATATTCTACATCAGTCGCTCTTGGTACTTAGCTAGAGGAGGCAAAGTGCAAAACACTTCTATCTCCACAGCCATCTTATCCATTAAGAAAGCAATACTGTTTAACTTTAATACAGAAAGTACAAATAACAATAAAATATACTTCTTAATATTCCTCTTTTATTTATATTTCCCCCTTCCTTTCTAAATCCCCTCAATTGTTTTCTGTCTATATTATAATTGGAAATTCAATTGAGTGCCAACCCCAATTTTCCTTGTGCCCTGTTACCACTAATTTAGAGGTACAGTCTCACAAAAGAGATGGATCCATCAACAAAACAATTGAGGATAGAAGGAAACCCCAAGTAGCTCCTTGATTGAATTGGGGGAAAGACCTTTCTTGGACATCCCAACAACAGTGGTTTTGGTTTCAGGAGAATGTGACCAATAAACCATGGGGCAACCAGTGTTGTTGTTGGTTGATGTTGAGTTTGATTTGGTGGGAAGAAGGTGAGGAGCAGTCAATATCAGTCAGTATAGGGGCTGCTCACAGAAAACCTTGTATCATCACATGACATTCATGTCAGGCAGAAAACCTTATATTAAGCTTTCATGTGTGACATAAGCCCATAACTCTAAATTTTGGAAAATTGAAACAAGTACGGGATTTTTTCAAAAGACAATAGATTGATGATTGAATTCTCTATGCGTGCATTGGCCAAAGCTTCCATAGAGCCATGGATATCTGTATTGTTTTCTGCAATTATGTGATGTAGCTCCTCCTTGACTTCAAACCAAAGTTTATTCATACACCAAGCCAAAATTTGCTTGAACTTGTTGGTATCCTGTTTTGTCTTAACCCAGTCATTTTTTATTATCTTGGCATAGCCTTTAGCTGTTATGAAATTCTGGAATTTTTTTTTCAGTCCAACCAGTTATGGTGATTCAGTTTTTTGAAGGTTGATCAAGACGTTTGAACCTCCTCAAAGCTATTGGATGTCATTGAAATACCTAAACTGTGAGTTTCTTTCTAACTTGTGAAAATTGCCAAGTATAGACTCTTTCTAAAATTCAAGATTTTGAGATCTGAAACTGTATTGCAGTCAATTTTCACAAGCTAATAGTAGTAGGAAAATTTATAAATATGAATATAATTGGAAATGAAAGTGAAAGAATAGTTAGTAATAGAATCAGAGTAATAATAGAGATATTTGTTCAGAAAAATGAGTGAGAATGAGAAATACCTTTTATTATTCTTGACCTAACTACTACTCAATAAAAGATACTAGAAACTTAATGGAGATATAAATTAGCAACAATTAAAATACCCAAGACCAATTCGCTTAAAAAACAAAGACCAGAATACTAACAAAATGAGGTTAGAAAAAGAATAGAAGCTGAAAAGGCATACCCAAGTAAAATTTAGTAAATATGAGTAGACAACTAGAGAACAAGGATATGGGCAGGAAAGAAGCACAGGAATGAGGGCTTTGATACACGCACGCCAACGCCCACCCGCACACCAATTTTTTTTGGTGTGCAGGGCCTACAAGCCAAAATAAATTGGTGTGTAGGGTCTACACGCCAATTTTTTGCCGTAGGCCCTTCACGCCAAATATTGGTGGCGTGCAGGTCCCACACGCCAATTATTTGGCGTGTGGGAAACATTTTTGGCTGGGAGGATTTCCTCCCGGCTGACAAGGTTATACAACCTTGTTGGCCAGGAGGATTTCCTCCTGACCAACAAGGTGATACTACCGTGTTGGCCAGGATGATTTCCTCCTGGCTGAAAAGGTTATATAACCTTGTCAGCCAGGAGGAGTTCCTCCCAGCCAAAAAGGTTGTATAGCCTCATTGGCCAGGAGGAACTCCTCCTGGCCAACAAGGTTGTATCACCACGTTGGCCAGGAGGAAAGCCTCCTGGCTGACAAGGCTATACAGCCTTGTTGGCTGGGAGGAACTCCTCCTGGGGCGTTGATAAACACACGCCAAGCGCGCACGCCAACGCCAACCCGCACACCAATTTTTTTTGGTGTGCGGGGCCTACACGCCATTTTTTTTTGGCGTGTAGGGTCTACACGCCAAAATAAATTGGCGTGTGAGACCCGCACGCCAAAAATGGCGTGTGGTTCCCACACGCCATTTTTTGTTGGCGTGTGGGCCCCGCACGCCAAATAAAATTGGCGTGTGGGAGCGCACGCCAAACAATTGGCGTGTGGGACCCGCACGCCAATTGTTTGGCGTGCGGGTCCCACACGCCAATTGTTTGGGGTGCGGGTCCCACACGCCAATTGTTTGGCGTGCGGGTCCCCCCTCGCTCACATAATCGAGGGGCGTTGATAAACGCACGCCAAGCGCGCACACCAACGCCAACCCGCACGCCAATTTTTTTTGGCGTGCGGGGCCTACACGCCAAAAAAAAGTGGCGTGTAGGGTCTACACGCCAATTTTATTTGGCGTGTGAGACCCACACGCCAAAAATGGCGTGTGGTTCCCACACGCCAATTTTTTTTGGCGTGTGGGCCCCGCACGCCAAATAACATTGGCGTGTGGGCCCCGCACGCCAATTGTTTGGCGTGCGCTCCCACACGCCAAACAATTGGCGTGTGGGAGCGCGCGCCAAACAATTGGCGTGCGGCTCCCACACGCCAATTGTTTGGCGTGTGGGAGGATCCCGCTCACGTAATCGAATGGGAGGTCCCATTCAATTACGTCAGCGGGCCGGCTGACGAGGTTATACAACCTCGTCAGCCGGGAGGACTTCCTCCCGGCTGACGAGGTTATACAACCTTGTCAGCCAGGAGGAAGTCCTCCTGGCCGACGAGGCTGTATAACCTTGTCGGCCGGGAGGACTTCCTCCCGGCTGACGAGGTTATACAACCTCTTCGGCCAGGAGGAAGTCCTCCCGGCCAACGAGGCTATACAGCCTCATCAGCCGGGAGGACTTCCTCCTGGGCGACGAGGTTGTATAACCTCGTCGGCCGGGAGGAAGTCCTCCCGGCCGACGAGGTTATACAGCCTCGTCCGCCAGGAGGACTTCCTCCTGGCTGACGAGGTTGTATAACCTCGTCAGCCAGGAGGAAGTCCTCCCGGCTGACGAGGTTATACAACCTCGTCAGCCAGGAGGAAGTCCTCCTGGCCGACGAGGTTGTATAGCCTCGTCGGCCGGGAGGACTTCCTCCTGGCCGACGAGGTTATACAACCTCGTCGGCCGGGAGGAAGTCCTCCTGGCCGACGAGATTGTATAGCCTCGTCAGCCGGGAGGACTTCCTCCTGGCCGACGAGGTTATACAACCTCGTCGGCCGGGAGGAAGTCCTCCCGGCTGACGAGGTTGTATAACCTCGTCAGCCGGCCCGCTCACGTAATCGAATGGGCCCTCCCATTCGATTACGTGAGCGAGGGGGGACCCGCACGCCAAAAAAATTGGCGTGCGGGGCCCACACGCCAAAAAAAATTGACGTGTGGGAACCACACGCCATTTTTGGCGTGTGGGTCTCACACGCCAATTTATTTTGGCGTGTAGACCCTACACGCCAATTTTTTTTGGCGTGTAGGCCCCGCACGCCAAAAAAAAGTGGCGTGCGGGTTGGCGTTGGCGTGCGTTTATCAACGCCCTAATCGAGTGGGAGGGCCCACTCGATTACGTGAGCGAGGCCGGCTGACGCCTCGCTCACATAATCGAGTGGGAGGGCCCACTCGATTACGTGAGCGAGGCCGGCTGACGCCTCGCTCACATAATCGAGTGGGCCCTCCCACTCGATTACGTGAGCGAGGCCGGCTGACGCCTCGCTCACATAATCAAGTGGGCCCTCCCACTCGATTACGTGAGCGAGGCCGGCTGACGAGGTTATACAACCTCGTCAGCCGGGAGGACTTCCTCCCGGCACGAGGCTGTATAACCTCGTCAGCCGGGAGGACTTCCTCCCGGCTGACGAGGTTATACAACCTCGTCAGCCAGGAGGAAGTCCTCCTGGCTGACGAGGTTGTATAACCTCGTCGGCCGGGAGGACTTCCTCCTGGCTGACGAGGCCATACAACCTCGTCGGCCAGGAGGAAGTCCCCCTGGCTGATGAGGTTGTATAACCTCGTCAGCCGGGAGGACTTCCTCCCGGCTGACGAGGTTGTATAACCTCGTCGGCCAGGAGGAAGTCCTCCCGGCCGACGAGGCTATACAACCTCGTCGGCCAGGAGGAAGTACTCCCGGCCGACGAGGCTATACAACCTCGTCGGCCAGGAGGACTTCCTCCTGGCCGACGAGGTTGTATAACCTCATTGGCCAGGAGGAAGTCCTCCCGGCCGACGAGGTTATACAACCTCGTCGGCCAGGAGGACTTCCTCCTGGCTGACAAGGTTGTATAACCTTGTCAGCCGGGAGGAAGTCCTCCCGGCCGACGAGGCTATACAACCTCGTCGGCCAGGAGGACTTCCTCCTGGCCGACGAGGTTGTATAACCTCGTCGGCCAGGAGGAAGTCCTCCCGGCCGACGAGGTTATACAACCTTGTCGGCCAGGAGGACTTCCTCCTGGCTGACGAGGTTGTATAACCTCGTCATCCGGGAGGAAGTCCTCCCGGCTGACGAGGTTATACAGCCTCGTGCCGGGAGGAAGTCCTCCCGGCTGACGAGGTTGTATAACCTCGTCAGCCGGCCTCGCTCACGTAATCGAGTGGGCCCTCCCACTTGATTATGTGAGCGAGGGGGGACCCGCACGCCAAACAATTGGCGTGCGGGGCCCACACACCAATTTTATTTGGCGTGCGGGGCCCACACGCCAAAAAAAATTGGCGTGTGGGAACCACACGCCATTTTTAGCGTGTGGGTCTCACACGCCCTTTTTTTTTGCCGTGTAGACCCTACACGCCAAAAAAAAATGGCGTGTAGGCCCTGCACGCCAAAAAAAATTGGCGTGCGGGTTGGCATTGGCGTGCGTTTATCAAAGCCCCTCCTCCTGGCCGACAAGGTTGTATAACCTTGTTGGCCAGGAGAAACTCCTCCCGGCTGAAAAGGTTACACAACCTCATTGGCTGGGAGGAACTCCTCCTGGCTGACAAGGTTGTATAACCTTGTTGGCCAGGAGGAAATCCTCCTGGCCAATGACTTGCTCACGTAATCAAACCGGTCTGCCGGTTTGATTATGTGATACAATATCCTACACGCCAAAATCAATTGGCATGTAGACCCTACACGCCAGTTCATTTTGGCGTGTAGGCCCCGCACGCCAAAAACATTGGTCAGTAATTTGGTAGTTGTTAGAAGAGAAGATTGAACAAAAAATAAAAATGAGATGTATTCATGATTCATCTCTCACCAACTTGAAAGGACAAGTCAAGTGAGATTGAGTAGAAGTAGGTCTAAGTGATTTACTGCAGGAGATGGATTTTAGGTTGTCTATTTTGAGTGAGACCACTGATTGAGGTATTTTGTGGATGAGAAGGAAGAGAGATAAGGAAGAGGAAGGGAAATATGTTGGAAGAATTGATGATTTTAGGAGAGAGAATGATTGAGAAGGAGGATTTTTAAGGAAAGGAATATTTATGGCAAGTGAGTGATGGATATTAGGTTTCATCTGAGAATTCTTGAGGGCTTAAGTATCTTGAGGGATTGATCTTACTGAGAATGTATACTGTGGAGGCTCAGCTAATCAAAAAGTTTCAAAAACAAGCCTGATAAAAAGGAGAGATTGATCAATTTCAGACAGAAAGATAAATTCAGAAAAAAGAGAGAAAGGAAAAAACAAACTATGATTCTACCTCCACTTGTGTTAAGAACAAGCTCCTCCTGAATTTTGGCTCTTGAAAAGTGGTGAGTTGGTGAAGAATAGACCAGATTGGGTAGGTATCAATAGTGTATTAAGGGATTTAGATGTCTCAATGGCAGACATGGGTGGTTGTTTGTAGACAGAAAAAATATTCACTCTGAGTTGCGCAGGTTTGAGGATCAACTCTAAAACTTGATATTTAATATCAGATTGAATTAAACTCTTGATGCAAAAGATTTCAGGGTCATTTTTTGACAAGGACCTCTTTTGTGATGGTGGTATCAATGGTGGATTCTTCTCACAAGAGGATTTTGTCAAATTTTGTGCAGAAATGAAAAGGTTTGTCTTGCTGTCACATCTTTTGAAGCTTCATGAAAAACTTTGGCAAGGAGTGGCATGGTAAATTAAAAGCTGCCTAATTCCAAATTTCATACTTTATTTGCATTCATCATGCCACTGGTTAACTGTTATCTTTACCTGTACAATATCCAGAATATTGACATCAACTCCAACCACCCAAATTTCATTACAAACACTGTGTGCTTGATGCAATGCACACACATCTTTCTTGATTGTGAAGAAACTAGAAGCCACATTTAACGGTTTGAATTCAACTACAAAAGTAAAACACAACCATCAGTAAACTATGTTGGATTTTTGGCGAAGAGAAAGAAGGAAGGGAATTAGTGAACAGACTCTGGGATACTCAAAAGATGGGGACTTTGTTTTATGAGGAGAACTGATGATTTTTATTGCTTGGACTAGGCTAAGTTTTTATAGACTAGTTACAAGTGGTTAATTTGTGGTTGAGAAATGAAAATGAATAAAGAGTAATTTGAATAAAAACTGAGAGGAGTATAATATGAGTACTTGGAAGAAATAACTAGTCAGGCCTTCTCAGTCTCTTTTAGTCAAGCTAGTATATTAATCAAGAAAAAACATATTACAAAAACCACAAATACTAAGAGGCGTTAATTCTAGTAATCAGTTTTTAATAATCAGAAAGTGAATCAGAAAAAAGAATAAACAATCATTAGAACTAAGAGTTGTAAATAAAAAAAAACTTAGTATAAAAAGCTGCATTCTAGTCTGAATCAAGTTGATTAAGAAGATGAATTTAAGGGATTGATTTTTGGTGTTTTTGGGAGGAACAGAAGAATGAAAACTCAACAAACTATTTTCAATTTCAAGGTTCAAACCAATTACCATTGTGCACTATGTGTCTTGTGTAACAAGGGGTCATAGATTAACCTGAATCATTAATACTAATAATAATAATAATAATAATAATAATAATAGGGGGTATCAAATATGACCAAATCCACCATTATCTAATCACCTGGTTTTGAAAATCCACCATTTTTAAAAACAATGGATATTAATACAAAATGATTCAAAATTCTCAATAAGTGAAATTTTATTTGAAAACTTAATCCACTGGTTTCAATTGTGGATTTGGTCATATTTGATACCCCCTAATAATAATAATAATAATAATAGGGGGTATCAAATATGACCAAATCCACAATTAAAACCAGTGAATTAGGATTTTCCACAAAATTTCACTTTTGAGAGGATGTTGTGAACCATTTTATATAGACTCTATCAATGGTTTTTTTTCAGTTGATTGCTTGGACTAGGCTATGTTTTTATAGACTAGTTACAAGTGGTTAATTTGTGGTTGAGGAATGAACATGAATAAAAAAGTAACTTGAATAAAAACTGAGAGGAGTATAATATGAGTACTTGGAAGAAATAACTAGTCAGGCCTTCTCAGTCTCTTTTAGTCAAGCTAGTATATTAATCAAGAAAAAGCATATTACAAAAACCACAAATACTAAGAGGTGTTAATTCTAGTAATTGGTTTTTAATGATCAGAAAGTGAATCAGAAAAAAGAATAAACAATCATTAGAACTAAGAGTTGTAAATACAAAAAACTTAGTATATAGTCTGAATCAAGTTGATTAAGAAGTTGGATTTAAGGGATTGATTTTTGGTGATTTTGGGAGGAACAGAAGAATGAAAACTCAACAATAATAATAATAATAATAATAATAGGGGGTATCAAATATGACCAAATCCACCATTATCTAATCAACTGGTTTTGATAATGCACCATTTCTAAAAACCATGGATATCAACATAAAATGGTTCAGAATTCTCAAGAGTGAAATTTTGTGGAAAATCCTAATTGACTGGTTTTAATTGTGGATTTGGTCATATTTGATACCCCCTAATAATGCTTAGATGTCACTCTCTCTCTCTGTTTTTGTGTGTATTACTCTGGTATATAATTCTCTCACCATTATTATCTCTTTTCAATGAATACCTTCACTTCAATTGAATGCAGCCCAAACATTTATTCATTTATCTCAAAGACCCATTCAAATATACCAAGAAAAAAAACAAGCACATTTCTGAGACAGGTAGAAATTGCAAAATTCAAAGCCATCTCTCTAAGATTTATCTCATTGATACCCTTACATCAGCTTACCAGAATTGGAAATACACAAATTTTAAAGTTTTTCTTTGTTGTCCTTTTGCATCCAAATCTCAAATGCTCTGAGCTAAAGGCATACCCTTTACTTATTCCTCATTTTCTCACTGGTATCAATTGTTAATGGGAAATTTGAATTCTTATTGGAAGGCCTCTTAAGGAGATCTGGCATGCTATGTACAAGTGTCAAGAAAACAAAAAACTGGGGAATGTTGAGGAACAGAACCAATTGTTCAGTATTGGTATTTATGCACTAGAATCAAAACAATGAGGACCTGAAGGTTTTTTTTCAGTCAGTGGAAAATAAAGAAGCAGTCAGACAATTGAGATCACAGTTGAGAAATGCCAAGCAACAAAACAATTTTTGAAGTATGTGTGTTCAAGCACTAGAATGACAAGAATAACCAGGTAAGCTTTTTTTCTTTCTTTCAGTTGGTGGAAAATAAAGAAGCAGCAGTGAGCAGATTGTTGGATTTTGTCAGGAGAAGTGGAAATTGGAAGTAGTGTAAAAAATAGTGTAGTGGACATGTGATTGCTCAATTGGCGGATTGGATGGATAGAATTCCCCCCTGGAATTTTGGTGATTGATAATCACCAGCCATCCTAGCAGGGCAGCATCAACACCGCCAGTAAAATCTTTCATGTGCACATCCTTGGAGCATTCAAGGCTATCATAATCTTCATCTTCATCCTCATCATGGTTGCTGTTGTTACCATCATGCTCCTTGCCCTCCTTGTCCTCATCATTTTCATCCACAGAATTATTGTATCAATTGTTCCGCATCTGGGATTACAGAAACCCATAGACTTGCTAGCAGAATTTCCAGATTGTGGGGATTTTGAGCTCTTCCCCTTATTCTAACTTAAGTTCTGGGATGTTATTTGGATAACTGTTTGTTTTGATTACTTTAATAATATTACGTGAAAAGAAGAGTTGTAGAACACAAAGGTTTTGCATTGAGGAGACTTAAATCTTGGCTACAAACACATATATTTGATAATCTGTAGAATACAAAGGGAACATTTTCAAACTTGTTTCTAAGACTAGAATCTTCAATTGAAGTGAAAACAAGAAAGATGAAAAAACAGATGAAAATGAAATGATTCTTTAACATAAGAATCAAAGGTTCCATGCTTGGAAAAGCATTTCCAACCACCCTGAGAATGTAGATTGCCTCTAAGGTTAGATTGGAATTGTATTACATGTTTGTCCTCCATACTCATACAGGAAAGGGTGTGCAGGGTTACATGGGTGTTGTCAACAGGTGGGGTGTGCAGCTACACAACCCTGGAAGGAAGGGTGTGTGTGTTACATGTGCTCTCTGCGCAAGCGGAGGGATCCTACTCCATTCAAAGACGGCTGTATATTAGCCTCTTCAGCTGGAGAAAGCCACTCTAGTTGAGGAGGCTGTCTAGCCTCTATGACTGGAGCAATTATTTAGCATCTTCAACCAGAGGAAATCCCACCAGTTGAACTAGAGGCTACACATCCTCTTCAACTGCAGTTTTATTCATGGGTCTTGGTTAAACGACACCTGGGAATTAGAGAAACAACTCCCAAAATTCCTGGACGTCCGTTAGACCACGCCTGGACCGCATTTTACGGTCCTCGGGAGGTCCAGGTCCTGGTTGGGAGTTGTTTCTTCCAAAACAACCCCTGGAAATACCAAACTTGGGAGTCGTATTTTTTGATAATTTTAATTATTGTTTTTTTCCTGAGTGGGTGTCAATTCTCCAAAATGACCACCGGAAATACAACAACTGGGAGTTTTTTTTTTGTAATTTTAATTAATTAAAACACTTATTTTTTCCTTTGTTGTTCCTTTGTTTTTTATTTGTCTTCTCTTTGTTTCTTGTTTGTTTTTTCCTTGTTTTTCCTTTGTTTTTTCTTTGTTTTTCCTACAATTTTAATAAGCATTGTTTTCTTCTTTTGAATCAAGTTCACCTCATCTTTCCAGAAAGACAAATTTGTGCAACCTTCTCAAGCCCCCTTTTCTTTCATTCCCTCCCCCAATCCCCAAAATTGGGGGCTATGCACTTGTAATAATCATGATAAAACAAGGGAAGTTCTCAGCTCAAAAAAAACTTGAGATAAATTACATATATAGTAAGTTGATTTTTTTTTGACTTGAATTTGATTTTTTTGACTTGAAAGAACTAAATAGAGCATTCAATTATCCCTGTGAGGTCCTCATATCTTTACATTAATAAGAACTGATAAGTATCCTGCACGTGTTGATACTTTAAAGGTGTTGCACCATCCAAAAACATTTTGTAAGGGTCACCTCATTGTGTCACAATTTATTACTTTATCCATTCCATTCCATGCTAGAATTCATTCCTATGGGGCTTGAGGAGAAGGGTGCACAAATTTGTCTTTCCAGAAAGATGAGGTGAACTTAATTCAAAAGAAAAAAAAAATGCTTATTAAAATTATAGGGAAAACAAAGAAAAAACAAAGAAAAAAACAAAGAAAAAAACAAAGAAAAAAACAAAGAAAAAAACAAAGAAAAAACAAAGAAAAAAAAAAGAAAAAAACAAAGAAAAAACAAAGAAAAAACAAAGAAAAAACAAAGAAAAAACAAAGAAAAAACAAAGAAAAAACAAAGAAAAAACAAAGAAAAAACAAAGAAAAAACAAAGAAAAAACAAAGAAAAAACAAAGAAAAAACAAAGAAAAAACAAAGAAAAAACAAAGAAAAAACAAAGAAAAAACAAAGAAAAAACAAAGAAAAAACAAAGAAAAAACAAAGAAAAAACAAAGAAAAAACAAAGAAAAAACAAAGAAAAAACAAAGAAAAAACAAAGAAAAAACAAAGAAAAAACAAAGAAAAAACAAAGAAAAAACAAAGAAAAAACAAAGAAAAAACAAAGAAAAAACAAAGAAAAAACAAAGAAAAAACAAAGAAAAAACAAAGAAAAAACAAAGAAAAAACAAAGAAAAAACAAAGAAAAAACAAAGAAAAAACAAAGAAAAAACAAAGAAAAAACAAAGAAAAAACAAAGAAAAAACAAAGAAAAAACAAAGAAAAAACAAAGAAAAAACAAAGAAAAAACAAAGAAAAAACAAAGAAAAAACAAAGAAAAAACAAAGAAAAAACAAAGAAAAAACAAAGAAAAAACAAAGAAAAAACAAAGAAAAAACAAAGAAAAAACAAAGAAAAAACAAAGAAAAAACAAAGAAAAAACAAAGAAAAAACAAAGAAAAAACAAAGAAAAAACAAAGAAAAAACAAAGAAAAAACAAAGAAAAAACAAAGAAAAAACAAAGAAAAAACAAAGAAAAAACAAAGAAAAAACAAAGAAAAAACACAGAAAAAACAAATTAGTGTTTTGATTAATTACAATTACAAAAAAAAAAAACTCCCAGTTGTTGTATTTCCGGTGGTCATTTTGGAGAATTGACGCCCACTCAGGCAAAAAAACAAGAATTAAAATTATCAAAAAACACGACTCCCAAGTTTGGTATTTCCGGGGGTCGTTTTGGAGAAACGACTGCCAACCAGGACCTGGACCTCCTGAGGACCGTGAAATGCGGTCCGGGCGTGGTCTAACGGACGTCCGGGAATTTTGGGAGTCGTTTCTCCAATTCCCGGGTGTTGTTTAACCAAGACCCTTATTTATTAGATCCCTCAGTATTCATCATTCATAAACTCACAACAAACATAACCAGACCCAAGTTCTTTTTTTTTTTTTTTTCTATGACAATAGGATTTCTTTTGACCACAAAATCTCAACTAGTCTATAAGGAAAAAGAATGTATATATAAAAAATAAAAAGACAGATGAGTTTTTGGAGAGACAAGTACAAAAACAATTTTTTTTTTTTTTGATTCAGCAGCTATAAAGTATTTCAATATATAGAGCTCAACATTTCACCAAAAGTCCAATATATAACAAAAATCTCTTGATGAAAGAAGCATTAAGAATTTGTGATAGGGATCAAGGACTTCTTGATCAAGTCTCTTAATTATTCACATCCATTCACAGCCAATTATCTCATCAACATCATCATTTTTGGACCATAAAATCATCGACAACGGATGTATATGATCAGAGGTCTATGTATGTACACAACACGTTGCAGACACCCCATCCAACATGTATTGATCTTAAACCTACTGAAACACAAAACATTCACACAAACACCAAAAAAAAAAAAAGGGACAGGAGAAGGAGATGATAAAACATATTTATTTAAAAAAAAGTAATTTTTTTTGTCTGTTACACGAGTAATAGTAGTAGTAGTGAGTAGTAATCGAAGATTAATTTACAAACACGCGCGCACATATTGAAAGATACAAAAAGAAGATCATGAGAACGGAAATACTATTTAGACAATGGACCCAGAAAAGAAAAGAAAAGAAAAAAAAGGAAAGACTAGAATGAGATGGAAGACGACGAAAGAAAAAAAGAAGGAGAGGGTGGATATGTATAGATGTCCAAGTCCAACAACAGCTGAACACGAGGAAAAACAGCAACAAGCTACACAAAGACGATAGACAGTAGTGAACGAGTAACGAAAAAGAGAGTTGTACAGGAAAAAGAAGTTGAGGGACGTTGGTGATCGAGGATGAAAGGTAAAGGGTTAAAGGAAGGAAGATACATAAAAAAAATGGGACTAACACAACCACAACTAAAAAAAACAACAACCATCCACATAAACAAACACATATATGCAGTTAGACGAAGAGACCAACAGGGAGACTCGAGACACCAGTTAATAATACAAGAGTTCTTTTATTCAACGTAATGGGTCCTGTCAAAAACAAAAAAAAAATGAGAGAAACAGAAAGGTGAGTAAGTGACCTGAGAACAAAGAGAAAAAAAGAAAGAAGGGGTCAAGAAGAGACGAACGATGCAAATGATTCCTTGACGGGAAGGAGGACCAGGTGAGGTAGCCGAAGAAGTGGAAGAAGAATCGGAAGAGAAGCGTTTGCGATCGAGCCAGTTTTTAATAGCCTTCTCGAGTTTAAGGTCGTCCTTAATGACGATTTGATCGGACAAAACCTGAGGAGTCTTTTGATCTTGAGTGAGGAGTTTTGCAGAAGACGCAAGAGATGAGGGGTCTTTGAGATCGAGAGAAGAGGAGGAAGAGGGGTGCGAAGAGTGGGAGGAGGAAGAGTCTGAGAACTCGGAAGCAGAAGGAGAGATGAAGAAAGAGGATGATTCGGAGCTGGTGAGAACATATGCTAAGCCTTGGAAACCTTCGGCCTTCAAAGCCACCGTAAACTTCTCCAAATAATAGACTCCATCGTCCGGATTTAAGCCACTACAGACACAACACACCATCAAACGTCAGTCAAAAGAAAGCTTGGGGTGAGAGTGGAAAGGGGGGAAGGAAGCCTACTGAAGATCCATCAAGACCTCCATTCGTTCTTTAACAGTGTAAGAAGAGCGGGTAGTAGGAGCAACCACCCCAAGACAAATCCCGCCTCCCATTTCTTTGCCCCGATGCATTCGATCCGGCCCTTCGTCTACCTTTTCCATCCGGCCTGACACTCCTGAACGTACTGCATCTTTCATCAATCGGTTTCTTTCAGTGATTATTGAGCCGGCGATGGCCCGTGGCTCATCTGCTAAGCGTTTGTTCCAGTCGTCAGCCTCTTTGGACCATTTCTTCACACCCGCTCCATCTTTATTCCCCCCCCCGAGCAAATAGACAAACAGAAAGTCAACAAAAAGAATATTGGATGAGGGAAGATCAAGACATACCGGCTCTTTTGAAGCATTCCTTGGCAAGATCGAAGCATTGCTTCCTACGCATGCTAAACTCAAGAGTTCTAGCCCGATAAGTTTGAGTGAGTTTCACAAGAGAAGGACTAGCTTTAGAGGTTGTAAGCTCGGGCAGAAGATGAACGGGCCTGAGCCGATTCATGGGCTTCTTCTTCTGTTGGCCTACAGACTCTTCTAAGGACGGGAACTCATCGGCAAAGGATCGCACTATGATTGGCTGTTGCTTTTGCTTGGTCGAATCTTGGCTCGTCATGGTCGTTTGTCCTTCTTCTTGAGTTAAATCTGGAATCTCGTGTAGGAAATCACACTTGCTTTCTCCTTTTAAACAATGTCCTTTCAACCTAAACAGAGAAGAAAGAAGAAGAAGAAAAAAATGGGTAAGTAAGTCAGACGTGTTTTCCTTTCTGTTTGAAAATAAAATAAAATTGGTGGCTTGCCAAAATCGACAGATTGCTTTTCCCACATCATGACTGAATTTGCAATCGGATCTGAGACAGCAACCCTGTAAATAAAATCGACTGAAATGAGTTGAAAAAAAAAGTCAGTCTTCCAAGACAGAGAGAGGGAGAAAGAAATAGAAAATTACCAAACGCGATGAGAAGTACTAGATTCAAAGGCGGATTCTTCAATAGAAGAAGGTTTCTGGGCACGTGGTTTGAGATCGGGGGTGAATCTAGGACTAGAGGGGATGGAAGGGGCGGGGCTGATAGGTTTTCGAACGGGACTAGGTTCACGTGAGGATGAAGGTTGACGAGGGGGACGATCGATAGAGAGCATATCGGGTTGATGACTAGATGGGATGCCGTGACGGTTGAGGAGCCAGTCGATAGCCTTGTTAGTATCGAAGCCAGTCTGACCAAGTGCTTCATCGATCAAAGCTTCCGAAACACCCGTACCAGCCAGAGTAGCGCAGAGTTCGTCGTAGGGAGACATCCAATATCTGTCCCCAAGGCCTTCTTCTTCGTGCTGTTCCTGGGGTGGATGATGGACGATCGTTGGGGGTTGAGAGCCGTCAGATTCGGAATGATCCCAGACGGTGAACTGAGCCATTTCCTCTGCCATCTCAGGACTGAGACCCCATTGGAGAGCGGTTGGACAGGATGGTTCGATCTTGTTCGAGTTGGGTAGTCCAGGGGATGATGAGTCGGTGATGATAGCCGAGAGTGGGGACTTTAATGGACTGGTAGTCGTTTGAAAGGGTAAGAAGAGCGCCAGACTGTTAGGGTCGGAAGATTGTTGGTTATAGTCTAGCTGTTGTTCGATCTGTAGCCTGGATTGAATCCTGGGTGATTCGTGTGGATTGGTTTGAATCTCTTTGAGCCATGGGTCTCTAGGGATCTCAGGGGTAGCCGGACGACTGTTTCGTGGGAAGTAGGGAGAGTTAGCCGATGGTGAGGATTGATGGATAGCCGATCTGGGCGAGTCGATGAAGAAGGAAGTCTGTGGAGAGAGTCGAGCTGAGTCTGGAGGTGGTGGGATGAGGGGTTGATGGTTGGTTGGTTGGTAGGGCATGGAGACCGCTCTGGAGAGGATTGGTTTGAATTCGAGGGCGGATGCATTGAGCCTATCGATAGCAGGAGGTGGTTGGAGGTTAAAAGAGGGTTGGATTGGTTTAGAGAGTGTGGGTTGGATGAACCTAGCCGAGAGGGGAGGGGTGTTAGGGGTGGATGAGGGGTGAGGGTTGGTTGAACGTGGTTGGAATCTAGATTTGCCAATGGTGATTCGTTGAGAGGATGAGCGAGTGAGGCTTGGTTGTTGGAAGGTGTTGAGGTTGTTATGATGGATATCCTGTCGATGTTGGTGAAGGATGGAAAGGATGAGTTGGTTGAGTTGAGGTTCGGGTAGTAAGCTGAGATGGGTGGTTGAGTTGGCTAGGAATGATTTGAGTCTCTCTGGTTTCTCATCCTCGTCATCGTTAGTATCGGTTAGGATGGATAAGATGGTGGGTATGAGCGTCTGATGGTTATTGTTGTTGTTAGAGTGGAGTGAATCGGATGAGGATGAGATGGGTGATGAGTTATTTGATGAGGATGAAGATGACGGTTGATGTTGATGGTGTTGTTGTTGTTGTTCGAGCTTGAGTATTGAAGAGATGAATGAGACCGTGTGAGGTAAGTGATGAGGAGGGTTGTGCATGTTTTCGGGGAAGAGAGTGAGTTTGTTAGTTAGTTAGTGGGAGGAAGTGGTTGGTGAAAGCTTGAAGGGGAGGAGGAGCTGTTGACCGAGGGTTTTTATAACCCAAAAAAACTTTGACTCAGTCTCTGCTGTGAACAAAGAAAGACCACCCTGCAAAGTCTCAGTCCGGTTGGCAAACCGACCAAAAAAAAAAAAAAAACCAACAACAACAACAACAACCCAAAAAAACTACCCACATTACAAAATCGTAGCCAGACCTCGATAAAACTTACATAACTCGGTTAACATGTTTCACATCCATCCAACCAAACCTCCTTCTCAATAGTCTCAACATGTTGCCCAAACCACGAACTAAAACTCACTCCCCTTTGCAAAGGATACCATCATGAGCAAACAAATCTTCCCAAGTTATATATTATAACTAACAACTGGTACTCTAGACAATCCAAGTTACTACAGAAGTATCAGCTCACTGCCTGCATAATTGGCTAGTTTTCCAACCTCAATTTCAAAATGACTTGATCCCAACTAATTTACATAATAATATACATAAACCCAAAATGTAATATAGACTCTCTGAATGACCAGTGCCACTTATTTAAACTGACTTAATCTCAATGGATCAACATACACTCTCTGGTGGCCAGTACCAGCCAGAAAACATATAACTCTAGTACCAACCACCAGAGAATGTATACACTCCCAGCTCTGGCCATACAGACTTCCAAGCTCTGACATGATCGGGGGGGTTCAAACTATCATAAGCCATATCTATGGCTCACTCTCCCTGCATGGGCCTTTGGATTGACCTATGGATAAAAACACACTAACAAACATTGGTTTGTTTATCTGCCAATTTGCAGCCCAAACCTTGCAGGTATGTGGCCCAAAAAATACCAATTTAGGTTGGTGTGTAGGACAAATACACCCAAAACCAGCTGGTGTGTGTGTAATTATCAAGCCCCCTTAAGCCTTGGTTTGTCTTACTTTGAGGGTTATTAAATCTAGGTATTAAGTTTCACCACTGTCAGCCCCCGTCTCTTATGTGATGCGGGGTTGAATGATAGATATGTAATAATACTGGTACAGTATTATTATCTATGTCTTTGGTCTCACTATAGCTGGTGAGGCCAGTGGAAATAAAGCTCAGATACACTAGAAAGTGTATGAGCTGGCACCCTAGGATTAACAAGGGAACGCAGGTATGTAATACCTCAGTGCTTAGATGCCTCAACTACTCTCTGAGAGTGGGAGAGGACTTCTAGTCACTTGAATAAGTATTCAGTGACTAGGAATAAGGTCCAGAAAGGGGTGAAAAAGTAGAGAAAAGGTTGATTGGATTATTATAAACCCCACTCACTGATTAATAGTAAGGTGGATGGGTTTGTATGGTAAACGGGGGGAAATTCCCTTTAGAAGGAAATCTCAGCCCATTTAAATATTACACAATATGTTATCCCCAATGTAATAGCTCAAAGAGTTTGTATTACATGGGGTAATTCAAGATAATAGTCTCCTTGTAGGAGACATAACCAAATTGTAATATCTAAGGGTAAATTCATGGAGAGATATTAATCTCTCCTTGAATTAGAATTTCTTAACATTAGTTAGTTTATTAAAAGGATAAATATTATATAAAATAAATACAAAAATTATGAGTCTTATGGGAATTGAACTTGTAAATTTAAGATAATTTACTTAGTTCAATTTATTCCCTTTTTATAAACACAAGTCCTTAACCATTGGGTTATGTGACTTGTATTATTTTGGAGACATGGGGGCTGATAGTCTCAATGTCTGACAACCACCTTCCATGCTATCTATTATTCTATTACCTGTTGTGAAACATCAGTTTTTGATCATGGGATTATCTCTTCTGTTCTTTGTAACTTTAGTTTTGGGCAAGAAAAAACCACAAACACTGTTGGGAGAAAGTTTATTATCAAGATTATGGTTATTTATTTTCTGTTCTACACAATTAATTACATTCACCAGTTTAATGTGGTATGTCTTAGTTTGTTTAGCCAAGGAATTTAAAAAAATTAAAAATTAAAATTAAAATAACTGATAAAGGTCCAGCCAACATGCCAGGTTTAATTTTTGTGTAATAGGCACACCAATCAAACAGGATGGAGTTTTCTCAATGGGCTGGATCAGTCCCTGCTGGATCCCTTGTCAACTGGTTACTTCCAGTCAATGGGGGGGATACCTCATCAACTGGGAGGGATCTCTTCCATTAAATGAGCTTTCATGAACTGGGAGGAGTCCCTCCCAGTCAACCAAGGATCTGGAAGGCTGGATACTATCCAGGCTTTTAAGAATACTCCCCCCCCCCCCCCCCCTGGGTATGAAACTCTCTGATGTTCCAAGTTCAATTTGTGTGCCTGTTTCACACCAATTGAACCTGGCTTGTTGTCTGGCACACCAATGCTAGCCAAGGTTGGCTGGCACACCAATTCTAGCCAAGGTTGGCTAGAAATTTGGTGTGCAGGCCATACACACCAAATCTGGCTGGCTTTTGTTGTAGAAAACTAGGGCTAGTGTGACCCAGTGGTGTGCTTTTATCATATCAAGGCCTGGTTCCCTTGGGTTTATCTTTCATCAGTTGATACAAACCAAGTTTAAATAGGTTTGGTGCATCCCAGTTTAACTGTGATAACCTTAACACAGCCAATTATTCTGGCAGTGAGCTTGCATTGATTCAGAATCCAACTGATTGGTTTTGACTAACTTATGAGAAAAAGGGTTATCACAAGGTTTTTATCCTCCCAAGATTGGAATCATCCAAGAAAGATGTCTGCTCAATGATTTTGATTAAATGATTGAAATACACCCATGTCATCTATTGTCAAGCACCACATTCTGACAGCTCACTCCTGATTCCACACAACAACTATTAATCCCAAAGACTTAAAAAAATCATGCCCAGTAGTTGTAGTAGTAGATTGATTATATATGATTCCAATTTCTTCTCTGGGATGACTGGAACTTGCTGCAAGTGTGAGTTCAACAGTAAATGTGTAATCATCAATCATACCACAAATCTTGATTAACCACTGTGGAGTAATGAAATCTCAGGTGCACTAGCAACACATCAACTTCCTCTAGGAATACAGACCTCCAGCATAGAATTGTTACCTGCAAGCACTGCAGAGATTAACTGCTTGGAGAAGGCTGTCTCAGCAGTCTCAGCAATTGTGAGACAGACTTTGTCCAACAAGTTATGCATAATGCTGGGCTTGAATTGCAGAACTTGCCAGACAGAACATGTCAAACAACTGTTTGGATAGTCTTGTCTAAGAAATTATGCCAGTGAAGGTGTTGTATAATAATAAATCTCACCCAGGACGCAACTACACCTGGTATACTAGCTGGGGTCTTCAAAATTAAAATCATAAACGACATTGGCTGGGATTATGTAACCTCTAAAGCTATTTATGATTTTATGTTTATGCATTTATGGTTTCAATTTTGAAGACCACTACAATAGATTTTGAGATGGCTTACTGGTGATACTTTCAGTCAGGCCAACGGCAATGGTTAAGGTTATCAAATGGAAAATGGAAAGAAAAAAAAATATCATTGTATTTCACGCAATCTAATACCCAGTATTAACCAACATATTTTGTTCTTTTTGTTTGATATCTTGAGGAAACCCACAAGCAATTTTATTCAATCTGTTTTCCTGGAAAGATGGAAAATCTGTGATGCCATCGGCTAAGGTGCGTAAATATTGTTTTAGTTTGCGAGGCATTGAGATGGTCAAAAGAAGTCAAGGAAGTTAGGCACAGGCAGAGTTTCATTTAACCAATGATTGATTCATCAAGACAGTGCCAGGATTCCAAAGAGGGGCCGATGAGGTTGGTAATATGGCTCTGCTAGGTTTATCTAAATCGTGGTGACCATGAGATTTGTTGAGGTAAGTAGAGCTTTGATAACGGCTAGATAAGTTCAAGGTCGCTCAAGATTTAAGGTGGTACGCAAGGGCTTGTTCACTTCTCCCCCATGTTCGGTAAGTCGATCATTTTGGCGGGGTTTGAATAATCAGGAAACATCGCCTGGAACGTCTTGTTTGAACTTTCACATTGAAGGAAAACCGAATTCCGAATAAACCTCATGACAGAAATTTGAGACAAAAAAACAAAAAAACAAAAAAACACAACACCGACGAATTATGTGCGTGTGAAGTCCTGGCACACTCCTTGCGCATTTCGGAGGTGGTACACAAAGCTCCAGTAGCAACGTCTTCCGAAACCATAAAAGAGAGCAATCCAGTTAATCTATCGGATCGTGAAAAAAAATCAGTTCAAATGTTTGTAGCCTTCTATGAATGGGGGAAGATGGAATACATCGTTGAGACCCCCCACGCTGGGTTCCCTGGACAAGAGATCGACGCAAGTAGTAAGAGTAAAGAGATGAGAATTAGTCTATGATTGCCAAGATATTGGTTGGGTAGAAAATGCTAACATGAATCTGGATGATAATCGCTCATACTAGTACATATCCTAGCGCCAGCCTGGAAGCGACCAGAGGGAGTTATCATCACAATTGCTGGAGGCCTGAACGGATCTGCAGTGGAATTGTATGAGTGTCAAAGTCCTTCCCATTTGCTTTGGGCGAATTTATGAACATATGGAATCTTAAGAGCCTTACATTCAGGTGGAAAGGTCACGGTGCCCCAAACTATATCGGCAGCATAGTAACAGCAAGTACGCTCAGCAAGAAAACGCCAAGAGGTCCCAGAGAGAGAAAAAAACATTGATAGAATGATGAAGTGGTCCTCAATTTACATTCCCCGCCCACGTAGGGAGTATCGGGTGGACCACGGATGATATAATGCCATTCCAGAATATTGGTATCTTTAGGGCGAGCGATGATGAACGGTGGAGGGGATTTAGTAATTTCGGCATGCTCCTAGGACCCCATCGAAAGCAGTAAGAAAAAAAGTTGGAAAGGTGGGGTTGTTCTGAAGCCGTGGATACGTTTCCACATTCGGGGAGGATCCTCAACTCACTTTCATCAATCGTTTCTGCGCTTGTTTGGATGCCATCGTAGTCGCAAGCGGAGAGTATGCTGACATTCAAGGACGCGGGTAGACATGGAGCTTTTACAATTTTAAAAGGGGGGATAACAATTGCATAAATGCGCCGCAGTCGAAATAATAGATATCCAATTCAAATCTCATCACTTTCGTCGAATTTTGGGAAGGAGGAATTGGGATACAAACAAATATTACACACATCCACCAAAGCAATAACTAAGCACGCAAGAATTTCTGAGCGGATTTGAAACATGGTCCGGCTGATCACCCACAACTTACTTGCTTGCAACGCCAAGACCTGCTCCGCCCCGACGAACTTCCCGCTCCGGTTCGAGGAGGTCCAACGGGTGGAAATCAAGGAGGCCGAGCTCAACAAAGAGTTCATCAAGGGTTTCCTCAACAAGCTCGACTTTGACGCCCTCCTCTACGCCTCACGAGCTGTTCAGTCTTTTACTCCCTTGCAACTCACTTCTTTTCCAGGCCTGTTTAGTTGCTGATTCTTGTTCGTTGCTGCGTTTGTTTATAGCTCGGTGATGCCGCTCTCCCTGATTCGTTACCACTAGAGTCGCTCCAAAGTCCAGACGAAATCCCCGACGAAGTCTATGCGGCCCTGCATCACGCATTGCTCGAGGTATTACTTCATCCAATCTATCCACCTATTCTCGAATTGTAGGGTGGAACAACGTGCGGCTGCTCATTCACAGCTATTTTTATCTCTCTCGAAACTCGTACCCGATGCATCCATCCAACGAGTGAATTTAGATCCATGTCCAAGAGGGCAACATGGTCTGTCCATCATGTGGACACATCTTTGTCATCAAGGATGGAATACCAAATATGGTGTGTACTTGGACTTGACTGCGCTCCCGGTCTATCGACCCGATGATTTAGATACATTGTGGTGCCTGACAGATCAACTTCTGACTAATCATCCTATGTTCCTAGCTATTGGCAGAGCACGAAATCAAGACCTAAAATCACCATCCCTTCCACCTCGCCTTTCGACTTTTGACAAGCCAAGTTGAACTATAAACAGGTAGATCGTGTGTACATATCTCTGTCGCCCGATACCGAGCGGAACTGCATTTTGAGATAGTATTGCCGACGCCGAAGGGGCTAGATGGTTCTGAAGAACCTAAATGGTATAAGGACAAAGAATGGAGTTGGGGCTATTTGGTGCCGGTGCAGCGAATCTTGGCCGGTCTTTCATGACGTGGCTCTCGCACAGCAGAGGAATTTGGGCTATCTGGTAGTTCTCTCTTACGAGACGTTGGGACGATCGGGTGGCGGCCTCGGTCTTCGGCCCGACGCTTGGAGAGCGAACATGAGTTCATCTTCTTAGCGCAGCGTCTACAGAGCTTCAGCTTAACCTCGGCCAGCTTTCGTGTGCCGTGTTCGAGGTAACCGAACGAGGTTTGGAGCTCTTGCAGCGGCACTTTGGAAGCTGAGGGCTCGATCAGTACCGAGTCCCTTCCGAACTCTTCCAATGGGATGAACGAGCGTTGAACCTCGAAGTCCGCAAAGGCTCCCAGGGGGTTCGGTTTCCTCGAGAGAAGCCGGGGTGGGGTTTTCGGGCTCAGCTCGTGGTGGACACATCGCAGATTGGCACAGGTGAAGTGCCCCTTGCCATCGACTACTTCATTGGCCGTCCTCCATCGCATCGCCACCTATAGAAGCACCCAAAAGAGAGAAGCAGATGATCTGTCAAAATTTGGAGCCTCTGATTCAAAGCAGGGCAGTGTAATTTTCGAGTGGAGAATATACTTGCTTTTCCCTCTTTCCATCGAGACAGGTCGCAAACCGCAAGTTCCTTGAACAGTTGGTCGTAGGTCTTTTTTGCCAAAGCGTCCTCCCAACTCAAGTTCTGTTCATCGCAATCACGAATAAACCTGAGGTAAACGATGAAAGATCCCCAGTAGTGAGACAGATCATTGGGAAGTCAGTGTTGAGTCCGGGAAAGACCATCGGCCAGCCAATTAGAGAAGAAGGGGGGGCGACTGACTGGTGTCTTTCGATCAAGATATCCAGCTCGGTCTTGGAAATTGGTAAGGTGGGTGGTGTTCTCCCGTAGAAACTGTGTAAATATTCCCAGTCAGCGAGTCAATAGAAATAGCGGAGAGGAAGTGATTGATTTACTTACTTCTTGGATCGATGTCTGACTGCAGCCGATGACTCAGGCATTCTCAAGTTTTAGTTCTAGGTGTGTGGTGTTGGTTGGTGTAAAATTCTAGTTCCTGGTTGGTAATTGGGAAAACAGCCTTTGAGGGTGACCTTCTCGGACAAGGAAGCATTGGCTGAGGATGACAATCGGGCGGGCCAGCCCGAGGGGCATCTGCGGGCCGCCATCAGTTCCGCTCGTTGGCGAAACTTGGCGTTCATAGTAACATGAACATTTTGATTAGCCCCCAAGGTCGATGGCAACCCTGACTGGATTCAATTCTGCTTATCAAAACTGTCAAGCAAATCAAATTCATCTATGATTACCGCACGTTGGTCTTACCCTCTTTGATCAGGTTCATCTTGGGTCACAAACATGGCTGACCTGTCTCCTTTTCCGCTGCTTATTGATGCGAATACGTTGTTAGCTCGAGGACACGCTTGCTGTTATATCATATATTCATCCCAATCGAGATCGAACCCAAACTATCTAAGCCAGCCTCTTCTGCCGCCTCTGGAGACTGCCCTTTCTACGCTTCCCCCGTACTCATCACAATCTCTGCCCATTTCATCACTTACACACAGATAAGCTCAGTCTCCCAGCGTAAAATCAACTCCCAGGGTCAGAGATGATTAGTCTGCGGACAGAAATCAGCGAGCCGGTGTATGGCTTCCACCCATCCCTGAGGACGACAGTGACGATGAGGTCGGGCGAGCGCGAGGACCTAGAAAATTGTGCGGTTGGACTAGTCTACGCGGCGATTCCGGGGACAGTGATCGTGGATCGGTACCAGTTACGGGCACTTTATGGGGAAGGCCGCCTGAGCGAGCCAACGGTGGCCCCGACTGGCCCGCTCGACCTGCTCGTTTGGGCAGACCCTGACCTGGAGGGGCCAGCCTCTCGGCCGGATCCGCCTCAGCCTGGCGGGCTCATGGTCCCGCTGCCCCTGGATCTCCCCTCCGATTACTCCCTGCTCATCCCCCTCCATCTCCGCTACCTCCCTCCCATTCTTGATGCCAACACAGAACCGCTCCTCATAAGGGAAGTCCTCATTGAGCCCCCCTTGCTCGTCAAGTGGTGCAACCAATCCAGTCAGCCATCTTGCCTCTTTTATCTCAGCCCCAGCTAGATACTGAGCAACCATTCTTTCCCTTCTAGCTGCTACCACCTCAGAACCGACTCTTCCTGCGATCAGCCCAGCCACGATAAGACTCCTCAACGACACTTTTTCCACCCCCCTTCGGCCCCTCCAAGCCCTCCCCACAGTAGACTCCCATCCGTCCACGCCCATCCGCCTGTCCGTGCCTGTTGGCGTTCAAGACGACGAACTGCTGGTCCACATTGTCACCGCCGTCACTGTATGGATGGGATTTGCTTGGATCTGCTCCTGTCTCATCTCCAAGCATGGTATTACCAAAAACATCGACCCTCTTCTGGCTCCCAAAGCTACCGACTCGCATTATTAAACATCCCTACCTTTCACCTCATTTACTGCCAAAGTTTGCGGGGTAATGTATAGAAATCGCGGAATAGACAGGCTCACCTTATAGACCTCCTACATTCTGCCCCTCCTATAATCTTATGTGTATTGCCACCCTTGAAAGAAGAAAGTAAAAACGCATTTCTGGTGCTTATAAACCAATACCTGCTTTGAACACGTGGACACATGGAGCTCAGGTTCATCGGGAGTGTATGTGAATCAAGTCAGTGATAAACAAGTAATGAAACTATTATTTGTATTGCTCAAAGGGGAATGAAAACTGAAACTAAAACAAGAACTAATTTTAGACCATAACTCATGGAAACTTCAGAAGAGAGAAAGAAACCTGTTGTACTGGCTACAGCTGGAATGTAGCAACAATGGCAGGAAAAAAGTCGGGATCTAGAGTATAAAAGTAAATGATAAAAAAACACCTAATGATAATTACTAAAGACCAAAACCAGACTGAAGAAATAACATGATCAGAAAGAATGACTAGATAAAAAAAATGAAACTTGTTGTACCACTTTATGAACAAAGATTTATGAATAAGTTATGAAGAGTATAGGGATAAGGATCTAAAATTGAGAGATTGCTGAAGACAGCTAAAATGAAAATAGGTCAGAGACGACAAGCAACGAACAGTGGAAGAATAAGAATAAGAAAGAAACAACCAACTTATGAGAATTTATGAGGTTCTAGTTTTATAGAGTATAGTCAAGTCAATTTGGTTGATAGAGTGTGTAGAGAAGAGTGTGAGAAGGAGATAGAAAGTAAGAAAGAAAGAGAAAGACGTAGGTGTAGAGTATATATGATGAATGATTCAGAATGAAGGAGTAGGGGAGTAGAAGAGATTAAGTCAATGAATAAGGATTGGGAGATAGAGGAGAGAAGAGATAGTTGCAAGTTTAATAGAGATAAGGATGAGAGATAAGAGTTTTTTTAATGAGGAAGAAGGGATGTCGACGAGAATGGAAAAAGGAAAAAGAAGAGATAAAGAAATAAGGAAGTGAGATAAAGCGTCAATGTGATGTTAATTAATTTAATAATGATTTCATTGATGATTGTTTTAATGACATCATAGGTGGCATGAAAGCGCAGGGGGTTACTGAAAATAATGGTGGCTAAGGTAAATATTGTAGAATTTCAACAGTAAACAAAAGATTGATTAGTCTAATCAGAAGCAGAGGAATGAGACATGTGAAAAGGAATAGAAAAGTCTGAGAAGAATAGGAAGAAGTAAAAAAAATTGAGAAGAGCAATAATAATTTGCCACCAAGAGATTAATAAAATTATATTAGAAAAACAATTAAAATAAGCTAAAGGGATAAAAAGAAAACACCAAGAGAAAAAAAAAAAGAACAAGAGGAAAGATGCTCACCCAGCATTTGCATGAAAAACTTGAGTATGACTGTTTTTGAGTTCAAGTTCTCACCAAATTTTGATGAGAGCCAATTCTGTGAGTCTGCGCCTCTAGGAACAGGGCCTACTGGTTATGTTTCAAGAAGGAAGAGATATAACTACTTGAAAGAAAAAAGAAAGAGGTTGTTTGATCTTTTTATTTGTCAACAAGATGTGAGGATGTGTCATGAGCCGTATTGCGGGCCTGCCCGCACCAAAGCCCGCACCACATGTAGATAGTCTATCACGTACATGTCACAGACAGACCACTATATAGTCTGTCAGGACGAGGATCCACATCTCTTCCTCATCCTGCAATCTACATTATAGGATCCCGAAACCCCAGAAACCCCAGAACCCCAGAGCCTTCCTCTCCACAGATCAGACCATAACATATTGCAGGATCTAACACTACGGAGACAAAGGCAAGAAACCAACACCCAGACACCTGAACAAAAACCAGACAGACAACCCGAACGATCCCAACCCCACCCGCACCCAAAAGATGGATGAAGTAGAGCAACTCCGACAACAGCTTGAGGAGATGACTCAAGCAAGGGAGAACGAACGATCCTGCCAAAGAGCGGCCGAAGCACAACGGGACCAACCATCCCGACCAAATGGTTCCACCCCAACCCGCGGACCAAAGATCGCATGTCCCGACAAGTTCGATGGTGAACGCGGGACAAAGGCAGAAACGTTCGCCCGCCAAGTGGCGATTTATACATTGGTCAACAGTGCCATGTTCCCTGACAACAGGACAAAGCTGTTATTCGCCGCGTCCTACCTTACTGGACCCGCCGCCGTGTGGTCCGCCCCGTACATCGACCTAGTCACGGAAGGAGCGGACTTCTCGTATGACGGGTGGACGAAGGATTTTGGAACGATGTATTTCGACTCCGAGAAGAAAGGGAAGGCGGAAAGGGCGTTACGAACGCTACGACAGACAAGGACAGTGGCCGACTACACCCACACATTCCTCACCCACGCTACTGCCACCGGATGGGAGGTCCCGACCCTCATCAGCCAATACCGACAGGGCTTAAAACGGGACATTCGAACGGCACTAGTGCTGGCCCGCACCACTTTCACCACTGTCAATGAGGCAGCGGGTCTAGCCATGGAGCTTGATTCGGAGATGCACGGAGCGGAAACGACCACTGGAATTGCGAAGACCCAGCCAGATCCCGACGCCATGGACACATCTGCGATCAGCGGCCGATTGTCCGAGGATGAGAAGGCCCGCATGATGCGGGAAGGACTTTGCTTCCGCTGCGGGACGCGAGGACATATCTCTCGGGAGTGTCCTGTCAGCTTGCTACTATGACAGAGCAACCTGTCACAAGTTTACCACAAAATTATTATAAAAAATATAGAATATCAAATAATATGTAGAATATTATTTGATATTCTGAATCTACACTAAATTTAACCTAGGGTACCTCACTCACAGGTACCCCTAATTCCCACTCCTTCACTATGTAAACTAGCAAAGAAGAATTAGCAAGTACCTTTTAAATAAAAAAGTACTTGCCGTAATTAAATGCTTATATATACATATACATATGCTTAAACCCCATTTCCAGTCACGGAAATGAGGTGTTGTGTAAATTAGGAGAGATAGTGCAAATACACCGTGTTTTACTCAAACCCCGCGTACCGCAGTCCGCAGAACTTGAAGTTCAACCCGCGTGTCTGAAAGCCCGCGCCAAAGTTGGGATACAAGCCCCCGCGCAAGCAGTAAGCCCCTTACAGACTCTCAGCTTGGCACGCGGACTCCACAGTCACTCAGGTACACCCAAATCAGTAAAAACACGCCCCAGTGACCTCATTACACATGTTATATATGTAATAAAGGTTACTGGGGGATTAAATAATTAATTATACTAGATTGTATTATTATTTATACATATAAGTAAAATATACTGACTGAACAAACAGTACAAACAATACTGTGGCTTATTATAAAATACAAATAAGCCACTAGTATTACATCTATAACAAACAGTACTAATGTACTACAGACTGTAAGTCAATATAAATAAATAAATAATAATATAATACACTAATAAAATCAATTGGTGACGTATATTCAAAGCAGGGGCTTCTGAAGCGTCACCAAGAAAACAAAAATGGCCAAAATGTGGTCCAAAGATCCCACAAGTTGGCCAATAATAACTACAGGGTCCCCAGGGGGAACTCAAGACTATTTAAGGAGCTCTCCAACCGCCCAAAGAAGGCTCCTCATGCTTCCCAATACCCACTAACAACCTTACCCACTTCTTATTAGATATATACATCTTTATAACACAGTCTGGTAAGCTTCTTAGTAGTTATTCTTTAGCCCTGTCTTCCCCAACAACTTCACAGTGCCCATCAAGCTCGACCATCCATCCATCCAAGCGCTTCAAACTGTCCAGTTTCACCCAGAATATCCCCAAGATCCCTCTAGGTTTATTACTAGTAAGTAATAACCCTTTTCTTGAAGATATTCCCCCATTTCCATCCCTGGGATTAAACCACCCCTGTTCCAACAGGCCCCAGTGTTCCAGGTACCTAAATCCTCTGCATTTATTTGTAAGATACCTTAGAGGGATCTAAACCACCCCTGATTTATCAGGCCCCTCTGGTTTTTAATTATATTAAATTTATTTAATATAATTATTAACCTATTTTTCTCTCAATTTTTACGTCACAATTCCCCCATATCTTTTGGGAATTGTAACATTGTACCTTACCCAGAGTGAATATACTCTTTCCATAAATTCTTGCACCACCTGTAGCTAGAAGGACTTGTCCTTGGCATCAGGGAGGCTGACATGTCCAAACAAGAAAGGGAAAGGACGGACACCCGCCTCAGTCTCTGCACTCGAGGACCAGATCCGACAGCTAGCCGATGGATTGGCGGCGCTCAAAACGGAGGGGCAGACGGACAAGGTGAACAGGGGACGAGCCAATAAGTCAAAAAATGGAGACGCTCGGGAATGAAGGTTGTGCCCTTCCCGAGCGTAGCGGAGTTGTCATGCAGTATTGGTGCTAGTCAGACATTACATGTAAATGAAATTGATCCCCGATGTTTCCTTTCATGCACCATCACAACTCCCAGAGCCACACCCCAAAGCCCCTATCCCCCCCTATCCTTCCTCATAGACTCCGGAGCAACCCACGACGTTCTGAGTGAATCGTACGCATCCCGATGGGGACTCCTCGAGGCCGCTTCGGCCTCGGGGCGAACCATCTTCGGATTTGACGGGTCCGCAAGCAGAGCAACCCATGAGATAGACCTAATGTTGAACGACGAACCCCGCCCGTCCCGATTCATCATTACACGACTGAAAGACTCGTATGATGGGATCCTAGGGATGCCCTGGATCCACTGATATGGACACCGAATCAATTGGACGAACCGTACCCTATGGACCCCAGACATTGCGGCCGCTTCGGCGGTTTCGTCTATTCCGAAAAACACCCCAACCGGCGAGTTGGGGAAAGCTAGGAAGATTGACGAGGGGGTGTGTGTTTTGAACACAATAACGCCCCCGCAATGTGAGTTCGACATCCCTATCCCCCACATCATTCCCGAAACGGCTGGCAAGCTTGTACACCCTGTAGATAGACCCCAGAACCCCACATGGAATCCCGAAACCCGACACCCCAACCACGTACCCGATGAAACCGTATCCAACCAAACTTGTGCTACTGCGGCAGCAGTATCGTCCTACCCGCCAACATCCCCACAGAAGGTCGAAAGGCCCATGGGGAAAGCTAGGATTAGTGACAAGGGGGTGTGTGCTTGCAGCACAATAACGCCCCCGCAATGTGAGTTTGACAACCCCCCACCCCATACTTTACTGCCCGAGACAGCTGGCAAGCTTGTACGCCTTGTAGATAGATTCGCAAGCCCCGCCAGGAACCCCAAGACTCGACACTCTGACCAGGTACCCGATGAAATTATTGCTGCTGCCAAGGCAGTATCGTCCTCTCCGCCAACATCCCCGCATACGGTCTATAGGCCCATGGGGAAAGCTAGGATTAGTGACGAGGGGGTGTGTGCTGTTAGCACAATAACACCCCTGCAATGTGAGTCTGATAGATCTCCCCCGCTTTTAAATCCCGAAACAGCTGGCAAGCCTCTTTCCCCCCTAGGACATACCCCTGCAGTGATCAGCACGGCCAAAACATCGTGGTCGACATTGGCCCGATTGGCAGCAAAAGGGAAAGCCACGACTGCGGAGCGGACCGCGGAAGAACTAGTACCGCGGTACTACCACCGAAACCTTGACATGTTCCGGAAATCAAGCGCCATGAGACTTCCCCCGCAAAGAAAGTATGACTTCCGCGTAGATCTGATCCCAGGAGCCACCCCACAAGCCGGAAGAATCATCCCGCTATCCCCAGCAGAGAACCAGGCACTTGATATTATGATTGCCGAAGGACTGACGAAGCGGGACCATTTGACGGACCACATCCCCGTGGGCGGCACCAGTGCTATTCACTGGAAAGAAGGACGGAAACCTGTGACCCTGCTTTGACTACAGGAGACTCAACGCGGTAACGGTGAAGAACAAATACCCGCTCCCACTGACAATGGACTTAGTTGACAGCCTTTTGGATGCGGACACATTCACAAAGCTCGACCTCCGCAACGCATATGGAAACCTCAGAGTTGCGGAAGGCGACGAAGATAAGCTGGCTTTCATCTGCAGGGCAGTTCAATTTGCCCCGCTTACCATGCCCTGGGCGTTGATAAACGCACGCCACTTTTTTTTGGCGTGCGGGGCCTACACGTCAAAAAAAATTGGCGTGTAGGGTCTACACGCCAAAAAAATTGGCGTGTGAGACCCACACGCCAAAAATGGCGTGTGGTTCCCACACGCCAATTTTTTTGGCGTGTGGGCCCCGCACGCCAATTTTTTTGGCGTGCGGGTCCCCCCTCGCTCACTTCGAATGGGAGGGCCCATTCAATTACGTGAGCGGGCCGGCTGACGAGGTTATACAACCTCGTCAGCCGGGAGGACTCCTCCCGGACGGGCTGTATAACCTGGGCCAGGAGGAGTCCTCCTGGCTGACAGGCTGCATAGCTGCGGCCGGGAGGACTTCCTCCCGGCCGACGAGGTTATACAACCTCGTCAGCCAGGAGGAAGTCCTCCTGGCTGACGAGGCTGTATAGCCTCGTTGGCCGGGAGGACTTCCTCCTGGCTGACGAGGTTGTATAACTCGTCACCGGGAGGAAGTCCTCCCGCGACAAGAAAACCTCGTCAGGGAGGACTCCTCCTGGCCGACGAGGTTGTATAACCTCGTCGGCCGGGAGGAAGTCCTCCCGGCCGACGGAAGCGGCCGGCCCGCTCACGTAATCGGCCTCCCATTCGTATGAGCGGGATCTTGGTGTGTGGGAGCCGCACGCCAAAAAATTGGTGTGTGGGAGCACGCCAATGTTTGGCGTGCGCTCCCACACGCAAGTTTGGCGTGTGGGACCACGCCAAACAATTGGCGTGGCCCACACGCCATGGCGTGTGGGTCTCAAACGTGTAGACCAACGCCACTTTTTTTTGGCGTGTAGGCCCCGCAGCCAAAAAAAATGTGCGGGTTGGCGTTGGCGTGCGTTTAATGCCCTTTCAAGGCCGGAACTTCCAATACTTCATGCAAGACATGGAATACCTAGGACATTATTGATATCATGCAACCGGAAGCACCAATCAGAATGGAATTTTCCCGGAAGTGGAATACGGATTATTGATATCAAAGGTGAATGGACAAGCAGTAACCGACTGGCCCGCACCAAAGAATGTCACCGAACTTCAACGATTCATTGGGTTTGCTAATTTTTACCGCCGATTCATCGACCATTTCTCAGGAAAGACCAGACCACTCCACAACCTGACAAGAGTAGAGACCCCCTTTGTGTGGGACGCCAAGTGCAACTCTGCATTTGAATCCCTCAAAACCGCCTTCACATCCGCCCCGATCCTGAAAATTGCGGACCCGTACAAACCGTTTGTCCTAGAATGTGATTGCTCCGATTTCGCGCTCGGAGCGGTACTGTCCCAGGTTTGCACCAAGGACCAGGAACTTCACCCAGTAGCTTACCTGTCCCGATCCCTTGTACAGGCGGAACGCAACTATGAGATCTTTGACAAAGAGTTACTGGCTATTGTGGCTGCCTTCAAAGAGTGGCGGCAATACTTGGAGGGGAACCCACACCGTTTGACGGCAATTGTATACACCAATCACCGTAATTTGGAAAGCTTCATGACAACCAAGCAGCTCACGAGAAGACAGGCAAGATGGGCGGAGACCATGGGATGTTTTGACTTCGAGATCATATTCCGACCAGGACGCCAATCGACAAAACCCGACACCCTATCCCGCAGACCGGACCTCGCCCCAGCACCGGGAGAAAAGCTGACCTTTGGTCAGCTTTTAAAGCCAGGTAACATCACCGAGCGGACTTTTGAAGAGATTGCGGAATGTGTGGAATTGGACAGCTGGTTTATGGACGAATCAATTCAAATGGATGATGGGGAACATTGGTTTGAGGTGGACGTGATGGGGACTGATTTGGAAAATGCGGGAACGGACGACCTAGTGTTGTCTGACGCCGAAATCATTGCCATGATTAGAGAACTGACCCCACATGACCCAAAACTGGCTGACTGGATTAAGCTGTTACAGAAACCGACAGGGGACCACAACAGGTATGCAGAAGCCGACGGGGTACTTTATGACAAGGGACGGATAGTGGTACCAGCGGACTCGGCATTGCGAACGACAATCCTCAAAAGTCGACACGACACAAAGTCCGCAGGCCACCCAGGCAGATCCCGCACGTTGGCATTAGTACGGAGAAGTTTTGTGTGGAGTGGAATGAAGAGATTTGTAAACCAGTACGTAGACGGATGTGATTCATGCCAAAGAGTCAAATCTAGCACTCGACGGCCGTTCGGAACATTAGAACCCCTCCCAATCCCCGCAGGCCCGTGGACGGACATTAGCTATGATTTGATCACTGATCTCCCTGAATCCCGCTTGAGCGACAGCATACTAACAGTAGTAGACCGGCTGACCAAGATGGCCCACTTCATCCCATGCAAGAAAACCATGAACGCGGAACAACTAGCGGAACTGATGGCAGAACACGTATGGAAACTCCATGGAACCCCCAAGACAATTATCTCAGACCGGGGAAGTATTTTTATCTCCCAAATCACACGTGAATTGAGCTCCCGCATGGGGATTAGACTACAGCCATCCACAGCGTACCACCCAAGGACAGATGGACAATCCAAAATCGCCAACAAGGCAGTCGAGCAATACCTGCGGCACTTTGTTTGCTACCAACAGAACGATTGGGCCCCACTCCTCCCAATGGCCGAATTTGCTTACAACAGCAACGACCACACCTCGACAGGAGTTTCCCCGTTCAAAGCCAACTACGGGTTCAACCCGGCATATAGCGGAACCCCCTCAACAGAACAATGCATCCCCGCAGTAGAGGAACGACTCCGCAAACTTGCGGAGGTCCAAGGAGAACTCAAGCATTGCTTAGAAGAGGCGCAAGAAACAATGAAAGGCCAATTTGACAGGAAAACAAGGGAAACACCGGAATGGGACGTGGGGGCCGAAGTATGGCTAGACGGACGCAACATTTCAACGACCCGCCCCAGCCCAAAATTGGAACATAGATGGCTGGGACCTTTCTCTATCTGTAAAAGAATCTCAAGATCCGCGTATAAGCCAACACTCCCTATATCCATGCGGGGGGTACACCCCGTATTTCACATATCAATACTCCGCAAACACAGACCCAACGAAATTGCGGAACGACAAAGGGAAGACCCGAAACCAATTACAGCGGATGGCGGGGACGAGTGGGAAGTCGAAGAGGTACTGGACTGTAGAAGACGACGCGGGAAGACCCAATACCTGGTCAGCTGGAAGGGATTTGGAACAGAAGACAACTCATGGGAACCAGCGGAAAACTTGAAGAATTGTGAGGAACTGGTAGCGGGATTTAATTCAAGATTTCCGAATGCGGGAACTGCTCATCGGCGGAGGCGGAGAAGGAAGTGAGGAACAAAATTGATAAGAGGTGGAATTTTTTTCTTTTTTCTTGATTGGCGAATGAGTGGAGGATTTAGCATTAAAAGGGGGATAATGTCATGAGCCGTATTGCGGGCCTGCCCGCACCAAAGCCCGCACCACATGTAGATAGTCTATCACGTACATGTCACAGACAGACCACTATATAGTCTGTCAGGACGAGGATCCACATCTCTTCCTCATCCTGCAATCTACATTATAGGATCCCAAAACCCCAGAAACCCCAGAACCCCAGAGCCTTCCTCTCCACAGATCAGACCATAACAGGATGCTGTTGCACTCAAAAGTCTCTAGAACAGCTTAGCCAACCTTTCCATGTTGAGCTCATTTTCTTCTCAAGAGCACTCTAATTATCAAACAGATTCAAGGTTTGCTTATGTCATCTTCCATGTAGGTGTGGTTGGCTGGCCTTGTTTCACTTGCCCAACCAGCTGTAGGATGAACTTCACTACCAAAGTAATCTACAAAGAAGTTAAGCAATTGGAAAGTTTCCAGGGAACATTAAGGTTAAAAATTCATGAGGAAACAGAATCTGGACTCAAAAAAAGCTTAAATTTAAAGGCAAAAATATATCAGGCATTTTTGACTACATTGAGAGAATGAGGAAGCAAGGCAGACTTTAAATATTTTGGCTGGGATTTCAATTTACATGAGGTATTTGTGGGTGGTGGAACTAGGTCAAAGTGGTTTCATAACTATGCAAGGGGGCACAAAGGAGGTCATGTGGATATGACATGGTTTCAGGAGATACAGAGGATAAATGACTGTAATCCTTAGGCTAAAAAGGCTGCATAATTGATTTAACATCCACAGAGAAGTCCATAGTTTATACTTATGGTGGAAATAGGTAGGATAGGAAAATTATGCTCATTGTCTAAAAGCATGATACCATGAAACTGAACTGAGGTGGGTGATATGTTGTAGAGTGTTTTTTGACCTTGTGGCTGGTTTCTGCAGCTGGAAATTATAATCTAGTGTGGAAAGTGATGTTACCAGTGGTGTTAACTGCCCACATAATCAATTTCCAAAGCTTGAGAATGATTTCCGATTGCTAGAATGAGGAAATAAATATATCAGAAATGAATTTTCATCTTTCTACACTTCTGATTACCACATCATCTGTTTTATGAAACAGTATCACATTTAGATCCCTCTACTGATTAACCACTGATCCTGGATTTTCCTACAGAAACAATCAATTTTTTCAGCAACTGCCTATCTGGTTTCAAATCCCTAACCCTACAGATGACCTCCATGTATTACAAACCCATTGGAATCTGATTGGGTGTAACCTCTGCTCCAATTCCAAGTAATTCAACCTAAAGCCATTGCTTTGAATCTGGTTGATCCACTGAATTATCCAAAAAAACAGTTTCCAAAAGCTACTACTTCCACAAAGATCTCTGCTTGATTTTTATTTTTTGGCTTCAACAGTGGTTTGAACATCATTCTTTTGACCTGTACCCAAAAAAGGATGTGCAGTATCACACATCCTTTTTTTAGGCATGTGAGTTTGGTTTCAGCCACCAAGATATTACATGTAGCATGTAACACTTGAAACTGCAAGCTGAATGAATAATAATTCTTTATTATTATTTATTTTATTTTATTTATTTATTTTACCTTGACATTCTGAACAAAACAGAAATTAGACTTAATCATTTCAACCAATTGATAATAGTCTAACAGTTAAGAACAAGCTTAGAAATATCTGACTTGAACAGAAAGCCCTGAGTTCATGCCACACTCATCACCACATACAAAAATCATTGTCAAAAAACTATATCCTTTTTATAAAATATAAACAAAATTTAATTAAAGAAAATCCTTGGAAAATCAATTTTTAAACACACAAGAAATGGATAAAGAACCATTGATTGGTTTATCTGTTTCCATGAAAATCCTGTAAAATACCAGCTTAACCCATAGTAATACATACTATAAGATTACATATATACTTAAGTAAATAGTTTATGTATTATGTATTTGCCGTGTTCAAAATTTCATAAGATGTGTTTAAATAACATCATAAACTGTCAGCCTTAGAGCCAGCACAGCTGACCTAAAGTCTGTCTTCTCTTCTTCTTTAAGTCAAAAAATGTCTTATATCTGTTTACCCTGAGGTTTAAACGTTTTTTTGACTTCAAATTCTGATTCTTCATTAAAATTCGACCATAGTGTTCACTGAACACTTTGTAATTGCTCAACTCCTTCATGGAGTAATTAAATAAACAATTCTACCCCGCACTACTGAAGAAATTGATCAAATTGTGACTGCAGAAATTCCAGATCAGCTCTTTACCAAGCTGTATCAAGACATATGATCCATGGACCCTGTGGACCTTACAACCCAAATGCACCATGCATGGTCAATGGTGTTTGCTCAAAGAAGTACCCAAAACAATTTTGCTCTGAATATTCATTCAATGAAAACTCCTACCCCCAGTATAGAAGACGTCAAGATGGAAATACAATACGTAGGGGTCAGAACAACTTCATAATTGACAATCGTTGGGTGGTGCCTTACAATTCCTACCTCTCAGCAACATATCAGTGCCACATAAATGTTGAAATTTGTGCAGAAATATCCGCAGTCAAGTATCTTTACAAATGTATATACAAGAGACATGATAAGGTAGTTCTGGATGTTGGGGAAAGTATTGATGAGATCAATAGATTCAGGGACTCATGCTGGGTTGCCGCTCCTGAAGCTTGCTGGAGGATGTTCTCTTTTAAACTATCTTCCACCTACCCATTGGTCAACAGATTGGACATACATTTGCCCAATCAACATCAAGTAACATACCCTCAAGATGAATCATTGCAAAACATTATTGAAAGGGCTTCAGAAGGTTATACAATGCTCACCGGTTACTTTGCAAGAAAAAGAATTGATCCACATGCCAGGTTATTGAAATACTCAGAATTCCCTAGGTATTACACATTGTTGTGACATAACTGTCACATACATTCCACGTACTCGCCGCAGCACGACATGTACTACTCATCCTGGGCAAGCCCAGGAGGAACGATGTGAATTGTAACGAACAACATTGATCATACCACAATAGGTTATGAGCCTGCTCTCGCCTCTAAATTAGTTTTTTACTTATTAAATTAGTTTTTTACTTATTTGATCTATTGGCAATCACCTCATAAAATCACTGTTTTTCCCCAGCAAATTTCACCTTTTGGACGGTAACTCAGAGTAGAGTGTAATTGCCTGTATTCGAAAGGATTGGCGCTACTTCGTCGTAACGCTGTGAGGTGTCTGGGATAAGTAGAATTTGATATCCCCTGTTTTCTGGACTGTGTGCATCTTCTAAAGACCAAATAAGCTAAGCGGATTAGCCATCCGTCTGATTAAGGTTGTGGTGGCCCCACTTCCTGTGCAGAAAAGTCTGACGATCATAAGCACAGTTCTACTCCCTCTTTATTCCCTTCATCTCTTACTCTCAGACCAACTCACATTGTTACGGTGAGTGGTACCTTTTCTCAAGAATACAGGCGTGAATCGGCTATTTTTTCCCTACAACATTTTCTCTCGTTTCCCGATTCTTCTTCATCAACACACATGTCTCGACGAAACTCTCAGGCTTCCGTGTCCAATGACCAACACGATTTTATTCCGGACGGTGGAGCACTGATGGCCAACCTTTTCGACTCGGTGGCCGGATCCGTTGCGGGGACTGACAGCGGAACTCGACTAGCGGATGAGACGATCAGAGCTGCTCCTGCGAATCCCAGACTAGGTACGACCGTACAGACAGGACTGGGATCTACAGCTCGAGCTCAGCCTACTCTTAGTGCAGGAACCAGAACGGCACCTCACATGGTCCCACAGGTCCCTCATACACAAGCCAGCCCGCTATCGCAAAGTCAGCAAGACTTCCTGGACGCAAAGTTACAGCTCGAACAAGCAAAACTTGTGAGTCAGACGGCGACAGAGATCGACTCTCGATGGAACAAGGCTTCCCGTTTGAAGGTAGACGGAAGCAACATCGCACAATGGCTACTCAGTCTACAGGAAGTAGGATCATCGCATATGTCCAACCCCAATTTCTTCTTCAAATCAATTGATAACTCAACCTTTGAAAAAATAGCCCGAATGGTTGTTCTCGCCAGTATCGACTCCTCACTTGTGCCCGATGCCCAACGTATCACTACGGTCTTAGAAATTCTTTCGAACCTCAAGAAGAAATTTTCAGTAGTTTCAAGGGCTGCACAAGTAAATGTATGGAAACACTTTGCTTCTTTCAGTGTTGACGACTCGGACGCGGTGGGGATCTCGTCGAGAATGAGGAACTTGTACATTGAATGGAACAATCTCAACGTACGAATCCACTCAGATGCTTTCTTTGGGTTCATTCTACAAGCGGCGGTCATGAGGTCTTCATTGCCTTTCAAAAAGGACTGGGAATCCAGGATAGAAAATCTCATCCTAAACGATCCCACAAAGGCTACACCTAAATTTGATACCCTTGTTCACCAATTCAATGTTTGCAAGAAACAATACGCCAACTCCTCCGACACGAGTGCCGGCGTTTTGAATGCACCTTCCGTCCTGATGGCAGAAGCGGAAGAGGACGATTTCGACTTCAATCCGTTTTTGACGGGAGTCCCTGAAGACAACTGGCCCGAAGCTCTCGATTTCTATGCCGCAACAGCTCATTGTTGCTGGCAATGCCAAGCTCCAGACCATTATCTGCACGACTGCCCATTGCGTGCAAAGCCGAACCAGTTGAATAAATGGTTGAAGGGCCCCGGTGTATCCCCTTTCCCGCAAAGCTCATCAAGAACCCAAGCGACGTTTGTTGGTTCTCTGTACACGCAGCCACCGTCATCATCGTCTCACCCTGCCTATGCCCCCCCATCCCGCGCCCAGTTCCAAGCAAAGAAGATGGCCAATTTTTATTGACCTCGATACCCCACGGCAAAACCTCGACAATTGTCCACACCCGAAAAACCAGGCGATTCAACAAATTTGTCCGGGGGGGCGGAGGCACACTTCATGGAGATCGGTGACCTGCCCGATGATCTCGATGATCTGGACTTTCAAAACATGAACTTAGGGGAAGATATTGTGAGTCCTATGTTAATTTTTGATACGGGTGCATCCCATCATTTTACCGGTCTCTTGCCGTTTCTTCATGATTTTAAAGTCCTATCCAAACCCCTTCCTTTGTCGGTAGCTACCGCAACCCATAAATCCTTTATCACGGGTGTCGGGAACCTCCACCTCAGGCGAGGAGATGGACAAGTGATCGTTTTGCGTGGAGTTCTCTATTGTAAGGACGCAAAGTCGACCCTGTTGTCTATGGCAGCTTTGCGAAAAGCTGACTCCTTCGTCGCTTATGACAACCGCAGTGATGCTTTTAGCATTTTTGACAAGCACCATCGCTTTGCTTTCAGGTGTCTTCTGAACAGCACCCGAGTTAGATGGTATGCTGATCTTCATATGATCAAACCACCGAATCACTTATTGGACCCGTGCCCGCAAATGCTCTCCTCCTTGGTCGTTTCCCAATCAGATTTACCTGGTTCCGATTCTTCATGTCAAATGGATGTCTTCTGCCAGACGCAAGAACCGGAATTTGCTTCTTCTCAAGTGTTTTCAAACCATGCCCCACCAATTGTTTCTCTTCCCCGTTTGCCTGCTCTTCCTAATTGTCCTACTGTCTCAAGCTCTTTATCCACTTTCTCAACTTCACCTGTTACTACTGATAACCCTCCAGTTTTCCTGTCTTCGAAATCTAAAGTATCAAATTTACCAACGATGTTCCGAGAACCCGTCCCCCATAACAATGCAGGTGTGCGTACCGAGGCTCTTACGGCAAATGAGAAGAGACTGCTTTTCTGGCACAGAGTTTTCGGGCACGCGGGACTGAGAGTCATCCGAAAGCTGATCAAAGAGCGTCTTGGACTTGGTCTGCCAAAGACTCTGCCGCCAGGGAAAATACGCTGCCCGGTCTGTATGATTAGCAAGGTACGAAAATTAACCCTCTTTCCTCTTCTAATCGACCAGCTTGAGATATGGGCAGCTGACTAGTGGGACATTTCAAGTGCCAGCTGTTGAGCGGTGGCAACTATCTGCACAATGAGAGATACCACCACGGATACCCTATGTGAAAGTATTAAAAGCGAAATCAGATGCTAACACCGCATTATAGACACCATCACACGGCTTGAGCGTCGAACTTTTTCAAAATTCTGGAAGTGACAACGGGGGTGAGTTTGCAAACAAAGGCTAGAATCCTTTCTGCCTCGAAAGGCATTCGCGGAAAGGGCGCTACCAACCATCACTACCAAGAATGGTATGGTGGAGCGTTTCAACCGCACTATACAGGGTGGGGCGCACGGTTCTTTTTGACACAAGCTACAAGAACTTTGGAACTATGCGTTTCTGGCCAACTACATCCTTAATCGTTCCAAATAAAGCAAGCGGTGAGTTACCCCGTACACGCCTTTTTGGTGTTAAACCTGTGTATGATAATTTCCGCGTTTTGTGAAGTACTCTTACCATATTCCCCATGAAAAAAGAAGCAAACTAGCCGCGCCCTTAAGGTCAGGCAGTCGGCCATTTGGAGACCAGTAAAGGATGGTGGGTGCCAGACGAAAGGCGTTTTGTGTCATCGGCGATGGTAAGATTTGAAAATGATCCAACAACCGCACGTGGGCAGAAGATACAACACAACCAGCATCCCCAACTTTTTTTTCATTAGATTTCGTGATGAATAAGATGGCGCTCGGCGATTTTCAAAAGGAGATCGAATTCCAAACAAGAACTGATTATTGACAAGATAATTGAGCTTTTCCAGTTCTACTCGGTGTCGGCTCCCAAAGACATTCAAGCAAGCAATGAAATCACAGCACAATGAAGATTGGAAGAAGGCAATTGCGGTGAGCTGAACAATTTGGAACAAATGAAGGTTTGGATCCCAGCTCAAAACCACCTGAGAAGCAAGCGCTGCGTGGCAGGTGGGTATTTGCGTGAAGCCTGATCTGGAGGTCCGGCGTTCGTTTCAAAGCTAGATCGAGCTAAAGGCTACACACAGTGAGCGGGGATGGATTTCTTGGAAACATTTGCTCCGACAGCTAGTTTGCGCTCTACGTATAGCTACTCACTGTCGCAGCGTCAGAACTGGTCAGTACATAGCTTTGATTTTGTCTGCATATCTTAACTCCCCCATCGACAAGGAAATCTGGGTAGATCCTCCTGAGGGAATGAGGGTACCTGCCGGTCACTCCCTTCTGGAAGAAAGCTTATACGGGAAAAAGCAAGCAGCCCAATCGTCGGCTGCACCTGAGGAAGTCCTCCTGGCTGACTTAGAGGTATCACCCTTCCCAGTATAACCACTTTATATCTTGTCAGGATCCTTTGGGAGGACTTCCTCCCGGCTACACGTCGACGAGGTTATACAACCTCGTCAGCCAGGAGCTTTGTTGAAGAAACTCCTCCTGAATCCGACTAGAGGGTTACTCAAAGTATGGGCGGAAATTTGAGCCTCGTCGGGGTTGAACTAATAGAAGCGCAGGGGTTTCACTTTATCTCAAGATGAACTAATCAAAGGCTTGGACGGCGTAACAAAACGCCAGGAGGTCACCTTTACCGCCTGGTTACAATGGGGTGACTGACTCGGAAGGGGACTCTAAAACATCAAGTAAGTACTTATCTATAGTTGGGTCCTTAAGCTATCTGGCTGTAGGAACACGGCCAGATATTGCTTTTGCTGTGAATTATCTTGCCAGATTTGCTGCGAAACCAGGTGCACTCCATTGGAAGGGATTAAATCACCTTGTAGGTTATGTGGCGAACTCACGACATCGCAAATTACATCTGTTCCCAACGAAAGACGAAAGGCCCCTCAAGGGTTTCTGTGATGTGTCCTGGGGGGGTGAGTTTGCAAGGTTGGCTTACGGTGTGCTAGTATCTTTTCTGAACTGCCCGGTCCTTTGGGTGGCACGTTGTCAAGTGTCTGTTGCTTCATCCACATGCCATGCAGAATATATGGCATTGGGAGTAGCCACGAGACAGATCTTATGGGTAAGGCATTTACTTCATGATGTATTAAGGCAAGATTTTGTAGGTCACCTCCACTGCGACAACCAGTCGACAGTGAGAGTGGCAACGGATGATGCCTCAAACAAGCGTACAAGACACTCGGAACGAGATTTCTACATTACTAATGAGGCTCTATTTCAGAAGAAAACTTCTCTCACATAAGTAAATACAAAGGAACAACTGGCGGATATCTTTACTAAAAGTCTAGGAGCAGATACATTTGAAAGGTTAAGTTGTCTGGTTCTGGGAGAGAGGTGATGCATTGGGTTGTTAATCACCTACTTTAATTTCTTTTCTACGAGTTTATATTTTTTTGGATTTCACATTGTATGTAGATTGGCGTCTACCGCAAGAGGGGGGGTGTTGTGACATAACTGTCACATACATTCCACGTACTCGCCGCAGCACAACATGTACTACTCATCCTGGGCAAGCCCAGGAGGAACGATGTGAATTGTAACGAACAAAATTGATCATACCACAATACACATGGCATCCCAGGGCAAAAGACTGGAAGCCAAGGCAACACGGTAACTCAATAGGCAGGATTTATCCTGTATTTCCATCAGACCCAGAAAGATGGTATTTACGTTTATTGTTGAATCATGTCTGTGGATTTACTTCCTTTGAAGATCTCAGAACTTTTCACGGCACTATTCATGATAGTTTTTGTTCAGCTGCTTTAGCAAGGGGTCTCTTGGAAAATGATCATTATTTGGAACAAAAAATGGCAGAAGCTGATTCTTCAATGAGTTCATCTTACTTGAGAAGAGTATTTGGTATACTATTGGCAACATGTCAACCTTCAAACCCTGTCCGCTTATGGAATTTTTCTTACAATTCCATGACAGAAGATTAGATCCATAAAGGCTGTCAAGATGATGCCCTCATGACAAACCGGATCATTGAAGTAATCAATCCAATTCTACTCCAGAATGGTCTGCAGCGGATTGATTTATCATTTCCTGATCTTCCAAGATATAATCCTTCAGCTGGAAGTAAACACCTAATAAGAAATTGGATGTTGGATGAAGAGCGGTCAAGCTTCAATGTGGATCAAAGTTAAATTGATAATGTAAATCAACTTAACCAGCAGCAGAGGTTGGCCTTTGATCAAATTATCCATTCCTGCAATTCAGAACATCCACAATGTTTTTTTATTGATGGGCCTGGTGGCTCTGGAAAAACTTTCCTATACAATTGCTTACTTGCACATGTAAGATCAACTCAAAGGATTGCTATTGCATGTGCCGGTAGTGGTAAGAATCATTTTCATGACAATTAGAACATACATATTCCAGCTAATTTTTGTTTCTATCTTACAGGGATTGCTGCCATGAACATGCCATATGGAAGGACTGCTCATCTCACCTTTGGAATTCCTCCCAGGCTATCACACCATTCAGTTTCTTCTATTGCCAAAAACTCACAAAAAGCAGATGTCCTCAAGAAATCAAAGTTGATAATATGGGATGAAGCACCAATGAAACACAGGCATGCACTTGAATTAGTTGATAGATTACTCCAAGACTTGATGGACTCAGATCTACCATTTGGTGGAAAGGTAATGGTCCTAGGGGGAGACTTCCGTCAGGTTTTGCCAGTTGTGAGGAAGGGATCACATCCTCAAATTGTTAATGCTAGCATTTTCAACTCTCACTGCTGGAGACAATTTTCCCAGAACATAATTTGTCTGTCCATCAACATGCGTGCAGCTGGGGATCCTCACTTTCAGCAATTTTTACTATCTGTTGGGAACAGAGAAGGTATCACTGATTTTTCAAACAAGATACAGCTTCCTGCTTCAATGGTAGTCCATGGTGGATCCCACAAGGAAAATTTGGATCATCTCATTACACAAGTATTCCCAGATATTTCCAGGTCTTTCTCCCATCATGATTACTTTTTGGACCAGGCTATTCTTTGCTGCAAGAATATTTCAGTCAACCACATAAATTCTAGGATCTTGCAAGATATTCCATCAGAAGGCAGGACTTACACAAGCTATGATTCAGTGGAAGATGACCCCCAAAACCTATACTTGCAGGAATACATAAATAGTCTAACAATTTCAGGCTTTCCACCTCACATTCTGAACTTGAAAAGGGGTGTCCCAATCATAATGCTGAGGAACCTTGATTGAACAATGGGAATTTGTAATGGGACTAGATTGATTGTGGAAAACCTGGGCCCAAATGTTATTTATGCAAAGGTAATTTCAGGAAAAAGAGTCAACAACTTGGTGGCCATACCACGCATTCCCTTCATATCAGACCCTGATGAGTCTGGATTACCTTTCAAGCTCATACGAAAACAATTCCCTGTAAATCTGGCTTTCTCACTAACTATAAACAAATATCAAGGTCAGACAATTGGAAATGTTGGTATTGTACTTCATGATCCTGTATTTAGTCATGGACAACTCTATGTTGCATTGTCACGAAAGTAAGTCCAGCCGTACTACAAAGGTAGTAGTCTCTCAACCTGAATCTGGCCTTCCTTCATATGAAACATCAAATATTGTTTATAAAGAGGTTCTTTCAAGTGTCCAGAGGCAATAGTTATATTAATATTTTTAGATTCACATCCTTTGTTTTTTTTTTTTGCTTCAGAATTTCATTGCTTTTTGATTTCAAATGCAATTTTATCTTTGTCCTTATATTTCCACAAACAAAACATTGTGTACCCTTCTCATCAAGCCCCCTTTTCTAAACCTCCCTCCCCAATCCCCAAAATTGGGGGCTATGCCCTCGTCATATATATATTAAAAATGAATTTCACAGTGTAGTCAAGATTATGTAATATGTATTTACATGTTACATGGTAGTATAGAGTAATCTTGTGTCTAGTTTACTCTGTGCTACAACAAGATCAACAACTGGGTCATTTGTGTTGTGCTATGGCATTTTAGGTATTACGATATTCCCATGGATTTAAATATTTCATTACATAATAAACTATTACATACTTTTATTATACATTTACATACTTTTGCTCATCAACCCAATTACATAATCATCTTTGTATATAAATACTATTCTCATCGCAATCTTATTTACCCCTTGGGGGAGTTTTCCAATACATTATTCCACTATCCTGATATCCCAACTCTTCAGGTTATGAGCCCGCGCTGTCACCAGCGTTTTCTTTTACTTTCTTCCCCACATAATTAGCCTTTATATACTTTTATCTACTCTAAAGCATATTAGGCTCTATATACTTTTATCTACCCTAAAGCATATTACGTATTTCCCCTATCTAAGTTTTTATGGTTCAAACTCGATCTAAGAATCCTGAAATCCTTATCCCAGATTTCTCTACCTGAGTTACACCACCAAGATCCCAAATTCAAGCTCCAGTTCCCTCTCCTTCTGACTCATCCTCCTCTTCCTTCCACTCTATTTCCCCTTATTCTTCCATGTCCAACGACGATCACAGCTCTCAGTCTGTCGTCCCAGGTTCCTTTCCACATTTCCCTGTTCCCGCTCCTTCATCTGCTGTAATTCCTCCACCCCCTTCCATTATGCGACCCGCCACTCGTCCTCCGAATCAGACCCCTCTTTGTCCTTCTTCACGGCCTTGTTCTCCCGCCCATGTCAACAATCTTCCCGGTCAATCTGATAAAGGAAAGCATTGTGAGGACTTCATTCCGGCTCAACAATCCTCTCCCGCGCTTTCTGTCCCACGGGTTCCTGACGCGAAACCTGACTCCGATTTTGTTGGACGCATGTCTGAGCCTGGTGCAATCGACGGTCTTGACAAGGATTTTCTTAAAATCTTACTCCTTCGTGCCCTTGACAACTCAAAAGCTGACTCTAACGTCGCTAGTTCGGTTTCCAATCAGTTGAAATGGCAGCAACTTGGTGAGAAGCTAGAGCCGCGTCTCGCTTTGGACGGTTCCAATTTTCCTCACTGGGCGGCGGCCTTGAAAGAGATCATCGCCACAGTCACTCGTCGGGAAGATTATCTTGATAAAGATCTTTACGAGGACGACCTTGGTACGGCGCTGGGTGTTCTCGCCGTTATCAGACACTTGATTGATCCCGTCCTTCGGTCTTCCCTGCATGGTATGACAGCCCATGGGGCTTGGACTTCACTCTTGTCCCGTTTCTCTCGTTCCTCCTGGTCACTTTTGATAGGACGCTGGGCTGACTTGACTCAAGCGCCTGAGGACGTCTCACATACAGCATCCACAAGCTTCGAGCATTTCAAACGAGAGCTTTTGGATCTGGAAGTTCATCTGGGCGGATGGACGACGGACAAATTGCTTTCTCTAATCTTTCACTCGGCTGTCAAGCAACATCACAATGAAGTTGCCAACGCCATCGACTCTCGAATGGCCATTTCACCTGGTATCAACATCAATGCCAACGAAATTCTCAACGTTACTCTCCGTGTCGACCAATCATCACGTTGACAAACCTCTGTTCCAGCTGTCATGGCTTTCTCTGGTCAACAGGGACAAGGAGGGCGGCTTCGAGGGTCTCGACCATCTCGTGGGTCAAATGCAAGAGGTGGCCAATCCAATCCTCCGTCTAGGTTGTTGCTCCCAGCGGACACGTGGGGTACGAAATTCATGATGCCTGAATTCCCCTGCACCTCTTGTTGGGACTGGGGTCACTGGGCACCTGATTGTCCCAGGTCCAAGAATGGACTTCCGCCTCTGAACGATCCTCGAGTAGGCAATCCCTCCTGGAGGCCAAAGAAAGCTTCCACTCTTTCCAACCGACTTCAGTCAGTCAACAACTCACTGGCATCAATCTCCGCCGCTCCGGACAAGTCCGAAGACATTTTAGTTGACACAGGCGCCACTAATCATGTAACGTCGCGACACCACCTTTTTGTATTGTTTCATTCTACTAATATTCAACTTCGTGTGGCGTCTGAAGAATGCGTTTCCGCAGACGGCATAGGCAATGTTGTCATCAAGAGTTCGTTTGGAAATTTGCGCCTCAGCAAAGTGCTGTATTGTCCTAAGGTCAGCGGTACCGTACTATCGGTCGGTTTTTTCAATCGATGGGACGGGACGGTTGATTATCAACACGGCAAATTTTCCTTCCACCAAAATTCCCTTGTTTTTCCTTCCTACTCCGAAAATTGTCAATGGTTTATCCCCATTTCTATTCCTTACTCTTCTCCTCTTGTTTCATCCATCTCGTCCACATCTTCTCGAGTCTGGAACCTGCGACTGGGCCATTTATCTGTTAGAACAATAAACCGATCTATTATTAATGACTCAGTTTACGGTTTGCCTGATAGGCGTTTCAATTCAGCATCAAAGAAATGCAATTCATGCTCTTTATCAAAAAGCTGTCACGTTCCTGTCTATTCGCCTTCTAGGAACATCGCTACTATTCCGGGTGCGATTGTTGCGATTGATTTAGTTGGACCCTTTCCTGAGGCTTTGGATGGTAGCGTTTATGGTCTTGTGATCCATGACATTTTTTCGCGAATGACATCAGTATTTGGTCTCAAAAGGAAATCCGACTCTTGTAACTCTGTTATTGACTGGATTTTAAATTTTTGGAAACACACAGGTCATGAGGTTCTCTGCATCCGTTCTGACAATGGAGGCGAGTTTACCTCAAACAAATTCAACGACTTCCTGAAAAATAATCAAATCAGACATGAGATGTCTATCCCGTACGAACATCATCAAACCGGAAATGTCAAACGGACGAACCGATCTCTTCTTGACATGGCTCGCACCTTTCTGGTTCATTCAAATTTACCTTCTCGATTGTGGTTTCAAGCCTTGAAACAATCCGCCTTTGTTTTCAACCGAGTAGTTCACGATGGTTCTACTAAGACCCCTTATGAGATCTGCATGCGGTGCAAGCCATCTCTCGACATGATATGGGTATTTGGATGTCAAGCCTTTCTTCATGACCTTAACTATGCTAAGCAGTTTGTACCTCGTGCTAAGAGGCTCATCCACGTAGGAATATCCGATGTTGCCCACGGATGGGTGCTTTGGGATCCCTTTTCAAATAAACTTGAACGAGGCGCTTCGGTTGTCTTTCATGAGGAGGATCTGCCTTTTTCCATTTCGTCTCCAAAAGAACCACTGGCTGCATTAAGCTCCATTTCGGTAGGTCAACTGGGTGATTTTTCTCTCATAAAAGAATTCAAAATACAAGATGCCTGTTTGGAATCTACGGTTTTGGTTTCTCCCTTTGTGTCAGATGCTCCGGACACCTATCGACAGGCTGTAGAATCCGAGTCAAAGATCAAATGGATGAACGCTTGCAACAATGAAATAGGCATGATGGTTTCACTCCACGTCTGGGACGAAGTTCCCTTCTCAGAAGATCTCAAAATTCTCAACTGTTGGTGGGTGTTTGCCCTCAAAAGGAATCAGGAGGGGGAAATTACTTGTTTCAAAGCAAGAATTGTGGCTCAAGGTTTTCGGCAGGTCCATGGAGTGAAAGTAAGCGAAACCTTTGCCCCAACTCCGACTTTCACATCACTTCGCGTACTCCTAGCCATGTCATCTCGCTTCTCTTGGCCGGTGGCCTCGTTTGATGTCAAATCGGCGTTTCTCCACAGTGACATCAATCATGATGTATACATTAGACCCCCTCCTGGCGTGCAAGTGTCCTCCAATCACGTCCTCAAACTCCGCAAAGCTTTTTACAGGACTCGTCAAGCCAGCAGGTGCTGGGGGCTCCATTTAAAGGATTGTCTTTCGTCTATTGGATTCTTCCCTAACCTTGAGGATCAATCTACTTACGTCTATCAAGATGGTGCCAACATGGCGTTTCTGTGGGTTCACGTCGATGATGGAATTTTTACCGCCAGTTCTCCTACCCTCCTTCATTTGTTAAAATCTCGTTTAGCTTCTGTTCTTGATCTAAAGTGGGATTCTCAGCTTTCTAGCATTGTCGGACTTCGGGTCCGTGAGTTTAACGGAGGTTTTCGAATTGATCAGCCACTTCTGATTGAAAAAATCCTAAGTTTAATCCCCTCGAACATCAAGACGCGTACTCCAATATTGGCGTCTGATTTGACCTCAAATCCTTTGCGTGAAATGGATTGAGAGTACCTATCTGTCATAGGATGCCTTCTCTACTTGTCTCAGGGATCACGTCCTGACATCACCTTCGCTGTCAATTTTTTGGCAAGATTCTCAATGGCACCTGATGATTCGCATTGGTCCGCTCTGGACCATTTAGTCAGTTATCTACGATTTACTGTGTCGGCTTCACTGTCGATAATTGCTGTTGGCGACTCGACCGACTGTGTCAAGACCTTTGTCGATGCGAACTGGGGTGGGGAAGGATCAAGATCTGTACATGGCTTCATCTTGACAGTTTGGGGGTCTCCGGTCTCCTGGAACTCTAAACGACAATCATGTTGTGCCCGGTTGACGTGTCAGGCTGAATACATGGCCCTTTCGTTTGCGTCCAAGGACGCTTCCTACGTTTCATCCCTGGTTTCAAAATTTTTCTCGATTCTCCCGCCGCTCATCTTGTCCGACAATAAGGCTGCGGTCTACATTTCGAAGGACTGCGGTACTCGGAAAGAACATCGGCACATCGACCGTGAATTTCATACAATCAATGAACTGCTTTATCAAAAGAAAGTACAGCTTGATTGGATCTCAACAAATGATCAACTAGCTGATATCTTCACCAAGGCCCTTGGTTGGAAGAAAGTCAACGAGTTCGCCACTCAGATGGGCCTAAGGTGCCCATCTTCCATTTTGGCAAGTACAGGGGGGACAATATGCGCTAGCTGCGAGGGACATATGCCCCCCGCATCTGTCCGTCTCCTTCCTAGTCATACACAACGAGTCAATATTTTGTTTGACGGAAGTTAACCAATTACCTTTTATTTTATTCCGTTCCAGCTCAATCATTGCTTCCATATCTGGTTTTCTCTTGAGTCCTCTTTCTGGTCGCTTTGGATTTCTCTAATTTCACTTAACTTCTTTCTGTTATTTTCTGTTTTTTCATGTATCTTTTTCCTGTCTTTATTATCTTTCAGTCATTCTGCTCTGAAGTCGCACTTAATCATTTTATTTTCATTTTTTTATTGTTTTTCTGCTCTTGTTTGTCTTTTGTCTTTTTCTTTCTGGGTTGTCGAGGGGGGGAGTGTTGTGCTATGGCATTTTAGGTATTACGATATTCCCATGGATTTAAATATTTCATTACATAATAAACTATTACATACTTTTATTATACATTTACATACTTTTGCTCATCAACCCAATTACATAATCATCTTTGTATATAAATACTATTCTCATTGCAATCTTATTTACCCCTTGGGGGAGTTTTCCAATACATTAATCCACTATCCTGATATCCCAACTCTTCAATTTGAACTCATGAATATTTGCTTAGCTCTGCTTTCAGCAAAAAGATAAAAACAAAGTATATTACTGCAAAGATGAAGAAGAAAGAAAAAAAAATTAAACAATTGGCATCAACAAAATAGCCATGTTCACAACAACTACTTCAACACTATTCTTATCTTATTTACATTTGCAACTTGCACACCATTTTGTATATCATTTCATCATCAATTTTGCACAAATTTTTCAACCATCAGAGAAAGTTGTCCCAGGAGGAATTGATCAACTTAAAGTTTTTCAAGATGTTAACACCAGTTAAAAATTAAAAGGAACTGGGCCAATGGAGCAAAAACCTTAAAAGCAAAGAAATAAAGAAATAAAATTCAGATCATTCAGACAATTCACCTTCAAGATCTGCGGGCCCACTAACTTGTGAGAAATGATTGAGAGCCTCACAAGCTAAATTTCCCAAGGAAATCTACATTTTAGCAAGGGATAGGAAAAAATACACACAACAAAAGGAAGTATCTGTTGATCTCTTCTACCCATATTCATACAATTTAGACCACAACTAGTACACACACGATCTTCATGAATATCAGAATTTTTATGTTAATAAGTATGAGAGCTTAATCAAGGATGTTTCACAATGCGGGCAGACTGGAACTAAGCTGAAACATCTTTATCTGGTGGAAGTAAAGATTTTTTGGTCATCATAGCTTGCCAGAACTCGGGGCAAAATGCTCGAGGACAATGACCAATCCTTTTGAAATCTGCTTTGGCTTGAAATGATATTTCTGAAGCTGTAGCTCTGATGTGACACAGCTGATTTCAAAGATAAACAAACATGAAATCAGAATCTTTAGTTGGAGTTTGGTGGTAAAAAAAACTGCCGAGAAATAATAATAATATTTACCTCATTAAAAACTACATGAAATGGAAAAAAATCTTGCTCCGGTGAAATGGCTGCCAATGCAGAAGCCTATATTCGAAAAAATCATTATGCGCCGCTATCAGCGTACATATTCTTGGTATTGGGTGAGCAGATGAGGGTAGAGGAAAACTGACTCGGAGATTGTTGTATTCAACTTTTCCTTTTCCCCTCAGAAAAATCAGAGAATAAGGATCATGTTTGACTGCTTTAACCGCATTATCAAATTGACCATCAATCCAAAAAGTTCTTCCAGCAGATTCAAAGTTCAACTTCTCAGTTTTCCCTTCCCTGCATTGAAAAGATGGCTTGTAGTGACTGTCTCTAAGCATAAGGGCGCTTTTGTACTGGCTGAAACATTCCTAGATATAAGATACAATACAATGTTTTTTTTTATCAGAAATTGTTTTCTTTTCGTTTTTTTGAAACTTTTAAGGAGAGAAATTGGACTACACCGTGAACATACTTGAGCATTTGACTTAATGAATTCCATCAAGGCCTGGGCATCCCTCAAGTTAGACTTGACAGTTTTCTCGAAATTCAACCATGGCAAACTCAAATAGGGATCATTCGAGTCCACTTGGAGATTCTTCAATGTAAATAGAAAATTTTGCGCTTCCTCTTGGCTAGTATAAGCAATAGCCTCTGTGAATGAAATTTTAGTAATCTTGATCATAACAAATGTCAATCTGGGGAGCGGAATTAAGAATTTGCTCTGCCACTCACCTAAAACATGGTCTTTTTTCAGGGGAAGATATTGCTTCGCGGTTTCTCTGTCGCCATGGTTCCACTCTCTGCTTCCCTCATCCTTTGAGATGTCAACATACGATGTCCACAAAGGGAGTGGAATCACTCCGCCCGGTAGTCCTCCGATAGCTTCTTCAAATTCTCGCTTCAATTCAGAATCCGCCTCGGCCTTCAGAATCGTCCCTAAAAAAACACCCAGTTTTTCAACAAAACACTGGTATTGGACACTCACAAATCATCTTCATACCCTGCTTGGCTGCGTCTAAACATTTAGTATAAACTACAACGAGATATGGTGAGCCAACCCGTGGGTTAATACAAGCACAAACTTGGAAGGAATGGTATTTGATTAGAATGCTTACCATAACCGAGCTTCATCGTCAGTGCATCACCTATTCCAAATAAGTATTCACAACTTGATGGAGAAAATTGGTGCGGATTTTTGATAGCATTTCAGTCCAGAGAAACCAGTGATGAAGGATTAATTTTTGAATTCACTGACACTTTGTGCATTCGCGAATAGCGACCGTAAGCTACTGGCTGAAACAGTGAGACGAGTTGAGCTCTTCTAAACTCTCGCTCGAAAGTTCCATTTTCCGTTTTCAGATCCAAAAAGTCTTGGACTCTCATTGTTGGTAGACTTGAACCTCTCCCAGAGGCAGACAATGCAACCATATCTACGCAAAACCATGTTTTTTGATTTGACAGAATTAAAAAATGATTGAGAATGAAAGGGACATGTGAACGTGGAACACACCAGAGAAAAAGCTGTCATATTTTTCCGTTGGGATCTCATACTCGGCATCAACCGCGTTCACAAAATTTTCAGTGAACGCTCCATCCCAAATGACAATGACCACATCACCTAAACATCCACAAAAAAGAGAGAAAACGTAACATGAGAAACAATTTATTTTTAAACCCATGGAAAATTAAATCCTCACCATCATAGTCGCCTGTGGACTCCAAAAAAAGACAATTCAAGAATCAAACAACTGTACATTGGTTTAACTGATAAATCACAAATGACATACCGCCAGAAAGGTAATTAAGGAGAGAGTTTTTGCCCTGAATTGAACATACTAAAACATCTTCGTAGCATGCTAACCGCGGATTAGTTACAGCATTTACTTTTCTTGCATCCGTCGGCTATAAAATTAAGTGATCCAAAAGAGAAAAAGTTGGCTTAAGATGAAGATTACTTGACCAGTGATGTATATTTCAAGATACTGACGAGCACACACGGAGATCTTGCAACGACACAGTCTCCTTTTAGAATGTTTACTGGAAGGAAAGTCTGGGGATCCCTGTCAAACGGAGAGTTTAAAGTGAGCACATTTTCCAGGCGCCTGTCAAAGTAAAGTTTCTAACCTGAACCGAGAGAGGCGTAAAAAGACTTCCCCTTCTTTCAGCGTGCCGGTTCTGGAATAGATGTCCAAATTTTTAATACCAATAGACAGAAGCAAGTGGCCACAAAAATATGTACTTACGGATCAGGTATGGCATAAACCGTTGCGCTAGAGCCCACTTCAACCTTGAAGTTCATCTATGTATCAAGTCAATCATTTTGGTATCAGTCAAAAAACACCCCCAACGGGCCAAAGGCAATCAAACTAAAAGAGCGTACCATTTTGTCACAGATTTGTTTACCTGCATAATTAAGTCTGTCGACCACCCGGTTATTTCGTGCGGTAAACCCACTTTTGAGTAACTCAACAATCTCTTCCATTGGGCTGTAGGGACGGTTAGAATATTTTTCCCAAGATAACCCAACCTCATCTATGTCCTTCCGTACGTAACTATTTGTTGCCGTTGCAAGTCGTTTGGCCTTGATGCTCAACAAGTGACCATGAACCTCGAGTGCTTGAGTTAGAATGACAGGATTTGTTGAGGTAAGTTGGTCTAAAACAGCTTTAAATGCTGCCCTCTGATGGTCCGTAAAAACCGAAACCGGCACATTTCTTGACACGATGACCTAGAAATCCAACATGTTAGCTCTGTCAGCCAATGTTGTCAGGTGGGCTGCGCTCTCATAGCTAAAAAGAAAACCAAACTGGGATTGATTGTCTGTTGACATGACCGGTTTTGGCACGAGTGGAGAAGTTGCAGATGTTAAACATGATGGGATCGTCTGGCTTGCATCGCACATTGCCTTTCCATTGACTTGCACGAATCTCGATCCAGTACCCGCTTTTGTCTTGATCTCTACTTAGGTACCATAATCCTGCCCACAACGAGAAACAAAGAACAAGAAAATAGGATCAGATGGCCTGAAGAAACTCCTTTCAAACTGCTCATACACTCATGTACCTTTACTCTTCAAAATTCGTGCTTGGTACGCAGCTGAGGTGGGTGTAATATGAACAACATCAATCCAACGTGCCGAAAAAAGGGGATGGGAAGGCTTACCAGGAAGATGGTTTAATCCCAGAGTTTCCTTGATGTCCATCGCAGCTCCCCAACTGATAGCCGCAGCACCGTCAGTCATTAAAACCTCATCACTCGGTTTGCCGGTTTTGATCTCGATGCGCATCCGGGGAACCACAATGTCGCATGTGACATCCTTCCAGTGTTTAGATGATGATACATAAACGGGAATGCTAAATTGAAACTTGAGAAACTTCATTGATTCCTTGCTGATGTGATCGCTATTCCATACTTGGAGGAGAACGTTACTTGGTAAGCCGACTGGGTCGAACAGCGCCCACGTATACTGTTGTCCAACATAGCTCGCATGGGTCACCTGGTGAGCCCCAGAGATTGCCGCTAAATATGTAACACAGCAATCAGAATGACACCTGTACATTGTTTTGTTTTTAGAAATTTAAAAAAAGACGTCATATTTTGGACTTACAGGGTACATAGGATAGCCCCAACTTAGTTGCTATCTCGGACATCAGCTCTTTGGTGATGCGCAAAGAGTTTGTGAAAATATCTGGCACACGTCGAATTTGGGAAGGCTTGAAGGTAACACTCGGAGTAGTTGTGGAAAGACCTAGCTGTAATCGCGAATTCTGCTCCAGACAATTCAAGCGGTTTTTAAGAATGGGAAACTTGCTTTGGAGAACTGGAATTGATTTACAAATTTTGAGATCTTCATGGTCGGATTGAGGTCGAGAGGTAGTTGCTTATTGATCATGTCCGTCATATGAATTTGCCTATGGAGGCCCATTGGTGAGGCGAAAAACCAGACGGAGTCCTGAGAATAAACAAAAAAATCATTGAAAATTGAAAAATAGACAGCAAGGTACTGCAGGTTACTTACATCCTTGACTAGAGCTGATCGGTAAATTCTTTGACAGAACCTGATAGGTCGATGAAAAAACTGCCACATCTCATTCCCAACCCCATATCTTCGACCGGTACCTTGTATTGAGAACAGAAGGCCCTCGCTGAGATGGAATTGGATCCAACAATCGGAGCCATAATTTCGAAGCAGCTCGTTAGAAGTGGCCAATCGAGCATTGATCATATTACCTCTCCAACTGCAGTCGGACTCTAACATTGAGAGGTCGATGGCGAAGCGGACTTCACCGGAGCGGATTAGCCTCTCGATAGCCATCTCGGTGGTGGCCTTACCTTCGGAATTCATCTCTTGTTTGAGTTGATCGATGACGATCGACAATTGTGTGTCATACTCGTACTGCAGTCCACATCCGGGCACAATAGAGCTTAGGTTCAAGGCGCGCGGATCGGGTGGAAGTGAACTGGCGAGTACTTTCTGTTGGTCTTCACTCGGGTAGCTAATAATTGATCGTGCTACCTCCCATTTGATGAGGTGGTTGTCTAGCTGGGCTAGTTGCTCATCGGTAGGCTGGTCAAAGTACCTAGTAACACTTTCAAGGTTGACCATTCCTACCAATCGGATAGACGCATAGTGGGGAGGAGAGTCAGTAGGAAATCTTAAATGAAACAGCCCAAGTCTTAGTCCTCACGGTTATAGGGAACGGTGGACTCGGCCTGAGTTCTCTCTTCAGGATGCGGAAAAGGCCTGATTTCTTCTATCTCCGGTACCTCGACCCCTTGATTCAGGCCAGCCATAGGTTCTGGCAGAGATGAAGACATCCAGGACTACTATTTAAGTGGTGATAGATGGTTTATCGATGCTTGGATGTTATAATAATAAGAATAGAAATGATCTGGATTCGTTGTGTGGAGGAAGCTATAATACTTCCCACCTTTAAGTATTCCTCAGTCTGACGAGTCCATCCCCATCTTGGTGCAAAGGTCCTTCCCCACGTCATCAATATCACATTCAGCTGGAGAATTCAGACCGTGCAACTGAAGCGTAACGTGATCAACACTGATCTATCATATCCAGGTAGCTCCCGATATAACCAAGGTAACAATGACCAGTCATCGGCTTGCACTGAAGCCATCACGCTAGTTGAGCGGGACGAGAGCGAATAAAGTCCTAAAAGATGACTTGATGAGAAGGATATGGTGCTCATACAAGCACAACCTATCAACTATCCATATCAGGGTCATATCAATCACCAACTGATTACCGCTTTTGAGACAACATACCAAATTTCCTCCGTTAAATCGCCGATTACTTGCTTACATAGATAGTACAACCTCGGTTAACTTCGAATCAGGGATCGAAAACGATACAAACATAGACCCTAAAAGAGAAATCTCGGTATGTAGTCACAAACCCAAGATATATGTTGGAAAAATAATGTATAGAAAAGTTATCTCAAAATGCTGAAGCACACACATATCTACATATAACTCATCTACATATCTACATCTACATATAACTAAGGAAATGCCCTTTGCGAGCCAAACAACTCCTGACAACGTTGTTCAGTGGCTAAAGCCAAGGGCAACATTCCCTGTTCAATTTCTAACGCCAAGGGCAACATTAGAAACTTAATTGATTATTATTTTTCACTTTGTTTTTGCTGTTTTTTTTGGGAATTAATAAAAAAACCTGGTTTGTCGGCGTTTACGCCCGGTTTTCTGCGCAGTTGCGGCTGCGCAGTGAACCCAGTTTTCCACGTGTGCACCCAGTTTTTTTTAATTTTCATTTTTTATTCAATGTGCATATGGAGGGCGGCATTTGATGCGCGCAACCTCCCCTTAAAACTGTTGGGATTTCACCTTTGGAATTGCAGACTAAAGAGAGGGGGCAATCTTGGTGGAACTGATTGGAACAAGGAGCACAAAGAAGGTGCATGATTTTTGGGCTCAGACTTGATGATTTAATTACCACTGACAATTTGCCAGTTTAAGTAGACTACTACAGGGAGTTTAACATGTGGTTGAGCTGACACAAATGACAAGAATATGCTAACTAGTAACATATGGAACAACAGTGTTGAAATGACAATGGAATTGGAGAGCATTGTTGTTTAACAATGGAATAAAACATTACAACTAGTAATGGATTATCATCAACAGAATATTGATGGAATAATAATTATAAACATCACACTAAGTGATGGAAAAACAATAACTTTAATGATAGATGATAAATTTAATGTGGTTAATTTAAAGAGAGAAATGTGAGCAGAGATGTGTCCAGAATTCTGACCAAAACCAGTAAGGCACCCCCACATGGCACGCGGATTCCAGAGCCAGCAAAACAAACAAGAGGCAATAAAAGAGCCCTAGTATCTACATTACATATGACACATATGTAATAAAGATTACCAGGAACTAGAAAACATATCAATATTATTTTATGCATTAAAATAAGTAAAATAAGTGTTAAAAAACAGTGCAAAGCAAGTACTGTGGCATGTTATAAAAATAAAAATAAGCCACAAATACTAATCATACAAACCAGTACTAATGTACTACACAGCTGTACTTAATAAATAAAATATACTAAAATAAATAAAACATATACAAAACAATTTATATGGAACCTGGTGACGCAAACCCAAGGCATAAGCCTGTGTAGCTTCACCAGGAAGGCCAATACTTAGCTAAAGCACCCACAACTTGGCCTTTAACACCCATAGGGTCCCCAGAGGGGTCTCAAGACTATTTAAGGAGCTTTCCAGGATTAATAAAATTGTTGATGTTGAATAGTTATTTAACTATTTTCCTTACTTTGTGCAATTACATTTCCATTTCTTTTTCATGAAATCTGATAATGAGTCACTTTTATAATCAGTATTTGTTTCCAATTAATTCTTCACCCTCTAAAGTGTAGGAAACCATTTAAAAACTCCCTGGACATCTTGAAAGACAGATGTGAAGGTGTTTGGAAATAAATTGTGTCCAAAAATCATAAAGATCCAACTGTTGAACTATTAGGATAGAAGGCTTTATCAACCAGTTGCGGCGCAGTAGAGGGGAAGAGTAGTGAGACGGACATACTGGAAAACCCAACATTATTATTGGATGTATATATAAACAATCATTAGTTACATGATAGTTTCTCTTCACATCCAATTTTTTAATTTTCATATTAGAGTCTAACTCCATTCGGATCATCACCTCACTTGTGTCAACAGTTGGCCCGCTACGCTAACAATAGCTGTAGTGTAGCGTAATGTTAGCTTTTGTTGCTACGCTAACACAAAGTTACTGTTAGCTGAAGATTTTTTCAGCTAACGCTAAAACAAATTTGTTAAAAAAGAAAATAGCAGGTAGTGTAGCGTTAGCAACATCAAAAAAAAAGTTAACGCTACAGAAATTTCCTGTTAGCTGATTTTTAGCGGTTTTAGCTGGAACAAACGCTACGCTAACTGTTAGTGTAGTGTTCTTTTCAGCTACGCTAACTGTTAGCATAGCGCTCCTTTCAGCTACGCTAACTGTTAGTGTAGCGCTCTTTTCAGCTACACTAACTGTTAGCGTAGCGCTCTTCTCAGCTATGCTAACTGTTAGCGGAGTACCTTTTTGTGGTGAGCTAACTGTGAGTTTAGCGCTACGCTAACTGCTGTTTGTTTATGAAAATAAAAAAAAGGAAAAAAAGGAAGAAAATTTTTTTGATCCTAATTGAGCAAAGTGGACCAGCTTTGACCTAAGACAGGGGAATTTATCACTCCTGCTATACTATAAGAGTAGTGATGAGGTTAACACCAATCAAGAAAACTTAAAGGGGGGTCAGTCAGGTGCCCCTGAGAGTTTTCTGAGTTTGTACAAGGCTTAACCCAACATCGCTACCATTTCTTCAAACCCATGTCATTTAATCAGTTGCCGAACCCAAAGGGGGGTCAGTAAGGTGCCCCAGCGAGTTTGGAGAGCTCCTATAAATTTCAATCAATTCACAATCCTTACCTAATTGGTTTCACCCTCATCATAAATGAGGATTTGTGATGCGGGTGACACCAATTAGTTATTTTGCAGTTAATTTTAATATAGCAGGAGTGATAAATTCCCCTGTCTGAGGTCAAAGCTGGTCACTCTGCTCAATTAGGATCCTGCACTTGTGCAAGTAAAACAATGAAAAAAATGTACTTACACAAGTGAATAAATCAAAATGTTGTTGTAACTGCTTTACTCAAGCAAGTACAGCAATCAAAAAAGCTTGTTTTTAATTTCAATTTTCAATTTTTTTTTCTTTTTTTTTTTCTTCAAAACCAAATTGTTCTTCATTAAGGTATCCATGGTTTCAAAAATGGTGGATTTTCAAAACCATTTGATTAGATAATGGTGGATTAAGTTGTAAATACAAAGACAAGAAAGAAGTTGGATGTCTCTTCTAAGATCTGTAATGCAGCAGGATTTTACCTGTTGAAGCCATAACAACAGCTTTTTATAGCAGCCATGTTAATTGGTGAAACCAACAGTTAGCGGGCAAAACAAATCCGCTATTTGAGCATAGTGTAATGGGAAAAGCTTCAGCTAACAGCCAACATTTAGTGGGAAAAGTATCAGCTAACAGCTAACATTCAGCGTAGCGTAGCGACGATCTGATGCCGCTACGCTACTGGAAAATTCAAAATCTGTTAGCGCAAGAAAAATTACGCTACCTGTTAGCGTAGTGGTGAATTTTCCCAGCTAACACTACAAAAATATGGCTTGAAGAATTTGTTGCTACGCTAACTGTTAGTGTAGCGGAGTGTAATTTCAGCTAATTACACTACAGATTTTCTGGGGAAAAAAAAACCGCTACGCTAACAGTTAGCAGTGAAATAGCATAGCAGCCCACCATTGAAACAACTCCCAGGAATTGGAGAAACAACTCCCAAATTTCTGGGACATCTAGTTGACCACTTGAGGACCGCTTTTTAGGGTCCTCAGACGGTACTACTCTCTGATGGGAGTTTTTTCTCCCAAACAAACATTGCAAAGGGAGTTGTTTGGCAAGCATATAAAATTATTTTCTTGAGAACCCCCCCCCCCCCCCCCCCCAGGTCCCACCTTGATGGCTGGTATTTTTCAACCAGAAAGTTTAGGGTTCAAAGAACTGCAATACTGCAATAGTGAGTATCATGTGACACAGCAAGTTGATCCTCATATTTATCTCAGGCCCAGTCCATTTGCAATGATCAGCCAAAGGCTGCTGTTTTCTGCTTCTGTGTGGGTTTCTATTATTATCAATGCTCAGAAAAAGGCTTGTTTTTTTCTCCTTCTGTGAATTTTCTTTCCTGGATAAACTTGGTCCTGTGCTTGACCTGAAAAATTAATATTTTCTCTAGTCTTAAACACTATACACAAAATTCAACAACTGGAAGGTAGTTTACATGCAAATTTACAAAGGTGGCAATTTAAATGTCAACTTCCTACATTTTTTTCTAATTTTTAGTTTTCCTAATGAAAGAAATGCAGTCAAAATCCAAAAAAGTAGATTTTGTGGAAATATTTTTTCAATTTAACCTTGGGTTTTTAGATTTCAACAACTTTTGGGATCTATGGTTGGAATTTCCAACAACTGCATCCAAAAACCAAAAAATCAGTTTCTATGAAACTGCATGATTAATAAAATTGGATCCATCTAAAACGCTTTCTAAAAAAAAACTAGTTGCTATTGTGTCTCAATTCTATACAGATTAGATGCCTAACTTTTTGAACAATCTCACACCAGGAAAATTTATTGTCACTTTTCCACAAGTGATTTCAAGAATTAGGAACCCTTTTAATTCTCTACATCACTTGAGACAAGTGAAAATAGGGTTTTCCGGGTTTCATTCAATCATTCAGACTGTAGATGCCATGGATAACCTTGTTGTGACCCAGAGGGGCTCCGCACCCAAGGACTCGCCGCAGTCCCTATATATATTCTCTCCTGGTGCAGACTCTGGGAGAGGACCTAGTGTAATTACTCATCATCTCTGACCATACTCTCTCCATCAGTGCCATCACCACAGGCAAATCAAGGTCATGAGTGACATACAGGTTGCATGGTCCTGCATGTCACAGAAAAAATTATAGCGCTCTGTGTCATACACAATTTGCAGGACTGCATTTCATGTATGTAACCTGTAGTGGACAGGCCTGTGAAACCTGCCGCACAGTCACTGCGTATGTGACAGGTTGCCCGTGTGAGCTGCATGTCATGGTCCTGACAGCTTGTCCTGTTTATGTAACAGGACCTCCATCACATGATATGCGTGCAGGACTATGCAACCTGTAGGCTTCTCATGACCCCGGTTTGCTGCATTACCCTCATCAAACCTGAGGAAATTCCAAAATATTCCTGCATGAGTCCATCTATGCATGCTATTGTTAGACTGGAATACTTGAAGAGATAAACTGGATGAAATTACGGCGAATTCATCATGCTCGCCAAATTGAAAGACTTTGAAAGTGGAGTTTTGAAGGAAATCCGGCCCTTGCCTTCAATGTGAAGGGGGGCCAGTGTGCTGCGGAGGCTGACTCGGTGTCCCCGGGGGCTAAGACGGTCAAGACATCCATTCACGCGCCTCGAACAGCAGGAACACCGATCTTGAGTTACGTCTGATTCTCAAGATGACCCACTCCATCCAGCTCTATCCCAGCCCGATCAGCGTATCCTCTTCAGCCGACCCAGAATCGACGGAATATGTCCCCAGGACTTGTCAAACTACATGGGACCCCAAACGCAACGGTCTCGCTCTTGCTGTTGTCCCTTCAAATCCCACCTCAAGCAAGCCGGAGAAACGACGCCAAACAATCGTAAGCATGGTTTATTTTTTTTGCCATTCTCCAATGAATCATTTTAGTTGAAAGATCCCGGACTTGAGTGATCTACTTCGGGGAACAAGACGCGTTGGAGAGGTCCATCATGTTTTCATTGTCATTTTTTCTAACAATGTTTTTTTTACCCTGTCTAGACATCGGTTCCAGATCAGTCCTTATACCTAATTAATGCTGCCGATTTCAAGCCATCTCGAAGATCTGTACATGACTTCATTATTTTATAAACAGAATCAAAACAAACTTGACTGATATTCAAACTTAAATTCTTCTTCAAAAAAAGTTCATTACTCGCTCATATGAAGTCTTTAGTGGACTCCAAAGAGTTGTACAATTATGCGAGGAAGAGGAAGGCATGGCTCAGGACCAAATCTATTTACCGTAAAAACTCAAAGAATTGTTCATCATTTATGACTCAACATGAAATCAATAAAAGAAGTCGTTATTAACTTTGCTTGTTTGCTTTATCCCTTTTGGTCCTCGGATTAGCGGTGGTGTTTGTCTCCCTTCGACTTCGCAGCTAAAGTACTATTATCGGATCGGGAATCAGTACGTAGTAGCGTTAAAGGATTATTTGACCGAACTTGAAGTCAGTCTGTCGCCTTTTTGTTCTCTATCCATTTTCATAATGGCCTTGGTTTTGACAGATGGCGCTGATGACTTCATTAACAGAAAGATGTAACGAAAAATTCAGAAGAGATTGATCTGGTGCTTCAAATGACCAATGTTTTTAGTCTGTTTGTTTTGGTTCATGTGCCTGCTGATGGAAGGGGTGACGGTATTGTTGTAGAAGAAATTTTGGACTGGGTCAATCGCATAAACCCACGTAAGTTTTTACCGCATTGCTCATCCTCACCAACCTTGAAAGCTTATTTTTTCGACTTCAGAGCCAACCAAAGAGGAAGCAGACGAATTGAGTGCAATGGCAATCCCGTATGAGCACGTGAATTTTTGGCCGTACATTCACGCGTCAGTCGCGGTTCTTTCTGAATTTATTTTCCCTTGGCTCGAGAATTGATCATAAAGTTATCTCTGCGCAAGTGTCCTCACAGATGTGTGATTCGCGGGCATCTAACACAAGCTTGCGCCCTTTTAAAACCTTACACTAAGACACATAATCCAACCTTAAATCAATTGATGACCGTTACGCTTTCCCTGATCAAGTCCGCACCACGCTCGACTTCGTTTGACAAGGAACTCGATTTCAGTGTCTCAGTTGAAAAATTTCGAGAAGCCGTCGAAAGATCGTTAATCACATTAGAATCGGAGATGAATGTGATCTTCGAGAACGAGAAAAATCGGGCTGATACCGAAAATGCGTTTGATGAAGACGATTTGCTTCACTTCCAGGCCAGTTACAAAATTCTACTTGAGATTCTGCTCGGCGATGAGAGCAGGATTTCCGAGGCTTGTTATGATTGGCAGGAGGCCTTGGGCGCTCATCTCTTATGGGTCAATCCATTTTGCAAGAGGGATGATCTACCGTAAGTTCAATGTCATCCATGTGAATTCGTGGGCTAGCTTTTCAATCGTCATCACTCATCAATTCTTGGCCATTGTCCTTTTCATGGGATGTTGATATACCTTAGGATTGTGATGAAGAAGATCACCGTAGATTGGCCGATTGACCAAACTTCACATCTCGACTTGGCTACGTCTTCAATCATAAATGGCGACATTGCTTCGCTACTTCAAGCTGCATCGCAGATGGATCAATGGTTAATCTGCCACTTGGCCGATCTGGTTGACAAGCTGGGTATCTCACTACCCGACCATTCACGAGGCTTTTACATCCGCGATTTTGTCGATTATCTGAGTGTTGACCAGGGCTTGTGGAGATTGATGATCGCCTATCTAGCGACCGTCGGTGGGACAAAAGAGCGGATCAGAGAGATTTTGAGGAGGTTGGTTGTTGAAGATTTGAGGGAACAGCAAAGTAACGATACCATGGAAATAGATCTTCAGCCAGCAAAAACGACGACCAAAGTCGGCATAGTTGAGATGAAGGACATTTGTGCCGAACATGAGATGGAAGATGAGCTTAACCGGACTGCACGAGTTGAGTTTTTTTCTTCTTCTCTGTGAATTGTCAAGCATAACCTCTCCCCAAGCAGACTTCGCTAAACTATAGTAACAGATCTTGTCGCGCAGGTTGGCAAAGCAGAGAAAATACGGAGCTGCTATCGCTTACGCTGTTACGGCTGGTGACCTGAAGATGGTGTCGAGGATATCAGATTGTTTGTTGGATGAATACTTGTCAAATGGTATTTTGTTGTTCTCTGGATTGAGTTAACCCTCGAAATTAGTGATCTCAGCCAAGCTAATCTCATTGGAAAAACAATTTCAAACAAACAAACAGGACCAGAAGAGTTTGCAAGATTGGTAGATGAAATCCCCAGCTCGTTACTTCATCCGACTGCGCCTGCCATAAGGCCGGGCTTATTTTTCGATCCACCTAGCCAGCCTGACGGGAAGAACCCTAGCGAGAAACCTCAGCCGAATATAAACTCGAGCAAATTGCTCTTCTTGTCGAGGTATCGAGATATGCATTCATACTACTCAAAGGGCGAACGCAAGTTGGCCGCTGAAACTCTGATCAGCTTGATGACCACTGAAATCGCACCCAAACGTTGGTGGGCTGTTTGTTTGATTGATATGATCCCGTTACTCGAAGGCAAGTCGTTTCTTTGGAGATGGAATGATAACCATCATCAACTCATCCTATCTTCTGAAAAACAAAAACGCAAACGAGAATTGATCTAACCCTGATTGAACTACAAACTATCTAGATGACGAGATTTTAATCTCGCTAGCAGACACTTATGAACTATTGAGATGCTTGGAAGAAATTACCGGTCCGATCTTAACCAGTTCAAGAGACAATTATGATAACCTCCGATATCTGAAGAGGATCGTTCTCAATGGAAGGAAATCTGACGTCTCCAACAATGATTACAACAACAAAAATGGTACTGCGAAGAAGAAGAATGATGCTGAAGATTTTAATGATGGGGACGATGGAACTCGATCTGCTTTGGAACAATTAAATGTCGTCAGATACGCGTTGGCTAGACATTTGGCTCGAGGTTTAACTTGTAAACATTGATTTTACTTTTCATTCGTATATGACATATTTATATTGCCCCCATACGTAGACTGTAGTTTTTTTCTTTTTTCTTTTGGCACTCCCACCCGATATATATTCAGATTTCTGTTTATCATTTCTTGTGCTTTGATCTCTTTTAATTCCCCATTTGGACAAGAGTACAACTATTGGCCTTGTCAATTCATCAAGAACATAGCCGCATGCTGTCCTATGATCCTTAACACTTAAGATGGCTTCGTTTCTCTAGATCTGATGAGCCATACATAGACAGTAGTGACGTTCGGATGTCGCAAGTTGGGTGACATGCACACCACTCAAAACTCGCACTGGGCTAGAAGGTGCACCAACCTCTTGTTCACCTGTCGATCCACATCATTAAGAGGACTTCAAACCGACAGTAGTACAAGCCAAAGCAAAAGAGGATCCATAGAACCACAACAAAAGGATTCAGACATGGCCGGAGAAAAGATAATTACGATTTCGCCCAATAACGATCAACCGATACTCGAAAGATTTGGACCGAATGAATCAGAACTAGAAGAACTATTAAGCAACTCACTCAAGGCATTCAAAGAATACTCGAAAAATTCAAATCTAAGTGGAAGACAGGCGATCATCAAGAAAGCTTTAAGTTTGTTGAGCTCAAAACAAGATGAATTGGCACGAGAATTAACTGAACAGATGGGTAGACCGATTGCTTATACCGCCAAGGAGGTCCAAACTGCTATCAAAAGAAGTGAATATCTGCTCAAGATTAGTGGTCGAGTCTTGGCTGATACGCCTGGCGAACCAGAGGAGGGCTTCAAGCGATACATTCGAAAGGAACCCGTCGGACCGGTCTTGATTATTTTCGCCTGGAATGTGAGTCAATCGGTTCTCCAAGTAACTGCTAACAGATCCTGACACCTATTTATTTATTTTTTGGCTTTGGTGGGGGAAAACAGTATCCGTACCTAATTCTAGTTAACTCATTGATTCCAGCCCTCCTTGCCGGAAACTCGGTGATCTTAAAACCTTCACCCCAAACACCGACGATCGCAGAACATTTCCAATCGCTATTCGTTGAGGCGGGATTACCACCAGATGTGATTACGTATTTCCATTCGGGAGGTGTGGACTCAAAGATCCTACAGCTTGCGATCAGGTCTCCGATCGTCGATTTGATATGTTTCACAGGCTCGGTCAAAGGAGGACTTGCGGTCCAGAAGGCCGCCTCTGGTCGGGTGGTCCCGGTTAGCTTGGAACTGGGGGGAAAGGACCCGGCGTATATCCGTGAGGATGTTGATCTGGATTGGGTAGCCTCGGAAATCGTCGATGGTGCGCTCTTCAACTCCGGCCAATCGTGCTGCAGCGTCGAACGAGTCTATGTGCACGAATCGATCCATGACCAGCTGGTTCTAGCGATTCAGAACGTATTGAAATCGTATCGACTCGGGGATCCGTTTGATCCCAACACTCATCTCGGCCCGGTCATCAGTCCGAACAGTCGTCAATTCATTCAGAAACAAGTTGACGAGGCCATTCGAAAGGGCGCCAAAGATATGACGCCCGAGAACGATAGTTTTAAAAGTCTGCCAGCTCATGGTAACTTTATCCAACCGACTCTATTGATCAAGGTGAATCATCAGATGAGCGTGATGAACGAGGAAACCTTTGGCCCGGTGATTCCGGTGATGGCGGTCAAAAACGACAAGGAGGCTATTGAGTTGATGAACCATAGCGAATTTGGTTTGACTGCAAGCATATGGACCCAAGACCTTAGACTGGCCGAGGAGCTCACCAAAGAGATTGAGGCTGGAACGGTATTTGTTAACCGATGCGATTTCCCTGCTGCCGATCTCGCTTGGACCGGATGGAAAGACTCGGGCAACGGAGTCAGTTTAAGTCAATTCGGTTTCGACCGATTCACTAAATTGAAAAGTATCCATCTCAAATCATATCCCCAATAGCCTCTCGATCCTCATTCCTTTCATGTACCTACCCACTTTGAACTCTTGTACGATTCTCTCGTCCTGGTATGAACAAGGGAAAGATGACCCATACGTTATGTCGATGACTAATCTTTTGACCTGCTAGCTCACTTAAAATCCCAGCTACCTCATGTATTAATGGTACATTGAAAAACTTAACAATTCTCGTTTGAATAATCCTTGGACGGATCTGCAGGATATTCACAGGAAAATTACGGACTTTCAAATATTAGGTTTCGGTTTTTGCCCAAGTCTTTAAGTCACAAAGCCGAGAATTCACGGCATAGGACCACCATCAGCTGAATTACCAGGAAGTTTGACTGTGCTTGCTTTTTGGAGAGCAAATAGCATGGAAATTGCTGTTCTATTTTTATTTTTATTTTATTTTTTACATGCAGCAACAGATAATTTGCAGCAACAGAACCTTTAAGCCTTTTTCCCCCGCATTTGAGGTTCTTATTGAGGCTGGTGCCTTTAAACTTACTGAATTCCAAGAGCTTGTGGCTGCTGCATGCAACCAACATTTTGAGGGTGCTGGCGGTCTAATTTGTAACGCCATCACTACGGGATCTCCACCAATCAACTGGAACATCAGTGTTAGCCTTAGGATTGCATCCAGATTCCAGAAAAAGGAAAATCACATGTTTAATGACAAGAAAGGATTCACCAACTGGATCAAGTTTATACTCAATCTTGAAAAAGACTATACCATGTCTGCCTTGCACGTTGTAATGGCAAATCCGGAAATCTTAGTTCAAAAGGCCAAAGCTTCAATAGAAATCAAAGCTTCAATAGAAATCAAAATGCATGTTCTGACTCAGCAGGTGGCATTCAATGCAAATTCCTCAAAGCAACTGTCCCTGATCCCATCCACCCAGGTGAAACTACAAGTGCAAACAATTTCAATGGACTTAACATAATGATGAACAAGATTCTCTCAATTCACCCTCCAAACATGAATTATGATAATAAACTCCCAGTCTTTATTGATCCAACAGACCCAAATTGATATGTGCTTTTGACTGGAGCAGTGGTCCAAAAATGGGCCCATGACCTTGTGAGTTTATAAAATCTTTTCCATTGATCATAGCAGCTACAGTTATGCCAACTGTAGTTTTCATAGATTAATCAAAAGGAAGGAGTTTCACTCTACTCCCCTCCATCCAACCATCAAATTTGAAGTGGTTTTGTCAGCTAAAAGATTAAAACTCAATGAGTCTCAATATTCTTGTAGCTGCAGTCCCTCCACTAAATCTGACAGTGCCTGCATTTATGAAAACAACCCAAGTCTGATACACCAACATGTAGAGTTTGTGAAAATAAGGCCAGAAAAAAAAGAAAATGTCATCAAGATTCTTGATGAAAATGATTTAGCACATCCAAAGATGCTCAAATAAAAGAGCATCACCCCTGAGAAAATGAGTAAATGGGGGTTAAGTGATGGCACCATTGCTCAGTTACATTACAATGTGTCCAAGTTTGACAGATGTTTGACTTCTTAATAGCCCACCCTCTTTCTCTGTAACTGTTTATCATTCTTGTAGCCTATCATCTAGCCATATTTATCTGTTGGTCATCTGACCACTATTTATACTGTATACCATTAAACCACCCAATAATCTTGTCTGAATTACCTTGTCCAATTCCGTGAACTAGCTATATTACCTAAAACATGTATTCTAACCACAAGAATAGGTTTATGATCACTTTACTTGAGACTTTATGGTTTTCTGGCCACACATTTCAAACTAAGCATTCATTTCAAGTCCTTGATTGGACTGTTTCACCAAAATATGATATTAATAAGATAACTTTTTTATTATGAAAACCTATGACTTTGATTGGTTATATAAGCTATGAGAATGGGAAAATACATGTATTGATAGCTTGGCTGGTAAACAAAGGATAAGATTCAATAAATGAAACTATCAAATATGAGAAGATAATAAACTATATATCATTAGACAACTGATATTTGTGGGACAAAATATCCACAATGTTTGTTAACCTTATAAAAAAACTCAGCTGTCATTACCTCTGCAGTCACTCACCCAATTGCCCATTCAGGGACATTGGTTTTCTACAGTATTCACAAAGATTGGACCTCACTTTTTAATTCTGCAAAAATCAGCTTGATTGGGTGTAACTCTTTACAATAGGGTGGAAGGAAAATGAGCTGAACCCCAGCTGCCTCACACAATTCCACCATGCAATCACCTTGATGGTAAGTAGTGTTATCATACACAAGGCCTGAGTTAGGTCTGGGGTATCTATTCATGCAAGGAAGCTAGATTCCAGAATAAATTCAGAAAATCATTTTTAAGCAAAAATCAATGAAGAAACTTACCAAGTTGCATGCTGAAAAATGTTCAAATTTATATCCATTGTAAGTGTTGAATTTACTCATGAGGTTCACCATTCCTTCAATTGATATTTCTGGAAGAAGACTCAGATGAGCTGTGTTCTGGTTGACTAAGAAACACTTGGCTGGGGTGTCTCAGAGCAATCATGAAAACAATCAAAGCAAATCTTTATCCACAAATGGACTTTTGTCTTAAACAAAAGTATCAGTAAATATAGCTCTCAAATGGATAGGTTAAATGTACAATCAAACTGTGAATTCCAAAATTGCATTGGGTATAATTGTATAGTTGGAGCTTTCAGAATTCTGGTCCTTATCAACGGTGGGCCGCTACGCTATTTCACCGCTAACTGTTAGCGTAGCGGTTTTTTTTTTCCCCAGAAAATCTGTAGCGTTAGCTAAAATTACACTCCGCTACACTAACAGTTAGCGTAGCGACAAATTCTTCAAGCCATATTTTTGTAGCGTTAGCTGGGAAAATTCACCGCTACGCTAACAGGTAGCGTAATTTTTCTTGCGCTAACAGATTTTGAAGTTTCCAGTAATGTAGCGGCATCAGATCATCGCTACACTACGCTAAATGTTAGCTGTTAGCTGATACTTTTACCGCTAAACTGAAGCTTTTCCCATTACACTATGCTCAAATAGCGGATTTGTTTTGCCCGCTAACTGTTGGTTTCACCAATTAACATGGCTGCTGAATAAAAAGCTGTTGGTTGTTATGGCCTCAACAGGTAAAATCCTGCTGCATTACAGATCTTAGAAGAGACATCCAACTTCTTTCTTGTCATTGAATTTACAACTTAATCCACCATTATCTAATCAACTGGTTTTGAAAATCCACCATTTTTGAAACCATGGATACCTTAATGAAGAGCAATTTGGTTTTGAAGAAAAAAAAAAAAAACATTGAAAATAGAACTTAAAAATAAGCTTTTTTGATTGCTGTACTCACTCAAGTAAAGCATTTACAACAACATTTTGATTTATTCACTTGTTTAAGTATCCGAATTCAACTAAAATTACTTGGAAATTAAAACCAGACTAAAATCAACAAAAAAAAAAGATCAGATCAAAGAGAAGAAACAAAACAAAGAAAAAAAATAACAAAGAGAAAGAGATAGTGAGAAGCATACCACTGATGGAAGAGTTTTAGGTTAAGAGAGGAGGCTCCTCATCAAACAACAGAACTAGTAAAGAGGGAAGAGATAAAGAAAGAAAATAGAAAGAGGAAGAGAACAAACAGCACAAGGATTAGAAGTGGGAGTTTTTTTTTACGAGCGGGATAAAGCCTAATCTGAATGAACTGAAAATGTTCTAGATCTTGAGGAGGAGATCAACGAGGATTAGAGATGTGAGCATTAGATAGTATGAGCTTATTTGACTTTACAGATGTAGGTCTTGATGAAGAATCGAGTGAGTATTTATCTTGACTGATGTCTTGATGAGCGGTTGGTCTTGAGCTGATTGAATAGTTGAGACAGGAAACTTGATGAGTCTGAGGAATAATCAGACCGGTGCGAGTTGGCTTTTGAGTGTGATTCGGGGCAGACCCTCATTGCAAGTTGGGGAAAGCTCATTGGGTCTTTCTGCAAACTGCGGAGCGGGTCATCGACTTGGAAGTGGAAATTGAGGAGTATTGAAGGATTTCACTGAAAACTCAACAGTAAGTACATATTTTTCATTGCTTTACTTGCACAAGTACAGGATCCTAATTGAGCAGAGTGACCAGCTTTGACCTCAGACAGGGGAATTTATCACTCATGCTATATTAAAAGTAACTGCAAAATAACTAATTGTTGTCACCCGCATCACAAATCCTCATTTATGATGAGGGTGAAACCGATTAGGTAAGGATTTTGAATTGATTGAAATTTATAGGAGCTCTCCGAACTCGCTGGGGCACCTGACTGACCCCCCTTTGAGTTCAGCAACTGATTAAATGAGGGTTTGAAGAAATGGTAGCGATGTTGGGTTAAGCCTTGTACAAACTCAGAAAACTCTCAGGGGCACCTGACTGACCCCCCTTTAAGTTTTCTTGATTGGTGTTACCCTCATCACTACTCTTATAGTATAGCAGGAGTGATAACTTCCCCTGTCTTAGGTCAAAGCTGGTCCACTTTGCTCAATTAGGATCATTTTTTTTCTTCCTTTTTTTCCTTTTTTTCCTTTTTTTCCTTTTTTTCCTTTTTTCCTTTTTTTCCTTTTTTTTTTATTTCTATAAACAAACAGCAGTTAGCGTAGCGCTAAACTCACAGTTAGCTCACCACAAAAGGGTACTCCGCTAACAGTTAGCATAGCTGAGAAGAGCGATACACTAACAGTTAGTGTAGCTGAAAAGAGTGCTACGCTAACATTTAGCGTAGCTGAAAGGAGCGCTACACTAACAGTTAGCCCTCATCACTACTCTTATAGTATAGCAGGAGTTATAACTTCCCCTGTCTTAGGTCAAAGCTGGTCCACTTTGCTCAATTAGGATCATTTTTTTTCTTCCTTTTTTTCCTTTTTTCCCTTTTTTTTTTATTTCTATAAACAAACAGCAGTTAGCGTAGCGCTAAACTCACAGTTAGCTCACCACAAAAGGGTACTCCGCTAACAGTTAGCATAGCTGAGAAGAGCGATACACTAACAGTTAGTGTAGCTGAAAAGAGTGCTACGCTAACATTTAGCGTAGCTGAAAGGAGCGCTACACTAACAGTTAGCGTAGCATTTGTTCCAGCTAACACCGCTACAAATCAGCTAACAGTTAATTCCTGTAGCTTTAACTTTTCTTTTGAAGTTGCTAACGCTATGCTACCCGCTATTCTTTTTTTGACAAAATGTTTTTAGTGTTAGGTGAAGAAAAAATCTGCTAACAGTAACTTTGTGTTAGCGTAGCAACAAAAGCTAACATTACGCTACGCTACAGCTATTGTTAGCGTAGCGGGCCCACCATTGTCCTTATCCACTCTCAGTGTTTTTCCTTTTCCTGTGAGGCCACGTGTCCACCTCCTGTATGGCCAAGTGGACTTTTTTCCTGTACTGTCTGGCTAAGTGGCCTTGTTTCCTGTACTGTATGCCCAAGTGGCCTTTTTCCCTGTTTCCTGTTCCTGTTCCTGTTCCTGTTCCTGTCCTCAGTACCTGTACTGTCCCATGTCCCCTGTCCCCTGTCCCCTGTCCCCTGTCCCCTGTCCCCTGTCCCCTTTCCCCTTTCCCCTTTCCCCTTTCCCCTTTCCCCTGTCCCCTGCTTTCTGTCCTGTCTCATGTCCCCTGTCCTGTCCTGTTTATTGGCTGGTCATGTCTACGCCCCCTTTGGATCTTGCAAGGGGGCTCTCCAGTTGTCACTATATATGTCTGCTCCTCACAATTGAAATTCAGAATTGATTCTGAGTATCAACTTATTTCCTGACCTCCTTGGCCCACCTCTGCATCCCTCAAGATAGCAAGCTCCCTTCATTGCCTCTTCTTTTTGAGCTGAAGTCTTAAGAGGAGCCACCAATGGAAAAATTGCTGTGATATTTCAGCCCCGATAAGCCAGAGAAATTGTGGGAGAATTTACACTTGAATAGACAATTGGACAGTGTTTGACTTGGTTTCTGGCTTGTATAACTAGAAACCCATTGTTTGTGTTTTTGAATCATTTTTGGTAGGGATTGTTTGGGAGGCTGATGTTGTTTTGAGCCTGATGATGTACAATCAAAGCGGGTTCCATGACATAAGCTTTGGAAACAACCATGGTCTTAAAAATCTGCACATCAGACCAACCACATAATTTTACACTTCTTGAATCTTCAAAGTGTCAAAGATTAATTCAACCAAAAATATTTATCTATTCACAAATTATGTCCCAAGACTGTTTACTTGGCCTCAAACATCCATACATATTTATATATAATGCAACCAATTAAGTTCTTCTTGAGCAAGCTTGAATAAGATTTGCAAGATGGTTACTGACCACCAACACTCTGGAAGCTTGGAATTCACCTTGGTGACTGATAGGCCCCATCTGAGGGCCTAAGTTGAAATTTGAAGATACTCAAAAGCTGGTCATTGTGAACAGAGTTGTGGGTTTCTCCCCATATAAAATAAAGCACACTTGAGCTTAATTTAATCTGTTTGAATGCATTCTGGTTATTCTTTTCTCCCCAATCAGAATTGCTTACAAAATTGTTAATGAGCCTTGAATCAGTCTCCTCTCCAGGAGTACTTCTCAGAGGAGAAAGATTTATTCAAATATTTATTTTAGAAGCTCAGGTTCATCTATGTACAGCTACTGCAGAAAATCTTGCACATTCCCCCAATTTATATTTATTTTTGAATTCTCCCCTCCCCAAGTTTTTTTTCACACACAAAAGATCAGCGGGTGGATAGTTGAGTCCCCCTATGTTATTATTTCAAATTTTCCCAGCTACTCAAGAGACATCCACAACCACTAATCAATAAATAAGGATGCACCAACAGAATTCAATTGTATTTCTGGCTAAAATCTGCTTGGAAGAATGATCTACCCAGGATTGTATACCATAAAATGGAAGAAAATATTGTGATTTGTGATCAATTTTCCCACTGTTGAATTTGCCTATGGAGCTGTTGCAAACTGCTGATATGATGATCTTAATTAATAGACTAATCCTACCCAGATTGGTCCAATCATGACCATATTGAGATCAAATTTGGGGAAAATAAGTCTCAATTCTCAGAATAAGGTGTCCAGACTCCCTCACATGATACCAAAGTTGAAGAATTTCTATAAAATCCTACTCATCATCAATTGGGATTTATAGAATACACCTCATTTCAGCAGCAACTATTTCTTGCCTTTTCTTGTCCCACCACCCCATTCACCACCCCAGCCCCATTGTATACATTTTCCCAACAGGTTCCATTATACAAAAACAATCTTCCTTCTCTACGGGCCATCCCCTTGGAAGTGGATTCTACTAGGACCTCTTTCCAGGGCTTGATAAATGCACACCCACGCCAACCCCATTTGGTGTGTTTTTACGACCCCGTCAGCCTTTTTTGGCGGGTTTGGCGGGCACACCAAAACGGTGTTGGTGTGTCTCATGGCGCGCCAATGTGAGGCAAGCCTATGGGATATCCATTGGTGTGCCCGCTGGCACGCCTATGGGATATTCATTGGTGTGCCCACCGGCACGCCAATGGATGATGTCCAACTTGGACATCTCTCACGGCCTTGTTGGCAGGGAGGAACTCCTCCCGGCCAACAAGGTTATACAACCTCATCAACTGGGAGGAATTCCTCCTGTCAATTAGGTATACAACCTCATTGGCTGGGAGGAATTCCTCCCAGCTGATGAAGTTATACAACCTCATCAACCGGGAGGAATTCCTCCTGGTCAATGAGGTATACAACCTCATCAACCAGGAGGAATTCCTCCTGGTCAATGAGGTTGTATAACCTCGTTGGCCAGGAGGAATCTTCCCTGCCAACAAGGCTATACAAATGGTCAATGAGGTATACAACCTCATCGGCTGGGAGGAATTCCTCCCAGCCCATTAGGTTGTATAACCTCATCGGTCTGGAGGAACTCCTCCTGGCTGATGAGGTTGTATACCTCATTGGACAAGGTTATACAACCTCATTGGCTGGGAAGCCAATGAGGTTTTATACCTCATTGACCATTTGTATAATCTTGTTGGCAGCAGGCCAATAAAGTGATTACATCCACTCACGGTTAAAATAAAAAAAAGATCCCCCACAATCCTCCAAAGATTGAGTATAACTACATGAATTAATCAGGGCGTGAACTGTGTTTTTTCTGGGATCTCAGTAGCAATGACCTTTCAGCTTTCAAACAAGCATCTTATGCTGCAATTCATTTCCTTGATACAGCCGTGCTTTGAAATTATACTGAAAACCAAGATGTAGCAAGGAAGGTAGTATGGAATGCAACCATTCCACATGGTGGAACTTTCCAGGCTGCTAAACAGGCAAAAATCAACATTGCAGAAAGATTTTCCCAGTTTATAAAGGAATCAGCTAACCCCTTGGCCTATAAATTTCACATATCAATCAAGGAGATAAAACCCAAGACAATCTCTGAGGTAAGTGACTAAATTAATATATGGTGATATTATTAATTTCACAATCTAAGACTATTATCACTTCTCTCACTTTTTTTCATTAGAAACAGGCAGAAAAAGAGATGCCAGAGGCTTCTCAGGCCAAGAAGAACAGGTTATTTGAAGATGGGGCAAACAATTGGGAGCCCTCAGCAGGAGCTTCAAATTCTTCAAAAATGTTTTATATCATCATGCTGATCAAGGTAGCTCACCCACAAAAGGGAACGCTGTTGTCCACAATGTAGATTTTTGTCTTAAACCAAAGGACCCAATACAATAAATAATTCTCAATGTTGATCAACTGATGGTTTGGGCCAAGGAAATTGTAAGAATTTCTTTCTCTACTTTCTGATTTCCAGTGCTTTGATGATTGGATATTGATCCATTTACCTTTTATAATATCTTACAGATGAAAAAACAATTCAATAAATTTCTATAATACTCCAAATATTCTGGGTTTTGATTGGATTTTTCTGCAGCTGCTGAAACCAAGGTACCAGGGTCAATTCTGGTCCCAAGCTTACTGACTGGCCTGCCAAATCCAAACACACATCATTTTTACTATGGATGGAACCCTGTGGTTTTTAAGATTATGGGAAGCTCCAGAAATCTCAAAATTCCCCTACCTCTTACCAATCTGGACCCCATGCACAATTTTGACCCAGAATGGTACCAATGACTTATCCAGGTGGGCCAGGGGAAATCCATCACAATTTTGGGCCCAACTACAACCCCCATGAAGCTTCCACCACCCCCAAGAACATATTGGTCTGTAGTCATGCCATCCATAAAGTGCCTCAGCCCCCTTCTTGCCAGCTCTCTCCAATGGCCAGGAGTATCTCAATGATTACCCTTGATTTGCTCATGTAAATCCTTCCTGTCCAAAATTTGAGGGAAGTTCTAGATACAATAGGTGTCAATCACTACAGAGAATTGTCAAATATTAAACCTGAAAATCTTGACAGGGAAGGTTTAAAGATGGCTGATCTTCAAGCCCTCAAATTCCTCAAGAAGAAGCAAAGCCATGTTACAGTCTGACTTATATGAACATTATCCTATCTGAGGAAATATCATCATCTTCAGCTTGATCAAAATGCAGACATCTCTTTGCATACAGCTTGTATCTTTCCATCCCTTATCTTTCATCTCTTTATCTCTTATCTTTCATCTCTTTATCTCTTATCTTTCACCTTTCTACATTCAGCTTTTAAATCTTTCCATCTCTTGTCTTTTTAACTTGAGTGCCCAAGTATATTTTGTCTGCATGTAAGCTGATAGCTAGAAATCATTCTCATGATATCTATGTTGATAAAAGCAATTCAATCACATTCCATCTCAAACAAGGTCTCACTGACCAACCTTATTAAGATTGTGAATCTTGTAAAGCAATAAAAAAATATGTCAAATCAACCTCTTATCAAGATTGCGAATCTTGAACAAGAAAAATATAATCATGAGGATTAAATCACCATCTTGATTAATGATTGGATGAAACTGAATAAAATTATTATTAATTATGCTGATGATTAATTACAAATAAGATGTAAAGGAAATGGTTTACAAACTTTTCAGGTAAAAACATCATACCCAGAAGGGTCAAATATGAAGTGAAAACTAATGGAATGAACCCATCAATGACCTCAAAGTCTCCCTTTCCTCTAAGTCTTCATGTCTCTTCAAAGTTGATTTGTAGAGACTGAATGTCCAGAGAGTAATCTGGCAAGTAAAGCAAGAGGCAGCCATGACAAACTTGGCTATGGCTCCATGGTGATGGATTTGTGCATTGTCTATCACAATGACACTGTTTGGCTGTGGAAAAGGGTTCATAGAATGGATCTGGTTGTATAAAACATCAGAAGTTATAAGTACGTTGAATAAGAAACAACTTACAGGAATGTTTTCCAGGAAAAACTGGAAAGCCTCCTGGTCCATGGATTTCTCCTGCACCATGTGAGCCACCCACCCCGATGTCAAAATTGTAGGGATAATATTGTATTGATGGGTGCTTCAGTCGCGTGGGACTCTTGGGGTTTGTTTGCCAACTTGAGCCCATCCTTGAGTGCTTTGAACTTATATACACCATGGAAGCAATTTGGCGCCTCCAGTCGTCCTGCTAGGCGCCTGGAAGGCGTCAAAATCATTCAGTAGCATGAGATTTCGTCTGCCAGGCGTCTTTTCAGGCGTCAATAAGTCCTCGACTTCGAGTGAGAACAAAGGCGCCCGGGAGCCGTCTGCTGAGACGACTTTCAACTTGTTGATCTGCCTCGATGAACTGAAAGCCGCCCTGAATTCTCAAAAAAGAGCGGAATCGAACCGCGGAGCAGCAAAAAACGCTGAGCAATTGTCTAACCGACAAGAGTCAGAGACTACTCGACAAAGTAGACTTTTCAGCGATTATTGTAATGACTGGGGTTCGGGATCAAAGGACCTTCAACAGTCCTTTCATCCCGATCCCCTCCAGAAGATGGGCAAGTTGAGCCCATCGATTTGGTCAACTGAACGCTCCTTGCCCCTCCTCCTGCTCACTGGAGCCTGTGGGAGGAGCAGTTGAACTGGAACAGTTTTGACGCCTAAAACGGTAAGGCGTTAGAACCACTTTTGGTTTTTCAGACTTGAAAACCAAAAGTGGTTTTCAAGGTCCGACTTAAGTGTGCTGAGAACCCTTTTGGTTCTTGAACCGGTTCCACCAACGGTAGAAACCATCGGGAACGCCTTGAGAACGCCTTCAGGCGTCCGAGCTGTCAAAAGAATATGTTGACGTTTTTTTTGAACTGGGGGTGCACCCGACTCCAGGCACGGTATAGGGTCAGCTAATTGACTCTAACTATAAACTTGAATTAAGCTCACCAGTACCAATCCCCCTGATAGATTAGATATTTATAACGCAGTTTTGTATATTAGTCGACATCTTCGGAGGGGAACCGCCGCAACGTTTTGCTGAGATCGGGTGACAGCTCAGATTCAATGAGATCGTCGCCCCGCACGTTGATCAGTTTTACAGACGTGGCTGCGTCCAATAGCTTATACTTTATGAGCTGCACCTGATGATTAATTGGCCCACGGATGTATTTACAAGTTTACAGCGGAAGCTCGCTGAGGGAATATTTTTAGGGTTAGGGTTTAAACCTGTAAGCTGGCAATGGAGGGGAGATCTTCAGCGACGGTACTAGAGCTGAACCACTTGATTATTCGCCCCTCTCACCAATTCAAGTCGGCCAAAAGACAGTCGAATTCGATGGTGAGCGTCCGGAGCACACTAGGAGTCCATCACTCTAGCGAGCAAAATCTTGTCGAAGTGATAAGAAGAGATATCTCCGGGATGATATTCGTCGGAATGTAAAAAATAAATATAGGCCGGTAAGAAATATCGTCGGTAAGAGTTGAAGCTATTTTCGTGATCGGCGAGAAAACTTCAGCCTGGCTGGTATCGCTAGCTCATAACCTGTAGTGACTTGGTCTTCATTCCCTTGGTGTGTCCCTAGTCTCCTCCGACTGGCTGCGAGTGATACCATGTGAGCTCATCCAAGTGTGGCGCAATCTACATGAACAATTTATTTGAATATGGATTTTTACACATTCGGACTCTCAAAAAGACAGCTGTTCAACCAACCCATGTTAAGCCATGGATGGATGGATAACCGGTCATGATTGATACAGATACCTAACGTCTCATCTCTATACCATCCAATCCCCGCACAGCGATCGAATCATAAAATATCCACGGGACACCCGAAAACCCACAGGCTCATAAACGATAACCCCTCGAACACATCATTATCCGTCGAATAATTACTACAATGTACTGTCTCAACAGCTTCATCACAATCAATCAGCTTGAGCTTATATCCAAGCGTTACAGACAGTAAGACTCTCGAGCTGTACGACTAAATAGTGAAACATCTCCAGTTGCCTGCTATGCCCGTCACCGGCCTAAGCTACATACATACATACCATCCTGGCTCAGCTCAGTCTTCCAGAGTCTGCTCCCATGAAGCTTTATTAGGCCCCACTTTGAAACCTAATCAACCCATACATAACATATCGTCAATCTGGTTTGGGTGGGGCAAGACGAACGTGCATCGAACCTCGGTGCGGCAGTCTCTTGTTAATTACCTCGTACGATTTGGGTACATACCAAGAATTTATGGCTTATTTTTTACTTTTGTTGGAACTTATAGAACCGCAACTGTATCTCACTGTACCCACCCTCCTATAAGCGGAAGCTTACAATCCAGGAGCTTCAAAAATAGACCCCACCAGTTAGTTTCACCCGGTCTGAAAGATTTAACGATTCCTCTCCCCCGACGAGCCTCTCTTCCTTGAATATCTAATACCAACTGATTCGTCCCAGCCAGTGATCATCATGCCGGTTAGTAGTCGGGCTAAGCTGTATAAATAATTGAAAAGAAAAGAAGAAGAAGAAGAAAAACCCTATATATGACAGCCCTACACGTCTAACCCTCTTACGAATCCTTAACAGAGTCTTTAGCCCAGCCTTGAAAGTTAACCCTTAAACAAAGTAGTAGGTTTATGATCTTCTCTCCAGCTCTTTGTCTCCCTTCCACTACAGTAAATTCCTAGTTGAAACATTTGAGACGGCAAAGAGTAACAACTGGGGGATTTAAAATTAATATAATAGACTCGAATATCCCTAAACCCATATTTAAATACACTCCTGTGTAGAATCAATCAGGCCTGTTTCAAATCTGCCGACCATCGGCCGCGATCCAAGGCCTCTTTTCCTGATTCCCGTATCTCAGATAAACCCAAAGTCTTCGTGAGGCTGATAGTGTGATGTTCTTCTGTTCGAATAAATAAATAAAACACAAAACAAATAAAACAAAAAAGCAATTCTCCTTCGTCCATCAAGCTAGTGCTTCTCCTACCAATTCCTCCGCCCATCCTTAGTCAACCTTGGATCTTACAGGAAGAGGATTGCATAGAAAGCTGGGGTGGCCCAAGATATCATCTGACATCCTTCCAACAACCAGCAGCCCCTGTGGCTATCAAAATGCAGCGTATCCCACCCTCCACCAATGCCGCATACTATCCCCGGGGTTATTTCAATTGCTCGGAGGGCGATAGCTTCCCTAGTGATATGTGCCTCTCTAGCGACCCGGGAATGTTATTGTCCTTCACGCAACGGGGGGATGTATGAAAGATCCCGAAGTTCATCCACTCAAGATATGTTTCCATTAGCACCTTTACCCTCGACATTATATAGGACTAGTACTCAAAGTAGTATGGTAAATCAAACCGAAGCCTCCAATTCACCATTGATAGCTCAGATGGAACCGGGAAATCAGTTTGATTTCATCTCAAACTATCGTTCTCAGGATCCATCGACACTTTCGCTTGGGTTTCCTGGAAACCTGCAACATGATCTTAACGGAAATCTTGGCCATTGTACTACTTCATCACAAAGAGAGCCCGGAAATCTGAGCCAATCCAAAGACAGTTCAGCTTCATTTTCACCACCTCGTCGTAGCCCAAGACTTTATACCTGTGAGATTTGTGAGTTCGTTTGGATACTATGTATCGAAAGTAAATCTTTCAATCACTCAACATCATTTAAACTTTTTTCCCCCATTGATCATAAACTTATAGGCGAAAAAAAGTTCGTCCGGCCAGTTCATTGACCACTCATCGTTTCTCGCACACTGGAGAAAAACCGGTAGGCTTTTCATGATCAGCGCCATCTATTCATTTTCTTTGGCCTGCCAAATGTTGTAAAGTTTACAATAGATGGCTGATAGATGAATGATTTTTCTTCTTTCGTTTTCTTGTACCGGCTTCTCGAAGCATTCTTGCCCAACATGTGGAAAATCATTTTCAGTAGCGTCCAACTTGAGGAGACATGAGGTTAATAATACTCCCTTTAGATTTTCGTCAATTTAGATTATTATTATTTTTACGCATCAACCGTTGTGATCATGACTGAATTAATTCAAACCGGTGTTTCCTTTATGATCACCTTCCGGCCCCTATCAGATAACCATACATGGTCCTAAGGTGTCGACTTCAGGAAACGTTTCTTATGAGGGGTCGAACCAGACGACCACCGGTGGTCTTCAAAGCGCATCGCTCGTGGGATCCACAAGTTCTAGTATCATCTATCAACGCGGATCTGAGACTTACGAAAACATCCTTCCATCTCACGAAAGATTTTACGATATGCATCGAGGCTCACAGCGGAGGATGTAATATAGGTCGTCGGTGCAACTGTCTTCCCACTGATCAGTACATAGTTACTGTCTACCAACCCCTCCCTTCCTATCCCCTTTCCACCCAACTTTCCCTTCCTGTGTAATATATATTAAACTCATATATAAAAGTCATTTTCATTCAATCTAGTAAAGCAAAACAAAAAAAAAAAAACAACAACAACAACAAACAAACAAACAAACAAAAAAGAAAAAGAAGGAAAAACACTCTGGAAGAAAGGACCTAGAAAAGGAAACTATATGCATGTATGGAAAACTGGAATGGCTCAAGGAGGCCCCATGGATTTTTTTTTTAAAAAATAAATAAATGAATGAATGAAACAATTTTCAATTTGTTTATTATAGAAAAGAAGAAAGAAAAAAAGGTTTATATTCTGATTCTACATGAAGGTAATATGAGAAATTTGTACATTGACTTCATTATATATAACATCTTTAGTATGTATTACACATATAGAGAAGATCAAGATAACTTTGGATTTTGTAAATTTTTGTTTAAAAAAAATGACTTGGTGGTTCTATCTACAGCTAGAGCTATAACAAGACTAATTTCTAGAATTCATCCTCTATTTTTAAATATATATATATATATATATAATCAGATTTCTACATCATGAAGAAAAGTTTTTTTTTTCTTCTTTTTTTTTTCTCTTTGTTTTGGCATATTTAAATTAATTGTGATCTGATTATCATGAATTGAATTAAGAATTTTGAATAAGATTATTATTTTATTTTTTTGGAAAAAAAAAACAATTGAGTATGATAAAGGTGATTAAATCTGATTGATCAATCTTGTAGAGTAAACCAATCCAACTAGAAACAACAAGAAATAAATCTACCTTTAAACAAAACAAAAAGGTTATCCAATACAGCCCAAACCCACTACCCGTCACCCTATTCAAAACTGTTTTCATCAATTGTCAGGTTTTTCTGGGATATCTATATTATAAATTATGACCAGATCCACCATCATTTAATTGGATGGTAATCAAAAAAAAAAAACCCCACCTGTTTTAAAACATGCATGCTGGTCCTTCTGTCATGCAACCAATGTAAGGGGATTTAGTTGGTTGAAGCACGCGTGTAAGAGGAGGAGAGTTTCAAAGGTAACTTTGAAGAGGTGTTAAAAATAAGTTTGAGTTAAAGGAGTTTGAGGATAAATTCAAAGATAAAGAGATATGGACTCTAAAGTACTCAGCAAGGATGATGGCTAGCTGAATGCTCAGTAGTCAACCTAAAACAATGTTATATTGATTGACTGATGAAAAGAGAGAAATAGATGAAGAAAGTAAAAGAGCGTTTATAATAAAATAAAAGGCTACTGTTGTTAAATATAAGCAGAAAGGTGTGCCAAGACTAATGACAGTGTATGTACTCAAGGTTAGAGTTGCAAAGATGTTTGAAGATGATCAGTAAATGAAAATTGAATGATTTTCAAAGATCAGCTATTAAACTGAAAGCACATCATAGTCAAAGGTTAGTTGACAAGTGAATGTCTTTGAGTAAAAGGTGAGATTCCTAGATGGAAAACTGCAAGAAGAACTGCTTCAACTGACACCAGTTGACATGCAAGACCTTTGATCTTACCCCAACCTTACTCCAACCTTACTCTGGACATACTTAAACAAGATTTTCTGTGAAGTGATTGTGCATGATGCACAGTCACTGTGCACCAAAATTCACCCTGAAGTAAGCTTCAAGTAAAAACAAAGCTGGACTCAAGTATACTGCATGCCAACTGGTGACAGTTGAAGCAGGTTTTTTTGCAGTGGAAGTGGTAAGTGCAAGGCTGTTGGAAATGGATAAGTGCCAAACTGAAATTCAAGGGTGCATTCAAGCTAGTCCAGGAAACGGATAGTGGATAGCTTTGAAGCTGATTCAAATTTGTGGGAATGGTGGTCCATAGTGTTGGCTTATTGATTTGAGCAATTCTTGAAGATGAGGTTCAAATTTCCACCTTGGTTAGGTGTCACACAAATGGTAATTAAAATGCCTTTAAGCTGAGGTTCTTTCAAAGTTTGATGGATATAGTAGTGATGTTGCCATGGTTGGCTGACCCTTTTAGTTTCAGCATGACACCTTCAATGTCTGACTCCTTCTTGGAACCCACAGGAGGTGGCAGTGGATCTCCTGGGGTGATATATGCACTTTTGAAATATGACTGGCTTATTTCAGAGTTCTGTGGTCAAGTTTTCCAAGAATTGTGGTAATAGATCATCCATGGTTGGATATATTTTTCATCAAAGCTCAAACTATAGCTCCAATTTAAAAAAATATAATTTGTTTATTTTGGATATGCACTATCATTGATTAAAAATTGGTTGTAATACAAATTTTTCTTGCCTCAGAAAATTCTATAAAAACAATTAATGGATATTTTGAAATGTTTTTGAAAACTCCTCTAAAATATTATTATACATGGTGATAAATAATATATAGGCATGTAGATAAGATTGGTGCACACCAAGGATACATAGTAGATAGAGGTGGAATAAGTCTGGGATACAGAGAAGTCACTTCCATAGAGGTAACAGCTTTTTTTTCCTGGTGTACAACCTCGTTGACCAGCTAGTATGAATCTTCCAAGTTTAGAAGGCTGTGGCCAACCTGGAGGATTCCTGCTGTTCATGATCCAGAACACCAACTTGTAACTGGTGTTATAGATGCATGCCAGTGCAAATTGGTGTTAGGTAACACACAAATTTGAATTGGTGTGTGACCTGCACACCAATTTTCACTTTGGTGCACACCTGGCTTGGTCATGTATTTATTTTGGGAATTTCACCTCAAGAGATTCAGTTTCAAGAAGGGGGGCTGTTCAAGGGACAGGGGGGACAGGACCAAGGAGCTTCCAAAGTTGGAAAAAATTGAAAAATGCTCAGACTTGATGATTAAATTTCTCCCAAAAAATCAGTTAGATTAACTATTTTATTACAAGAATGGTCAAAAGGTGGTTGAGGTAAAAACTGAGTATAGAAATATTCTAATAGCCAAAATATGCAAGTGGAGAGAGCATTGTAACTGAAAAATGGAATAAAGAAATATTGTAATTTAACAAGGGAGTATAATAAACATTACAAATTTGTAATGAACAGACATCAACTACTTATTGATGGAAGATTATGCTATAAAACATCACACACGGTTATTGAAAACAATAGAAGTAATGAGGAATAATGATTTTGGACAAGGGAGTAATTGAAGAAGAGAGAAATCTGAGCAGAGATGAAGACCAGAATTCTGACATTTATCAACAACCAAAGCCTTCCCAACAAGTTTTTTTCTCCGCACTGCATGTTGTTTGGAGGGCCTAGCCCCAAAAAGTAGCTTCAGTAAAATCTCATCATAACTTCAAGTTTGGTGAAAATGTACAACCAGAAAACAAAAGATCAAAAATATGTCATCCACAATTTTGTTGTATTTAATTTTAGGGGTTTATCATAAGTACCTGGTTTTTCTTAATGTATACCTGGTTATTTCTGGGTATGTTTTCCCCCCTGAACCAATGGTTATTGATAGATTCACACCGTTTTTGGGCTGCTGGAGGGGTAAGTGATAACTTCCAACAGGCAGGTGTGCAGCTCCTCCAGACAAAACAGGCTTTACAGGGGCATTGATAAACGCAAGCCCACGCCAGGGGACACCCATTTTTGGGATTCAGCACACCACTGGATGGGTGTGCAACCTGAAAGCTGATGCACAAAAGGGTGTGTAGCTCACAGGCCCATAAACTGGCATGTGAAACCTTTCAACAGACATCTGGGCAGTATAGGAAAGGGTGTATGTTTGGCACACCCTTTCTGTGGGTACATGTATGGGCTATTCCCACAAATATGCAAATTGCTGGTAAAAGATCTTTGAACATCTATGTTTAAACTTGAATAAAAAAGAAATAAAGAAGATCTGTGACCAGAGAGATTTACTCCGGTCAACAAGACTGCATAGTCTCTTTGACCAGAGGAAATCCTCTGGTTGAAGAGACTACATAGTCTCTTTGACCAGAGGAAATCCTCTGGTTGAAGAGACTACATAGTCTCTTTGACCAGAGGAAATCCTCTGGTTGAAGAGACTACATAGTCTCTTTGACCAGAGGAAATCCAATGGTTGAAGAGAATACATAGTCTCTTTGACCAGAGGAACTACATAGTCTCTTTGACCAGAGGAAACTAAATAGTCTCCTTGACCAGACAAAATCCTATGGTTGAAGAGACTGCATAGTCTCTTTGACCAGATAAAATCCTCTGGTTGAAGAGACTACATAGTTTCTTTGACCAGAAGAAATCCTCTGGTTGAAGAGACTACATAGTCTCTTTTAACAGAGGAAATATTCTGGCTGAAGAGACTACAATGTCTCTTTTACTGGCAGAAATATTTAGTCTCTGTGAAGAGGAAATCCTTCAGTAAAAAAGACTATGTAGTCTTGTTATTTTTAAAAAGAAACATGGTCCCATTAGGCCATTACAACACCTGTAAACAAGAAAGGTACATACACCAGTTCTGTGCAAAAACTGGGTATTTTGATTAATCCCTGTGATTTTATTTCTGGATTTCATTAAATTTTCATTCCAGTTGGGGATTAATAAGTGTACCTGGATTTTCCACGTTTATACCTGGTTTTACCAGGTATTTTTTCCCCCTTCCCCCATTTCTATATTTGTATTTTTGGCTATTCAGATTCTGTCTTGGGCTTATTTTATTTTATTTTTATTTTTTTTGAAAGGAAATCCAAATTTAGAAGAAAAATTATCAGCATAAAAAAACACAAAAAAATTGAAGTTCAATTTGAATAAATTTGTACATCTTTTTTTGTGGCTCTTCCACGTCATCTCCAACTTTTTTTCTGGTTAAAGGAGTGGTGTACAGCTGTGGGTAAAAATAGAAAAGGGCTTGGGTTGCTAAAAGTGTGAGTATTAATGGGATTCCTATAATGATATGATACAAATTATCAACCAAGTTGCACAACACTCAAATTTAATTTTCAAAAAATGTCAGCTGAACTTGGCCAAATGCTGAGAAAATCCTTCCAAAGTTGTATATGAATTAAACCCACATCAAAAGAGGGTTCAAACAGGAGTTTTCATAAGGTTAACAGAAAGCACTTGCATGCAAGTGCCTTGGAGGCATCCCTGGTGAAGGTTTAATTGGTCTATTTCCTGCTGCTTCTTTTGCTACTAGGCCTCAAATCTTATACTCTTCTTCAGAAATACTATCCCCAAATTGTTTCTCAAAAATTCAGAACCTGAATATATCTGCTCTTGTACCTGTTTTTATATCCATTCTTTTGTAAGAAATTTCTTCCCTTGGTGTTCTAGTATCACTTTTTATATTCAAATTTGAAATATTTAAACCACAAAGATATCGTTATCACCTGCCTTTGGTATTTCATAATTCTATTGTGGCCAAATATGATAGTCTAAACCCAGCCTGCTATTCTGACAGTGATATTTTTTCTGTTGTATGTTTTTTGAAAGAAAATTTTACACAGTTTCTAAAGTGGCTTTCTGGCCTAAATTTTGAAAAGAATTCAAATAAAATATTTTGAATTGCAGTGAGTTTTTCAAATATTAAAATTTTGACAGATGGTATTTACAAAACCGATGGATTTATACGGTGACTTATTCAACTCGTTTCCAATCACTTTGAAATAATTATTGCTAAATTTTAAGTCAGTGACTGTATTTTTTGGTAATTTCAATTGTAAACTTGAAAAATGCTTGGCATCAGTTAGACTTTTTTGCCCAATTGGCCATTTATTAAAGTTTCATCTGATTGGAGTTCCAATCATAGTACCTGAAATGTGCAAAGCAACTTCAATTATTACTATTATCACTATTCTAAAGTATTACTAATATTACTATTCTCATTATTTATTATTAGGGGGTATCAAATATGACCAGATCCACCATTATCTAATCAACTGGGTTTGAAAATCCGCCATTTTCAAAAACCATGGATATCAATATGAAATGGTTGAGAATTCCCAAAAGTGAAGTATTGTGGAAAAACCTAATTCAATGGTTTTAATTTTTTATTTTGTCATATTTGATACCCCCTGTTATTACCTCAAATTCATAAATTTTATATAAATTCATTCAAATAGACATAAACAACACATGAATAATTCAGGTTACTCTATGAACTCTTGTTATAAAAGACATGTAACTTGTAGGCCATTTCCCTTACAGTACAGGTGAAATAACCAGAGTAACAGCTTTTGCTCATTTCCTTCTGATTATGCCCACATTCCTTATCATTGGAATGTTACACATATAAGATATGTACTTGAATATCTTATAAATGAAAGTACATGCATAAGAATCATACTAAATAGTACTAATAAGATGTGTTATTTACAAATGAAACCATTATGGATTTATAGTTATATTATTTTTAAGAACCAATAAATTAATATAATATCATTGATTTTCTCCAATAATAATATTGACAACATATCAATGATGTGTCCCATAACATTGCCTTAGTGGGTCAATTTCAAATGACAACATTATGGATTGATCTCTATATTAATATTAATAGCTGATCAATTAATATAAATATCATTGATGTGATCCAATAATACTATGGACAAAATATCAATGATGTGTCCCATAAAACAGCCTTAGTAGAAAACACCTCATTGGCATCAAAAAGATCCTTCAATTGATCTTTCTTCCCCTTGAAGCTCCCCAGTACCTTCCTAGTCCTGGAAGCAATCAAAGTTCACCCAATATAATATCCTGGAAGTATAAACAGCATGTAAATAACTGTGTATCCCCCAGATAAATATGAGAACACCAGCACAGTACATACATCATACTTATTTACCTTTCCAGTTCCATTTCTCCAAAAAAACACCACAATTCTGGATCTTACATAGTTTAATACCGTTATACCATCATGAATTGGCCACATCATACCTTTAATCAGGTAAGAACAACAAACCCAAGTGAGGACCTCCTTGGATGCCTATTGATAATTTGATACACTGTGTTGATTTGGATTTGCCCTATGTAGAGAAAGCCTCTCAGACAAGAATTAATGATCTAGGATTGATCCTAATTTGCAGTATATTTACAAATAACTAACACTTTATATCATCCACCTGACATAGTTACAACCAATCAACACGGTTAGTTTCACACCCATGCTGAAAAAGGTGGTTCATAATGAAAGTGGCTCAGAACTGATTCTGTATTGAAAACATGAGGACAATATTTCAAGTAGAAATAGCTAGAGAGCCCCCTTTGAGGATCTAAAGGGTGCCTATTCTGGAATGGATGGAATGTGTACTTCACGCCTAATATTTTTGGCTGAGCTGTATCATTTTATCATCCAACAGCTACCTGTAAGACTAATGTTCTTTTCTCTCAGTGGTATTAGAGAAGCTCTCATAAATATAAATAGAGATCCCCCTTGAAATGTTTAAAGGGCCAATGTTGTAATTGATGGAATATGTTATTCATGCCTAATATGTTTGGCTGAGCCAAGACCAATGTGTGTTTAGCTCAGTGGTATTAGGGAAGCTTTAATAAATCTAGAAGTTTGTGGGTTCAAATCCAACAACACACAATTATTTGCACCTCTTAAACATTTACAGCATATACATAAATAATAATAATAAAAGAAACAGTGAAGGACAGAATAATACAGGAAATATCACTTGAGATGGAAAGGAATGGTTAGAGTGAACTGGTGAAACATTAAAGGACATGAACACATTTTCAGAAAGGAAAGGACAAGACAAATACCGCCAGGTCAAACAGGATGACAGGACATAGGTGAATGCTGTGGTATCTTTATATATATAGGGGGAAGAAGTGGGCTCAGCGTCCCCAATGGAAATTTGAAAGTGGGGGGGTGGGGGGAGGCAGCCTGGCAAAATAAGATTGGTATAAAGGTGACTCAGACAAATGTGTACTTATTCTGGTCTAATTCAAAAGTTAGTACAGCTGGTATAAGGGCAGGACTGATACAAAGCAAGGGGTGGAATCTACTAGTGCATTAAAGATTACGTGGTCAGGGGCCAATGTGGAGGCACTGAAGGGAACAGAACAGGTGGAGTTTAAAAACTTGAGGCTTTTGATAAAGAGGGGAATATGCAAGGGTATCAGAGAAGGCACAAGCAGAAAACATTTCTATTCTGCTGGATGTGGGGGAAAATGAAAAATTAACTGGTTAGTTCAATAATTTTGGATGGGCAATATTGGGAAGTGAGGGGGGGGGGGGGGGGGGGGTGGAGGGGTGGAGGAAGTAGAACAGAAGGCAGGATTGGGGCTTTTAGTTTCAATTTATCTATCTATTACCGCATCATCACAGTAAAAATGGGAAAATGGGTAAGGTTTTTCATTAAGATGGTTGGTTGGAAATAATACCTAGTCTATGTGGTTCACTTAAATAGTTCTGTTTCAGGTATCTTATCTGCAAGAAATGGCCAGAGGCTACTTGGACCACTGGAAAACAAAAACATAATCATTTTATAGCGGAGAGTTCCACATTTCCACACTTCTTAGTTAAATAGGAGAGGCAGGACCACTTGGTCAAACATAATTAAAGGAAGGATGTGAGTGGAAAGAAAGAGTAGAATTCTGACACTATACCCTTTGTAGGACTCCTGTGGGATACCAAATATAATTTGGTGATATATCTGATGAGGATCAAATGAATTTCTAACAGGTTGAAAGGCTATTGCAACTTAAGGGTTCTTTGAAAGATCTGAACCTCCAATGGTATCATGTCATCAATATTTATAAAGATATGTCTGATTCCAAGATAGATCTTACTTTATATAGTAATCTCTATCAGATCTAGATGCCTCAAGCCACTATCCTTGTAGATCTTGTAATCTTTTTATGATTTCACTTTATTGTAACACATTAATAAAAGACTAGTAGTAGTAAATAAACTAAACAAAGTGATTTGTGTAAGGAAATAGAAATAAACAATAAAAAAATAAAAAATAAAAAATAAAAAATAAAAAATAAAAAATAAAAAATAAAAAATAAAAAATAAAAAATAAAAAATAAAAAATAAAAAATAAAAAATAAAAAATAAAAAATAAAAAATAAAAAATAAAAAATAAAAGAAGTTATTATATCTTTTTATAGTCAGAACCTTGTAAGTACTTGAGAAAAAAATAGGAAGATAAGGAGAAAGAGACATATTCACAAGCCTAATATGAAAAAATAGAATATTAATATAATGAAACATACCTTGTGAGAAAGAGTAGAGAGAGAGAAATGAAAATGGAAAAGGGGGAACAATTGAGTAAGTACCTCCACTGTCAGCCACCAAGATATTACATATAACTTGTAACACTTGAAACTGCAAGCTGAATAAATAATAATATTTAATTGTATTATCATTTATTTTATTTATTCAGTTTTTACTTGACTTTTTGATTGTAGCAGAAATCAGACTCAACCCTTTCAAATAATAGTCTACCAGTTAAGAACAGGCTTATGAATATCTGACTTATACAGAAGGCTCTGTGTTCAAGCCACACTCATGACCACATTCTGAAAATAATAATAAAAATTTAATAAATTATATCTATTTTTTATCAAAAATAAAGGAAATTCAATTAAAGATAATCCTTGGCAAATCAATTTTCAAACGCGCAATAAATGGATAAAGAACCATTTGTTGGTATAGCTTTTTCCATGAAAATCCTGGAAAATCCCAGCATATCCCATAGTAATATATACTATAAGATTACATATATATTTAAGTAAATAGTTTATGTATTATGTATTATATAGATAGTACATGTGATTTTAAATCAGTTATCCTTCAGGGCAAGCACTTTTTTAATCTCTGGTCCCTAGATAATTTATTCACAGGTATTTCTTAGTGAAATAAATAATTACTGCTGAAATACATATTTACACCAAATATAGTTAATGTGAAATATTTATGGGGTCATTTCAATTAGAAATGACACCATATTTCACATCTGATCACAAACAGGGTGATCAATTCCTCCTGGTGATCTTACTCTGATCACTTCTCCCAACAAGCATGTGAAAGAATTATTATTTTATTATTTAAGAGGAGGTTTTCTTCACTAAATTGAAGATAACCTCCCCCATCAATTTTAACCCCTACTTAGATAACTCATTATAAGCTACCAAGGCGCTCACCTTCTCCTGTAAGTAAGGAGGAATGGCCTTTTACCTTATAACTATCTTATTTAGTTAAAATTCCTCAAACACTCCCCAATAAATTAATATTACTTAATTCTATTGGAAGAACCGTGTCATAATCTGGTTAACCCTTCTGAGGAACTTTATTTCCAACAGAAGTCTGGTAGCAAGCATTTAGAACCTGTTTCTTTGTTACTTAAGTGTATTTACACTATATTATATATATTATAAAGTTTATAATCTTTTATTTACACTTTAAAAGTGTAAGATCTTCTTTTATTCCTCTCTGTACACGCCACAATCAGTGGAATAGAGTACAGATTGTTGAAATCCACTTGAAATACAACTAGGATCCTCCTGAATCTTCACTGATCTTAATAAAGTAGTTGAGTTGGGCTTGATGTAGCAGATAGATTGCTTGAAAATTGATTAAGGGACTGAATGGCTTTGGTTTAAGTATTTTTTTGGATTGGTTTATTGTTGAGTCTGGGGGACTTAAGATTGAGGAAATTGAAGCTTCAAGTACATGAAACTGTAGCACAATTTATTATGAATACAATTCATAATGAATATGTACTTGCTCAAGCGCACCAAGTTTGAATTATATTGCAACAGATCTATTATGGCATATTTTGATGATCACTACTACTCCTATCACTACCACTACCACTACCACTACCACTACCACTATACCACTAACTGAACCACTGAGACTAACTAGCTAAACCACTGTGACCAAACCTTATTCAGCTGATGGCCCAAAAAGAGAAAATTAATGGTGGGAAGTGGTCTTCTTTTGTATTGATATGCTGCAGGGAGCTTCTTGTGGAAAGTTTCTTCTGCAGGGAGATCTTCCTGGCACAGCCTTTCAAAATATCTACCATACAAACAACACAGCTTTTTCTGTGTTGGGTAAATCTTAAATCCTCATCCCAAACACATAATAATAATAAAACACAAAAAAACAGTCAGCCGCTAAACTGTTGAAGTGTCAAACTAGGCACTGCTTGATACACATTGCTAACACATCCATGTGAGACTTCATACCAGCATTGGAGGCAACACATATCATCACACAAGCATACACATCACAATGTATTCAACATTAGGCAATGCGTACTTAGCTCAATGGTTAGAGCATCACTCATGAATGCTGAGGTTTTGGGTTCAAGTCCCACAGTACACAACCTTTCTTTTCACTTGTTCAAAAGGTTATGAGCCCATGTAGCACTATGCTGCTACACAAATGAACTTGGAAAGATTGGTAGCATTAGCTAGCAACCCTGTAACAAGCATGGGGGGATGTTGAAGTGTCAACCTAGGCACTTCTTGATACACATTGCTAACACATCCATGTGAGACTTCATACCAGCATTGGAGGAAATACATATCATCACACAAGCATACACATCACAATGTATTCAACATTAGGCAATGCGTACTTAGCTCAATGGATAGAGCATCACTCATGAATGCTGAGGTTGTGGGTTCAAGTCCCACAGTATACAACCTTTCTTTTCACTTGTTCAAAATAAACAAACACAGATTTTGCTGTAATGGAAAGGTTTTCTGCAGGCTATGTTCTTGATACACCTTAATTTCACCTCTTTAACTCCAATAATATTTTCATTTGCATAAACAAGACTGTCACAGCCTACTTCTTGATACACCCTATCTTCTCTTTCCATGGAACCTTCCATGCCCCAATACTTATTTTACTACCACTTACCTCTTGATAAACTCTAACTACACCTCCACCAAATACCACCTGCCTTCCCCTCCCCAGATTTTGGGGGTCCAAGTCTCTCCTCCTCTTCGTCCTCTCTCCTTCCTTCTTCCCAAACAAACACCAATATACAGTTTTTATGCTAGCAAAATATATAGACAAGGTATTGAACTACAATAAATATATTGAGCAGCTTTATTTCCAGGGGTCCCCTCTGCAACAGAAGATTTATAGTTTTGGTCCTCCGAGTCCACCACCTTTGAGCCTCTCCATAATGCTTGACATAAAGCCTTGTGGAGAGCGTTTCCGGAAATCATGTGTCAGTTCTGTGCCCTCTGGTTGTTCCAAATATCCCTGGGGTACATGAGCAGCACTTGTGTGTCCTTTTTGATCATCTGTGTTAGGGTCAGAAGATCTGATAGGAGAGTCAAGAAGAAGGGAACGACCAACACAGTCAGATAACAATACTTTGATGTTTAGGTTGAATATGCACCACCATGATTTTCATGTTGAGCTTTCCAGGGGTTAAACACACTCACTTTGTAACATTGTCGTTTTGGGTAGTATGATTGCTGAGGTTGCCAGTTGTGGCATGTGCGAACGGACCGGGAACACTAAGAGTCGTAGAAAAGATAGAGTGACATGGGTTCAGATGTAGATCCAATGATTGATTTTGGGTTTTTATGGGCCAAAAGTCAAGCCACTCACTTATTTTTTTGGGCCACTTCGGTGGATCTAGCTGTAACGGGGGATGCTTGAATGGTCATACAGGATGCAAACAATGAAATCGAGACAATTTGGACGAATTGGACAGAAACCATGGTGGTGATTTGAATTTGTTGGGGTTGAATACAGACTGGGTGTCTTGGTCAAACTCTCCAAAGTGAGGCGTAAAAATGTTGATTGGCAAAGTTAGATCGGAGGAGAAAGAGGTGTTGAGATTTGAATCCCAGCTCTATAAACAGTATTGGAGGCAAATATAAAAGAGAATACTCGATTGGAGTCTTGGAGGTGTGGAGGTGTTGATGATATTTATACAGCTAAGGAAGAATATATTGGAATGCGGTGAGAGAAGATGATGATTGGCGTATAGAGAGCTCCTTTAATAGAAGCGGAGTTGTCCGAGTCGGCCTCAAGACTCAGGCTGAATGAACCCCTTCAACCATCATGATATCGGCCTGGCTTAAGGATCGATCACGCTGCGGGTACCAAGGCAATGACTTTGTGGTGTCATTTGAACTGAGTAGAGATTTCCCTCTATCGTCAGTTGCTTGACAGACGATTGTACCTAGCTGGTCATCATCTCTGGCCAGGGTTTGCCGGAAGAGTGGGCGCAAGGAAGTATCTCTGCACCTGGAATTGAGTAGACCGAGGCATTTGCGCATTTTAAACGCCGCGCCGGCGAGCCAGCAAGTCATCCTACTTGATTCACCAACCAACAACTCGAGATACATCAGTGGAACCGAGATGGTAAGGGCATTCATCGTGTGAGGGCCCGCCTATTGTCCGGACGTACTCCCGAAGTTACTATGAAGATACCCGAGAGGATATGTCGTATGTAATGTTTTTCGGGACAAGTAAAGGATGTTTAATCAAGATTCCCTTTTGATAGATCGTCTTACATCTCAGACCGAGCCTTCTTGCAAGTGCTGCGGTAGAGGTATGCATCTTGCTTCATTTCTTCGACCGCCTTTCCCTCCGAATCTTTACCAACATATTCCGGGCGACGATGTTTGTGAGACTATATATACCAAGCAGGGGAAGAGATCTCTGATCACTGAAGGGCTTCAAATCTACTTTATCCCTGCCCCTGAATCTCGGCAGGTAGTGAAGAATATCTGAGGATTCTTGAAAGCGTTAGACCTTTGCCCCTCTCGGTCAGGTATGCGTACCAATCTGTCGACCGCAACTCATCCATGCATCATGATCAGGAATTTGTGTGTTTTTCGCATTCGACCCAAGAATTCCAATGGCCGTTCGTAGTGTTGACACAGTGTGTGATTTCAGGGTGCGCCCTCTTAAACCACCTTATAATGTCCAAGACGTTGAGTTTTGATGTGAATCCTTCTTGTACTTACACCTTGGCATGGCTGTGAACGATAGGCTGGCCAAGCGCCAATTACCTCTGGGCTCAAAGCATTTCCCAAAGACCTACATATTTACATTGGCCCTGTCTATGTTTTATGAACGGAGTGCTTGTCTACCCAGTGAGATCGATCTGCAAGCAATGGTGCTGGCCGTCAGCTTGATGAAGGACCGAGACCAGCTGTTGGCCGGTGGGTGATGACAGGTGTGGGCCCCAGGGGATGGATAAAGTACAGAATATGTATGTAAGTACATCGAGACATGAGCGTTGATACATTAAATTTAAATACAGCCAATCCATTATTATATACAGGATGTTCGTACATACTACGACGCTGCAGCCAACGTACTCCTGCAACTTTGTTTGTTCGCACAGTCTTCCTTCTTCCTCCTCTGGCACATGCTTGACTTCTTTCTCTCCTTCCACAACGCATATCGTGATTCGGCTACTGTCATTTATTTCTATACATACATATATATATTGCTTGCCACATCGGGCGCCTCTCAATCCAGACATCCATCCTTCCATACCACAACCACATCCTGAACATACTGTTTCCAGTCCTTCACGCCCACCTCTTGCCCACAATCGTTACAAATCAGACAGACCGTCAGGTTCCACATAAATAAATAGTATAGTCACTATACACCTCAATCCATCCTTTCACAACAGTCTTCCTAGTCTTCCTTACTTCTGAAACTCTCTAAACATGGTTCAACTTTCCACTCTCTTGATCATTCCAGCCACCTTCCTATTGGTTCAACTCTCTGTGGCCGACAAATATTGCCCTGATGATATCAAACACTCTGGATGTTGGATGTGCAAGTCCTCTGACCTCGGCAAATGTTGGCACAAGGCGGTGTAAGTGATGACACAGATTCTTACCTGGGCAACATCGAACCTCAGTTTGATCTTTCTGCATTCCTTACAGTAAAAAAATCGACGAAATGTACATCACTGACGACGTCCAAAAGTCAGCCGAGACCTTCTGTCGTGGCTTTGCCAAACTTGCCAAATGCTGGACAGATGGAACTTGCTGCAGCGAATATGCCCCCCTGTAAGGCTTCCTATCCCATCGCCATAAGCCTGCCCATCGGATCAATTGTTCTGACAATCCCCTGTTTTGTCATATCCTAGTTTGGCGGCTGCCACTAATCTTTGCAACTTGAAAACAAGGCGTGACATAACGAAAGATCAGCTCAAGAAATTTGTCGGAATAGCCAACAGCGTCCGGAACGCGATCTGGCACAACGTATGTTGCCTCGTCTTGGAGGCTTCAGGAGAGTTCTTGGAAAATTAACAGGGTTGAATTGATTCAACAGGACTCCGGAGTAAATGTACCCAAATTGGCAGTCACCGTCAAGGCATACCATTCAGACGACAGCGAGTCCAGCCAATCGGATTCCTACTCCGCCAAAACAAATGGGCATACTGACAAGTCCATCCAGAACCCAGATGCCTACCACAAGAAATTGACCCAGAAGTCTGAACCAGTTGATGAAGATGAGGAAGGGGCCGAGTCGAACGAGCCAGCCGATCACGGGGATGACTATAACCAAAAGAAGAGTCCCAACTCTTCCAATCAAATACACGCTTTCCACCCCAAGCTGATCCACCGCGAGTCTGAGAACAAGAAGGTTTCCACTCAACAAGTCGAAGCTAAGGGGAAAAAGCTCCGCCACCAGGCCAAGTGCGTGGCCAAGGCGAACAAGTGCGAGACCAATACTGCTGACAAGTACCACCAGGCCCGATCGAGCAAGTCCCAGAAGAGTGTCTCTCAGGTTAGTCCGTTTATTACTCTTTCATCCCCTCCTTCCCGTTCTTTGTTACTTATCACAACTCTCTTGAACCTCACGAACAGTCTCTCGACAAACGTTCGTCCTACCCCCACCACGATCCCTACCTCTTCAAGCGTACCAAGATCACCCCGGAGGGCTGCGGGCTCGACTTTCAAGGCGTACCCTATCCCAAGGAGGTCCCCGAGACCGTCGCGAAAGTCTACTCTGAACTTTGATCAGTCCCCCTCCGACCTGCTGGACGACTTCCCGATTTTATCTCCTTCTGCTTTCCTTCTTCCGTCGTTTTTGGTCCTCCTTGAAAAACATTCACCGTTTCCTGTTTGATAGCTAACCCATTAGGACTCTTTTTTGTTCTTTTTGGAAAACAACCACTCTTTGTGTCTAATCTCTCGTGCCTCCCACCAGTTGGGTACCGGGCCCCCAGTTACCTGTCATGTTGCTACTGTAGTACAGAAGCAACATAACTTCTATATTCATTGATTGATTGACTGATTGATACTTGACTGCTTAAAAACATCTCATTTATTTGTTTATTTTCCTCTGGGCTTTCCTCCGTTTTTTTATTCTCTGACGTCTCGGGTTCTGTGCTTCCTACTCATCGCTTAACTGAAACTACATACTGCCATTTTTTTCTAAACCGCTTGTTCTATCATATCAATAAACAAGAAGAAAATCCCACTCTTTTTGACCACGGAGATGAGGAAAAAAGAACAATAAGCATGTTCTTTTTTTCTTTCTCTATTCTTTCATTCCCTCTGCTACATCATTTGTTGTTAGCCACTATTACATGGAACTGCGATCAAATCTAAAACACATGGAATTGCACCCAAATATAAGCTTACACTGACATCTGTTGTATCCCCGAAAGGGGCTACATGCGTAGTACTCGACGCAGCATAGGGCTTCTCTCCTTTAGAGTATATAACTCAAAGGAGAGAGTGAATGGGAAATCTAGTGTTGATCTTCTGCATTCTACTCGACATATCAGGCTTCAGCGCCTTTAACATCTACCCAAGCTTTGGAACTGAAACGATTGCAAGAGAAAAACTCTTGTTGTACACGTCTACAAGTTTGGAGTTTGTACATCTACAACAACAAGGCCAATACCACTTGAGCTGGGAAAGGATGAAACATCAACCTCAAAAAAGAGCAGATCAGGAAACTTGATTGAATGAATGCAAGATGAGATAGCAATGATGTCAGCTGGCAAGTAAAACATAGTTATCCCTAGACTGACCAACCTATCATTTTACTACACCATCTGCACTTTTCTTAAGGTTCACATTCATTTCACTAATTTTGTTATTAACATAACTTAAATATGCTTGTATCTAGTCATCCTCAGCAAGCCTCATATGAAGTTTTAATATCTGATTTCTCTTGATCCTTAGACTTTCAGAAGAGAAGAGAATTATAACACCCTTGTATTTACTCATTCCTCTTAAGCTTAAAGATACATCTACTCATCACTACTTCAAATAGCCAGTTCCCCTCATATCAAACAATCACTGTCTGGAACTCTAGGCCCAACTGTCTCAAAACTTATCATTGACTGGGTGTAAACTCTTGGATCAGATTTGACCCCATCTACAACCAACCTTGAGCTACTGGTCAACTCCAGTAAATTTCTATTGAGTGGATTTGAGTCTAACCGGAGTAACCCACCACTGAAAAATGATGTAAGAGAAGAATTTGATTGGTGGTGGTATTTTCTCTGCCTGTCCTGTGTGAATTAGTAAACCACTTGTTGCATTGCAGTGACTGTAGGATAGGACTTGTGTCAAATGTGGCCCCTGAAACCTGAGAAAATTAAGGACATTAGTTTAAAAAAACAAAAAAACAGAAACCATAATGATTTTGTATTGATTGGGTTAATTTTGAACTCCTACTTTTTTTTTGGTTTTGCGAAACATGACTTGGGCAAGATGGCATGCAGAGGAACTTGACAAGAATTAATTTGAAGCAAAACTATGAGCTAATACAACAAAAATCAGTTTACTTGCTAGCTGACAACTTATCCTTCCACTTAATGATTAAAAATTTGAGAGGCTTTCTTCTTGAAGAATTTTCATTCAGATTACCTTTTCCCCTCAATGAAAAAACCAAGAGGCTCCTCTTGATGAATGGTCACAGAGGGGAGTTTGCCTTTGGGATTGGTTATTGGGAGGAGTCCTCTCAATGGCTGGTGTTTGAAAGTACTGGATGGATTTTGAGGGAGATTCCCTGAATGGCAGATATGAACAGCATTTGTGTCAGCCTTAGAGACAATAAGTATCTCCTAAACCTACAGTTAGGCCAATAATTATTTCCCTAAAGACTTCAAATAAAACTAAAAGTCCTTTAGAAGAAGGGAAATAGAGCATTGTAGCTTATGTGATAATGGATAACCCATAATAAACAAACCACATACCTTATAATATGTGAAACTTATAGGATAATTACCTTACCCTTGGAAAGATAAGGATTATAGTCTAAAGGAAAGACATGACCCATAGAAGATACTGTAACACATATAATAACAGTGCAAATGAATGGTTTCCACTTTGAGACTAGTGGCCATTCAAGATTGAGAATGCCAAGCCACTAGTTTCTACACTAAGCCCAAAACACCATGTGCCAGATTAATTACAGGACACATGGTCTACGTACAGATTAAGCCCAAATGGTAATTCAACAAGGAGGTTGAGAATTATACATGTACTTATACAGGCACTAAAAGCACCCAGCCAAGTACTATTTAAAGAATACTCTAAGCTGAAGGAAAGAAAACCCACATAAACATACCCTGTACTGCCTTCTTGGTTTTTCACCCAGATTTCTAAGTCACCAACTAGAATTAAATTCTTATTATTGCCTTACAAATCCTTGAAGTAACCTTCTAGCCATCACTCTGTTTATCCAGCACCATTTCATCCCTTATATTACCATCAATCAATCCCCTTAAACAAAGGAAGAGAATCTGTCCTCCTTTATTGGTTACAAAAACCCATTTCCCCTTAAATTGCTTTATTGCAGACCTATTTCTAGGTTGGAGGTTGTCTTCCGACAAATTTGGCTCCTTTTATCATGAAGTTGAGCTTGAGTTCAACACACTCATTTTATTGGCTTCTACAAAGCCTTTTTACTTGTGTCCTTTTGTCACTAAAGAGACCCAGGCTCACACTTTGCATGCAGGTAACCATGAGCACCTGTTACCTGTTTGGAGTTTCATCCAAACTGCACATCTGTACACACACTGGGTACCCAGAACTAGGTACCTGTGATTATTAACAGGCAACCATCAGTGGGTGAACAATTCTTGGAGAAATGGTTACCAAGCACTGGGTAATCAGCATGCAACTGGATGGGCATGCAGGTCACACACCCATCCAACAGCATGTGACAACTGTCAAAAGACAGGTGTGCAGCCACACACCCCTGTATAGAAAAGGGCATGCAGTTGGCATATGAGCTATTGCCCATACTTATACACAGGAGTTGATGTCAGCAAACCTGGATCCAGGTTTGCTTACATCAGCCCTCCCAGCACAAAAATCCCTTCTCCCCCCCCCCCCCCCCCCCCCCCCCCTGCCCCTTTCTTTCCTCCACAAACACCACCTGATCACATCTGTCTATTGACACACACCTCCCCAAACCCAACAATTGAAAATTTAAACACCCCTCCTCACACCCATACCAAGCCACATGGACTTGAGGTCTCTTCCTAATCCCCCTGTAGGACTTCAGGGCCCTTTTGCCCTGTTCAAACCCTCAAGGAGCACAACTGAGCCTAAAGGGTCCTGTTAAATCCCCAAAGAGTCATTCTAGGGCCCAATTGTCCCCGTTTAAGCCCCCAGAGGCACTCAAGCACCCAAAGCACCCTGTCAAATCCCCACAGAGACAAGGCGAAACCCTCATTGCATGACTTGAATTCAATTCAATCTCCATTTGCCTCTCCACCTGACCATAGATTATCTTTTCAAGCCAACTGATTGTTTCATGTTATTCTTGAGGCATCTCCCCTCAACACACATATACATCCAAGTATTCTTCTTTTCAACAGTTATTACCCACCTCCACCTGTAAATGCATGTTTAATCTCCTTCAAATTATTCAACTTTCAAAAATTTCTCACTCTGTCTGTTATTTGCAGAAGAAAAAATCTCATCCAGGTAAAAAAAGCCCCCTACTACCATTTAACTCTCAACATATATGGCACCTATCCTTAGCCCCACCCCCCATAACCTAACATAGGCCACAGTACATACAAATCTGAACAGATAAAAAATGCTGGTGATCACCCTATCCACAGCCAGTCACACTTGGGCCATTATGTATGCATATGCTGCCCCTGGGGCTAAACCAGACCCCTTGGTTACAAGCCCCATCAAATGGCTGCATTCCTCCTCACAATTCCCAAAATTTTCCTCTCTCTTCCAATTATCTACACAATTGCATTTCATTCTCAATACCTCCAATCACTCATTTTACCACAGAGAAACACACTGGCTTCAACAAATATGTCCACCCTTCATATTCATTACACTCCATGAGATTTCCAATTCTTGAAAATGTTCCACCTGCATCCCACATGGTGCATCAAATTCCAACATTTGGTCCATAAAACAGCCTTTTCCCCCACCAATCATCCCAAAAAGCCTTGAACTACAAAAAAAACCTCAGGAATCCCCCAAATTTCAGTCACCAGCCAACCCAATCCAAAAATTTACAACTACATCCTGAGAAATAACTGGTGACAGCAGTGAAAAAAAAGGGAGAGAGGTCTCCAAGGTAGGCAAGCTAAGGGATTGAGAAAGAGACTAGTACCTGAGAAATGACCAGTGACAGCAGTGAGAAACAAAGGAGAGAGGTCTCAAAGTTAGGAAAGCTAATTAGGGGGTGAGGAAGAGACTAGTACCTAGATGTTGGTACAAGGTGGTTGAAACAATGATAAGTGAGTGAGGAAAAAGAACAGAAGAAACTACAACAATCAACTTAATTACTAGAGAATATAAACCTAATCTAGATACACACACTTGGCAGCTTGTCTAACCTAGCCCTAATCATAATATTGCCTACCCCTTATTAACATGTTCATAGTCACACATCCATCTAGATTTCACTCATTTTGGGCAAGAAACTTCTAATAACCCTCTCAACCACCAAACAGAACAATCATTCCCCCCCCCCCCCCCCTCCAACCATCCAGCACTCAATATCAATATACAGCAACCCAAAAGTCAACCAACCAACATACTACTGGGAAAACTCAAGGATGCAAAATTCAAAATTCAAAAACTATCAACAATAATCTGTGGCAACCACCTTGCTTCTAGACTCATTAAGCCCAGATTCCCCATCTGTTTTCCTGCCTTCTGAGAATGACCTTCTGGCTACATTGGTTCTCCCTAAAATTACTAAGGATAATGCTCAAGGTGGGTCTTAGTTTTCCTTGTAGTGTTTCTTTCTTGAGAGCTGAAAAAATATTATGTATTCAGTTGGATCTACCTCTACAACAGCCATTTTATCATCTGAAATCCTGAATTCTGTGCGCATACCTCTGCAACCCTTGTCCTCTTTCAAATTTCTGGGGATAATCCTCAAGGTGAGCCTTGGTTTCTCTCACAAAATTCTTTTCTTGAGATCTAAAAATTATTGATTATTTATGTGGATCTGCACCCCTCACCAATTTTTTAATCAAAAAAAATTAACAGCATTGAGTTTTATTCATTTTTCCAATAAGAAATGTTTTAAAATCATGTAAAATCTCAGAATTATTTTTAGCCAAGACAGCGCTCAATCAAAAGTGAAATAATTCAATCCCCAGACTGATTTTACTTTCCCTAGTCAATCAATTATATCAAAAAACAAAGTAAGGAAAACCAGTTATAAGGTCATCAATTTTTTTGACCCAATCTAATAAAATTATTGGTGTATTTCTTGGAATCATACTTTTTATTGTGCCATTCCCACTTCAATCCAACAAAAATAACTACTGAGTCTCAATAGAATACTTGATCATAAAATCAAGTGTTGTAATTGGGCATTTTTAACACCCAAATTTCATCTATTCTATTCAGGTTCTACCTTTATCATAAACCCCATACTTGTTTTGAGCATCTTTAGCAACCAAAATTAATACATTCTATTCAGGTAATTGCAAAGATCCCCTCAAAGAATTATAAACAGGAGGAAAATACTTCCCCCAAAGTCTTGCTGACCATTGATGATGTCAGATCTTATGGCTATTCTGTTGGTGTTAAGTGGTTTATTTATTCTGCATACCATTTCCAATTGGACCTTATAGAGGGTACTTTGCTAGATCCAATTTACCAGAGGAAATACCTCTGGTCAAAGGGACTACATAGTCTTTTAACCAGAGGAAACTCCTCTGGTTGAAGGGAGAGAGGCTGGCATTATGTAAGCAAACACAGATCTGTGTTTGCACATCGAAGACTGCAAGAAAACCTGGCTCAACTGCCTGCAGTTGAGCAAATTTTTCTTGCAGTGTAAAACCCTTTTAAAGAAAAAAGGATAGGTATGGGGTATGCCAATACCTATACAAATAAAAAGAGTGTGCAACCCGCACACCCAATTTATGTATATACAAAAAGGGTGTGCCAGCACACCCTTTTTTATGTGTTTATATGGATATCCCGCGGGTTGATAAGCGCACACCCACAGAAGGGTCATGCCCATTTTTGGGTGTCAGCACACCTGTAGATGGGTGTACAGTTTGCACGCCTGTCAGCCTTAGAGCCAGCACAGCTGACCTAAAGTCTGTCTTATCTTCTTCTTTAAGTCAAAACTGGCTCATATCTTTTTAGAATCAGTTTTTAATGCTGTTTTGACTTCAGATTCAGATTCTTCATGAAATTTTGACCTTGGTGTTCACTGAACACTCTGTAGTTTCTCAACTCCTTCATGGAGTAATTCAATAAATAATTCTACACTACAGCTGGCTGGGCAAGTGAAACAAGGCCAGCCAACCACATCTACATGTAGTATTCCATAAACAAACCTTTAATTTTTTGAATTTTGTGTATCCCCGTTGCAGGGAGGATACACAACCAAAAGACACTCAGAACCACTACCTCAGGAACCCAAGGATTCAACCAAGTTACAGCTCACCACTCTAACCAAAAAAGGCCTCTTTCACCCAGTACTTCAAGTAGAGTAGACAGTCCCCTTTTTGAACTCTGCTTCTCTGAAAGTAGTCCTTCTCTGTCTTGCCCTCTTCTTCCCCTTCTTCCACTTTTTCTCTATCATCAATCAACCAATCTAGATCAACCATCAACCATCAAATCAATCAAAGTCTCAGCTTCTTCAGCTCCAGGTTCCCTCTTTCAACCTGTACTATAAGTCTAAAAATAAGGGCTGATTAGTCTGACTAATTCAGTGTTTCCTCAAATGTTTCCTTAGTGTGTGAGGAGGCTGTTGCTCTCTTAAAAGTCTCTAGCACAGATTAGCCAACCTTTCCAGGTTGGGCTCATTAATCATTATCAGAGCACTCAACACTGCAAGAAAAACTCGATCAACTGCCAGCAGTTGACATGTGGCATGCTCCAACAAAGCTGCCATGGTATCTCCACCCATTTACATATGCAGCTGTTTGGGCACAGTCACTGTGCAACATGCACAGTGACTGTGCATTGAAGCTTGGTTGATTCACCCTTTGAGAAAGGTTGGAGTAACACCGCCAGCTTCCTTAGAGTTTCCACATGTCAACTGCAGGCAGTTGAGCCAGTTTTTTTTGCAGTGCAAACAAACAATTCTGAAAGAATAAAAAGATCAACATCATTTCCCTTTCCCCCTTTCTTCTTTTCTTCTACTAGTTTTATCCCTTATCCTTGAAATACAAACAGTAGTGCCCCCCAAAATCTTGTTTCCTGTTGTCACTTTAGAGACCCAGGCTCACAACACCCATCTACAGGCGCGCAAAACCCCCACAGATGGGCGTGCAGTTTGCACATCCTTCAGGAGGCTTTCTACTTGACCGGAGGGACTCCCTCTGGTCAAAGAGGCTGTATAACCTCCTCAACTGGAGGAAATCCCTCCAGTCAAAGAGGCTGTGCAAACTCCACAACCGGAGGGAATCCATCTGGTTGAGGAGGCTACAGACTCCTGAAGGGCATGCAAACCGCACACCCTTTTTTGAACAGGGCGTGCGGCTGCACGCCCATCCTTGGGGGTGTCGCACGCCTTTAGATGGGCATTAAAACTGTAAATCCATCTACAGGCATGCTGACACCCAAAAAAGGGTGTGCAGCACGCACACCTGTCAAAAAAAGGGTGTGCGGGCTGCACACCTTTTTTTCAGGGGGGTGCCCCTGGCGTGGGTGTGCGGCCAGAGGTGTGGATTTATAAATCCCTGGATATCCCCATAAATATGCACATAAAACAGAAATGTGGGCTCACCCTTTTTTTCAAAGGGTGTTCCCCTGGAGTGGTCGTGCAGGTAGGGGCATGCATTTATCAACACCCACATCCAACTGCAACCAGTCAGTGTAGACCAATGATTGGGAATGAGCTCTTTGGGTTTGTATTTTTTGGGGGGCTTACTCTAAAAGATGGGATTGAAAGTGTCACCATAACGTAAACACACTGTAAATTATAAAGCCAGTCCTTGGGAGCAAGGCATACCAAGAAGTGATAAAGGCTCATTAGGAGTGACTAGTGGTTATAACCCACTCAATGGGGTGTAGTTGGGAGATCTGAAACCTTGCCAGTGGCTTCAGGAAAGGGTCACCATAACATACACAAATACATTTTGGTGAAAAAATTCTAAAAAATTAAATCCACACATGAAATAAAATACAATAAAAATCAAAACAATGTACAATAAAATCATAAAATAATGGAAGAAAAGAAGATGGAATCAAAATTAATTTGAACCTGAAGGAAAATGAAAATAATTGAAATAAAAATAAAAATGAAATGAAAGGGAAAACAGGGACTGATAAGCACACACCATGCCAGGGGCACACTCATCAAAAAAGGGTGTGCAGCCTGCACACCCTTTTTTTGATGGGTGTGCGGGCTGCACACCCTTTTTTGGGCGTCAGCACACCTGTGGATGGGTGTGCAGTTCACACACCCATCTACAGGCGTGCAACACCCCTAAAGATGGGTGTGCAGAAGCACACCCTTTTCAAAAAAGGGTGTGGGTTTTGCACACCCGTCAGGAGGCTGTATTGCCTCCTTGAATGGAGGGAATCCCTCTGGTTGAAGAGGTTGGACAACCTTGTCAACCGGATGGATTCCCTCCAGTAAAATGCTATTAAGAGTAAGTAGAAAGATGACTCAAAGACTAATGACAGGGTATTCACTCAAGGTAAGAGTTAAAAAGATTTTCAAAGATGATCAGTAAATGAAAAGTACATGATGTTTGAAGATAGACTATTAAACTGAGATTAAATGATAGTCAAGGATGAATGGGTTCTATCACAGGTGTCACAGGGGCTGGATTGTTTACTGATTCAAATTCTGAGAAATTTGGGCAGGTTATACTAGAAAGGAGTTGGTTGGGAACATCAGAAAACCAAGCAAGGAAATGTTTGTTTTTAGGCTTGTGATGTTGAATGTTTTGGCTAGATGAAGGGTCAATATTATTTATTTGGGCTTGACTTTTTTGTCCTGGTCAAGTTATAAAGGTGCCTGTTGCAGCTGGGCAAGGTTTTGGAGCTGAGCAAGGATTGGATTATGTATTGGTGGTTTTTGAGGCATTTGTGACAGGTCCTGGGCCTTTAGAGTACTGATCACCCTTTTAATCTGACTTCTCATAATTGGCCTTTATTTTGGATACTAGATTTCTCAGAATGGCACTTTATTCTGGAGTCAAAGAAGGATTCCAACCAAGGTGAGCGATTTTTTAAAAGATGATCAACCCTAAGTTGCAGTGTTTGGGAGTTGAGAATGGAAAGATGGAGGTTTATTACCATACACCATAGGAGGGAAAAGAACTTACTTCCTGGTTCACAATCACCAGAAATGGTATTTGCATGCAAATACCACTATTGTTTTATGAAGAAGAATAAGGGTGTTAAAGGTCAAACTTAAGGATGAATTACATGTTAGTTGGAATTCATAAGAAAGAAAATAAAAACAAAGAAGAATGATAAAGTACCTTAAGGCAGGAGCAGAAATAAAAGGAGGAACACAAAAAAGAACAATATTGAATGATGAAGAAGCACACAAAATAGCTAAATAAGAAATGTCAATAAATAGATGCTCTTTGGAGAAGAGACGTCAAATGAGAACCTACAGCAATGGGAGAACTTTGCAGAGAGTGATGAGAAGGAAGGGATGAGATTGACGAGGGATTTAAAAGAAGGAAGATGGGATAAATTGATAATGGAGAAAAAGGAGGAATCGACAAATTGATTGAGTCGATTTGGTTTAAGAGAATTTGATTGAGAAATTTGATTGAGGTGAGGATACGAGTGATGAACCAGAAAGGGAATGTTTTATTTATGAGGATGGAAGGGAACGTGAGGGAGGAAGTTCCTAATTATTCTATCTTGAGGGTTTGAGCAAGAAAGAAAGAAAATGATTATCTAATTTATCGGGGACTGTGTGGTGAGTGATGTCATTGCAAAAATGTCTAGACTCAATCAGGGGTTGTCGGGTAATCAAGTATTGCCGCGGAAGTACTAGAGGGATTGATTTAGTATCTCAACAAAGGGAAGATAGTATTGGGGTTGCTGTTGGTTGGATTGCAAAGTAAAAAAAGTTTCAGCTACTAGTAGAAATATAAAACTTTGGCACTGATGATTTGAGTGAGGATGGGAAAAATAAATCTATTGTCCATACATATATACATAGAATTAAGGGTGTGCCAACCACATGCCCTTACTATTTTTATATGTATTGGTGATAGCCCATATACATATACATAGAAAGGGTCTGCCTACTGAATTCCATTTCCCATACAGAGGTGTGGGGCTGCACACCCATCTTTAAACAGGCATCACACACCAGTGGATGGGTGTGTGACCTGTACACCCATCCAGTGGCATACTGATGCCTAAAGAAGAGTGTTCCCCTGGTGTAGGTGTGCATTTATCAAGTCCTCTATGTCCAGGAATACATGATGAATCAAACAAATAGAAGAAAACAATTATGTAGTTAGTTGAGTCCAAATCAAGGCTCTGAAAGAATTGATTGAATTTGGAGAGATTCACTGTGATTATTTCCATCTTTTTTCACCCCAAGTGTGATCACCCAAGATCACCCCATGGGGAATGGTGTCACTAAGGATTGAAAAATGCCATTTTCTAAATTTTCTTTTGCCAGGGGGTAGAAATTGCATATAAGCCACTCCTTTGGTGTGTCCCTGAAGATTTTGTTTCCTCCAATGGGGAGGGGAACTCAGTGAATTGAGGTGTCTTCTAGAGTACATAACAAAATTCCAGGAAATGTTGAGCCAATATTTGAGCTGTGTGTCAGCTTTCTGTACTCTAATCCACTTATTGTGGCGTGTACAGTAAGGACTAAAAAAATAACTTACACTTTAAATAGTGTAATAAAACAAATAACAATAATAACAAATACTCAAGTGTTATAAAAACACTAAGTACAGCAATATAACAGGTTATTACCCTGCTGCCAAAACTTCTGATGATTGAGTAATAACTCAGAAGGGCTAACCAGATTTTATACACGGTTCTTCCAATCAATTAAATGTAATTAATTAATTGGGCGGGGATTTGGTTGAGGAATTTTAAATATAAGATAGTATATAATAAAGGCCAGTCCTCCTTACTTACAGGAGAAGGTGAGCGCATTTGTAGCTTATAACAATTTATCTAATGTATATTAAAATTGATGGGGAGTAATCTTCATTTTAGTGAAGAAAAACTCCTTCTTAAATAATAAAATAATTATTATTTCACAAGCTTCTTGGAAGCAGTGATCAGGGTAAGATCACCAGGGGGAACTGACCACCCTGTTTGTGATCTGATGTGAAAAATGGTGTCATTCCTATGTAGAATGACCCCATAATTATTTCACAATAAATTACTTAGTGGGAAATAATTATTTCAGCATTAAATAATTATTTCACTAAGGATTACTTTTGAATAAATTTTCTAGGGACCAAGGCTTGAAAAAGCGCTTGCCCTGAGTGATCAGTAATTTAAAATCACATGTACTTATGTATTTAATACATACTACATAGGTTATGTAATTAAATACATATGTAATCTTATAGTATATATTACTATGGGTTATGCTGGGATTTTCAAGGATTTTCAAGGAAAAAACTATACCAATAAATGGTTCTTTATCCATTTATTGCGTGTCTGAAAATTGATTTTCCAAGGATTTTCTTCAATCAAATTTCCTTGGATTTTTGATAAAAAATAGATATAATTTTAAATAATTTCATTGACATGTTTTATATTTGGTCATGAGTGTGGCTTGGACACAGAGCCTTATGTATCAACCAGATATTGCTAAGCTGGTTCTTAACTGTTAGACTATCATACCAATTGTTGAAACAGTTGAGTAAATTTTCTTTTATAATCAGAAAATCTAATAAAATAAATAAAATAAAATAAATAATAATATAATTAAATATTATTAATTATTCAGCTTGCAGTTTCAAGTGTTACATAATGTATGTAATATCTTGGTGGCTGACACTGTGCATAGCTCTGAACTCAAAAAATTATTCTAACATTAGGGGTATCAAATATGACCAAATCCACAATTACCTAAGCAACTGGTTTTCAAATCCACCATTTTTACAAACCATTGATATCTATATAAAATGCTTCAGAATTCTCAAAAGTGAAATTTCGTGGAAAAACCTAATTCACTGGTTTCAATTGTGGATTTGATCATATTTGATACCCCCTATTATCCAAGTTCACAATTTCTACTTTTTGCTCTTGATGCTAAATTACAAATTGGATCTGTGTTTGTATTACAAAAAAAACTAATCCAGAAGCACACTAACAAGCCATAAGCTAAGTAGAATGAAAGTATCTAAATTTTCAAACTTAAGCCAAAGCAAAATAAATTCCCAATTCAAATATTCCATAATAAAAATTATTTGACCCACCTTCCCCCCCCCCCCCCCCCCCCCCCCCCCCCCCCCCCCCCCCCCCCCCCCCCCCCCCAAAATTATTAACAGGGCCTCCAAAAGAAAGAGTTTAACTTCAAGGCCTAAAATAGATTGAATATATTCTACATTTTTCTTATACATTTTAGAAAAACCCTTATAGCCTGTGCCAGAGCTTTGCAATAGTATTACACCCACTGCATGGAACATATCAGTATTTGGCCATGATCCATATGAAGTTGAACTCATCCCATCAAATGAACCTCACCCTTCAAACTTCATCATTACCCAACTCCACAACAATTATGATAGAATCTGTAAGGAGTGGAATCTCCTTCACTGTTGAAGTGGCTCAAGAGGGGCACAAAGGCAAAGTTCTATGACCAGGGACTGTATTTCAAGATGAGCAGGAGCTAGCTCAGAGAGATGTTTCAGTCTACAGGGATCTCTCCTCTACAACTAATCAGTAGAAAGAGAGAAGGGAAAAGTGAAAGGGGAATTGGCTTACCTAGCTCAGAGAGATGTGTCAGTCTACAGGGATCTCTGCTGAGCTAGGGAAGGAATTGGATGAGACTAAGTATCAGGAGGATTATGTAATCTAGTGATGACTATGTGACAGCTTTGTGAGACCCCAAAGGAGGGGGCTTACAGAATCTTAGGGATTTTGTGGTTACAGAAAAACAGCCAACTTAAGTAATGGGTTGCCTAAATCTCCTGGGCACATTTTAATGGAATTGAAAATGCTGCAGAAGTTTGGGTATCCAGATCAACACTGTTCCAGCCCTGTATATTAGGGGGATTGATAAATCCATGCCCCTGGCAGCACACCCGTCAAAAAAAGGGTGTGCAGCCCGCACACCCTTTTTTTGACAGGTGTGCGTGCTGCACGGTTGTAGATGGGCATGCAATCTAGAGGTGTGCAACACCGCCACAGATGGGCGTGCAGCCGCACACACTGTTTAAAACAGGGCGTGCAGTTTGCACACCCTTCATGAGACTGCCTCCTTGACTGCAGGGACTCCCTCCAGCTGGGGAGGTTATACAACCTCCTTGACTGGAGGGAATCCCTGTGGTTGAGGAGGCTACAACCTCCTTGCTGGGGGGAATCCCTCTGGCCGGGGAGGTTATACAACCTGCTCAACCAGAGGGAGTCCCTCCGGTTGAGGAGGTTTCCTCCTCAACCGGGGGGAATCCCTCCAGACGGGGAGGTTATGCAACCTCCTTGACCAGAGGCTCCCTCTGTTCAAGGAGGTTGTGTAGCCTCCCCAGCTGGGTGGATTCCCTCCGGTCAAGGAGGCTATGCAACCTCCTTGACCAGGGGGAATCCCTCCGGCTGAAGAGTTTATATAGCCTCCTCAACCGGAGGGATTCCCTCTGGTCAAGGAGGCTACAACCTCCTTGACCGGGGGGAATCACTCCGGCTGGGGAGGTTATACAACCTCCTTGACCGGAGGGAGTCCATCTATACAACCTCCTTGACCGCAGGGAGTCCTTCTATACAACCTCCTTGACCGGAGGGACTCCCTCTGGTTGAGGAGGTTGTATAACCTCCCTGGCCCAAGGGATTCTCCCCGGTTGAGGAGGTTGTAGCCTCCTTGACCAGAGGGACTCCCTCTGGTCAAGGAGGTTGTATAACCTCCCCGGCCCAAGGGATTCCCCCCGGTTGAGGAGGTTGTAGCCTCCTTGACCGGAGGGACTCCCTCTGGTCAAGGAGGTTGTATAACCTCCCCGGCAGGAGGCAGTCCATCTGGTTGAGGAGGCAGCCTCCTGAAGGGCATGCAAACCACACGCCCATATGTGGCGGTGTCACATGCCTCTAGATGGGTGTTCAAACTGCACACCCATCTACAGGCGTGCCGACACCCGACAAAGGTTGTGCAGGCTGCACACCCTTTTTTTGAGGTGTGTGCCCCTGGCATGGGTGTGCGCTTATCAACCCCTGTATATTGGTACATAAACAGGCCACTGTATTTGGTTCTTAGTAGAACTGGTGCTACCAGGGAGTAGTCATCAATGTTACTTAATGTGGTCACCTGACATCTGGTAAGAATTATTTTTTTCTGGTGTGCATGTTGTGCTCCGAAAGAAGTGCAGCAGTATAATATCATAACCTGCATGGTATTACCCCCAAGCTGAATAATTACTATGGAATGATAATTTTTAAGATAAATCCAAAGCAACACTGGGATGCTATGCTAAACTACACTTTCTTCCAGAAAAGTGTTAGTGTAGTATCCTTGTTTTGGCGCGTGCAAATTTAATAGGAAAGCTTGCAGTTTGGCAGGATCAATTTGGTAATTTTCAGTGTCTTTATGCTCCACCTTCCAGGAATTTACAGGTCCTTGATGGATGGCAATTTGAAAGCAGAAACATGATTGGAACAAGTTTTACATCTGCATCATTTTCAACTTTGGGACCCGTTACAGGCAGCACTGCAGCAAAACAACTTCTTCCCCCCATGACGGACCAGCAACCTGAAGCTTGAGAAAGCTTAAATAGGCCTGCACAGGCGGGAGTGAGAGCAAGCATCAAAGCTGTCCATGCCAGTGGGGACCTGTCCCTAAAGTGCAAAGTCCCACATAACCAGTGTTTATGATTGGACTGTAAACCAGCCTTTTCACCATTCTCCTTCTGTAGCCACTTTGTTGATAGCTAATTGAATTCCTTCCCTGGCTGTCCTTCAAAGAACGCGAGCATGCTTGCACGCTTTCCACAAATTCCGAGCGTTCTCGTTCAATATGTTCACTGTGCCATCATCGATTCCACAATATCCTCATTAGGGAAGAGAGATGCTGTTCGCTGTTATCGAATCTTATTCTGGTGTGCGCGTTGTTCAGGTCACTCCCAGCGCTGGACTCAGGTGCATATTTTAGCCTACCGGAGTTGTTCCAGCTTAACGCAATCCAGGCAGCGAGGGTGTCTCTTGAAGCCAGCCTATGAAGGAGTAGCTTGCAGGTAGATTGCCAGGTCTGTTTCCGTCAATGAGGTCCAGGAATTGTTTGCTAGTCAAGATTTCTCCGTGCACATCCTTGGGATCACGACTACTCTCTTGCTCATTGTTCGATTCGTAAATCGTCTACCATCATGCATGGTGCCAGCACACAGCACTCAAAACCCCAATCAGGCACAATTAGCACTGACTTCAGAGTACCCCAAGCTCCATGGACCCAACCCACCATGACTTCGCTCGGTTATCAGAGCTTTCCAGATCGTCGGCATTCCAGCCTCACCCCACAAACTTTTATATTCGCCTTCCAGAAGAGGGTGTCAAGTTTCAAGAAACAAACTTACCCGAAACATGGTCCACCTTTCTACTCTTTTGATCCTGTCAACAATCCTTCTCCTGGTCCAACTCTTCTTTCTCAGTGCGGCTCAGGAGGAAAGCTCAATCAAAAAATGTTGTCCAGGAGATTCTAGCTGCTCTGGATGTTGGATGTGCCCGGAGTCTGACCTCCGTAACTGTTGGGATGCAGCCGTGTAGGTGATAGATTAATAAATTACGTTGTCGCTAGCAATAAGTGTTGGCCTAACTATTTGACATTCATTCCAGGAAAGAAATCGACCAGTGTCATATAACTGACGATCTATCCAACTCGGCCGATACATTTTGCCGAGGCTTTGCCAAACTCGCTCAATGCTGGTCAACTGGTCGCTGTTGCAGCGAATACGCCCCCCTGTGAGTCTTTTCATCCGCTCGCGATTTCAGTGTCGATCGGATTGTCCGGTCTGATAATTCTCTTCTGCCTTAGTCTGGCAGCTGCTACGAATCTATGCAACCTAAAGACATGGAGCCCTCAGCTGATAACAAGAGATGAACTCGAAAAGTTTGTCAGCATAGCCAACGCGACTCGAAACGCGATCTGGCATAATGTGCTTACTTCTTGTGTATATATGTAACTTTGACTTCTAAGCTAAAACTAACCGTTTCGGGTTGGCCATACAGGACTCCGGAATAAAGGTGCCCAAATTGACAGTTTCTGTCGATCCACATAATTCGACATCCAATGAGCAAACCCCATCAGATTCCAGTAACACCACAGCAAATCCACAGCCCAACAAATCTCCTCAGCGTACATACTACGAGAAATCAGCGGAGAAAAACGATCAACCCAATGTGCCTGAAGAAGAAAGTGACCCGAGCGATAACTTAGATTACAGCAGCGCCTATGAGGGCGATCAAGACGCTCCTGAAGCTGATGATAATCCCCAAGCCAATGAGGAAGAAAATAAACCCACGAAAAATCAACAAGAGGATTGCATGGCTAAGGCCAACAGCGCAAACAAGAGATCTAGGCACTACCACCAGACCCGATGGAGTAAGACCAGGAAGGATCTCTCCAAGGTCAAGTCCCCGGCTTCCTTGCCTTTTCTTGTTCGAGGTTACTGATTTAAACCCTCTTCTTACACTCACAGCGGGCCGAAAACCCTCTCCATAAACGTGCCACGCACCATCACCACAACCTCGACCTGTTCAAGCGAACCGAAGAAGGTGATGGGGGCTGCGGGCTCGATTTCCAAGGCGTGCCCTACCCGGAACAGGTCCCCGAAACTGTGGCCCACGTCTTTGCTGAACTTTGATCAGCTCACTTAGACCTGCTGGATGGCCTTTTTTTCGGCGTATGGGACGTCAATAATGATTGCAAACCATCTGACAGCATACTCAGCCTTCTTTATTTTATTTCTTCACATACCTTACCTCTTCCGACTATCGGCCCGGGGCTACGTTTATGTTCTAAAATGATGATACTAGATAGATTAAAACCTAAGGCTTGTAGTTTATTTGACCTTTTCATTCTCTTTTCTCGTGAAGGTACACATGTAGTGATTCAAATTCATGGCGCAAAAAAGTGCCTGTTTTCTACTACTACCCAAAGAAGCCAGGAAAACCAATGCAAAGATGTTCTCTTTTATCTCTTTCCTTCACCTGTGACAACTCCATTTCCACTGTTGAGGAGCCTGTCTTGGAAAATAATCCTGGCTACTGAGTAGTTGAAATTTGACTTGACGCAGCCTCACACAGATGTCGGGTGCCTCACCCCTTGAGTTCTGTTAATTCCAGGAAATATAGGTTGCTGTTGAGATACAGCAACATGTCACAAAGACAGACCAGGCGGAGTGAGGAGGAAAAAACTGTGGCGCAATAGGATTGATATCATCTGATTAGGGTTATCAAAGCTTGTACATTAGATTTTCAGTTCTGCACCTTGTGTTTCATTTTCTCACTCATCCTTGTTGTGTCTCATTGCCCGCACTATCTTCAGGTGCATTTCTCTGCTTGTTTGATCTCATCTCAGTCCCACTATTCAACTGTAGCTCACAGCCACATTCTGGAATTTCATAGGTAGCACTTTCTTTTTCATTCTCTCATCTTTTCTGGTTGCTGTTTCTTTTCTTTTTCTTGTCATGCAATGCTTACTCATCCTTTTTGTGTCTCATTGTCTGCACCAACTTCAGGTGCATTTCTCTTGATTTCTCTCATCTCAGTCCACCATTTGACCATAGCTCACAGCCACATTCTGGCATTTCATAGTTGCATGGTCAAGTTTTAAGAAGGAGAGATCATATAAATTGCAAACTCTTGAATAAAACCAGTAGTAGTAAAACTTAAAAAACAAAGACAAGTGTAAATATACAATGCTATAAGAAGAGAAATATTTTTGAGTTTCATTTTTACCTGATAAGGATCTTAACAATTTAAATAGACACACAAAAATTTTGATTGAAATATGAGACAGAAACTATAGATTTTTCAGATGTAAAACAAACTTGAATATGAGTAACATTAAGAGTGTTTTGAAAATTGAATAGTGAGCTACCTCTAAATCTCCCCCTGAAATCACCTACTAGATTGGGACTCACATATGATTAAGTTGATAGTTGATGAACTAAGATAATATGAATGATATGAGTGACATTCTTGATGAAGTGATTGATGATTTGCTTTACCTAGCACTTGAGTCTTGATGTGTTCTTGTTCTTGTTTTTTCTTGAGGATGGGGACTTTCCAAAGAACAAATATACTCTTGAATTAAATAATTAAACCAGCATGTTGTAGCAAAGGTTCTAGAACTTGAAGATACCAACTATACACTTGTGACCATTGCACATCATCAGATGACATGTTGGTGACATTTCATCCAACACAAGTTAGACCAACTTGAACTGAACTCTGCATTGTACATCACCGTCCCTCTCAGAGTGAGCTCAAGACTTCAAACACAATATTCTGGATAGATTTTTTTTAGAAAAAAAATTGAATACTGATCCATTTGTTGGGCCTTGATAAACACACTCCCACACCAGGGGCATGCCAACCCCAATTGGTGTGTTTTCCAAACACGCCAATGCAAATTGGCGTTTTTGGCAGGCAAGCCAAGGTTTGGCCTGTCCATGGCCAATCCTGGTGTGCCGGCCAAACACGCCAATGTAATTGGCGTGTTGAGGCATGCCAATGGGATATCCATTGGTGTTCCCGCCAGCAAGCCAATGGATTACATCAGAGATGTCCAACATGGACATCTCTGACGGCCAACAAGGCTGTATAACCTTCCAGGAGGATTCCTGTCAGCCCTAGAGATGCTCCAGATTATCCTAAGAACTTACTAAACTGTAAAATACAATAAAAATACTGTATTAATAATGTAAATAATAACATGTCATAAAATATTGTTATATTAATCAACTCATAATGTAAAATTAAGTGGGGTAGCTCAGTCAAACCACCACTAAATTCCTACTCCGTCTAGTTGTCACACTCTGTGATGCCAAGGACTAAGATCCTTCTAGCTACACAGGGTGCAAAGATAAAAAAGGGTGGTAATATGGTGGTTTTATGTAAGATGAAGAGATCATATAATTGCAAACACTTGAGAAAAACCAGTAGTAGTAACAACTGAGCAAAAAGAGAGAAACAGTTTTTAATAAGAAGCAATAAAAGATGAAAAAATTCATTCGAGCTTTTACCTGATAGAGTTGTTGGGCAGAAAATATATATATCTTTTCATTGAGAGTCAAAATTTTAATGAGTGACACAATGGAAAAAATAGGAAAAGAAATGTGGAAAAAATCTATCTAAAATCTACCTCCAGATCTCCCCCTGACTATGTATTCTAGACTGAAAAAATCTTTGCTTGACTGATCTGATGATTATTGAGCTGAGAATGAGAATGTATGAAATGAGTGATCAATCCAATGCACGATGTGAGAACTCCTTTTGGGACGGGTGGCAGTTCTGCGAGGGGGAAATACCAGTAATAATATTTCAAATATGTAAGAAGATATTACAACTGCTACGGGTGGTTTGAAAGACCTGCCCCTCTATGATACTACACAAGAGCTATCACAACAAATTTATTTATTTTATTTGTTGTGGCAAACTAATGATAGAGAAAACTTATGTGTAGCAGTCTCTATCAGACCTAGATCAAACTTGAATTCAGTGGAAATGGGTTTGGTGGAATTTGTATGGGCAATAGAGCCGGGGTGGTTTACAACAGTCTTGAGTCAGATGATGGAAATAAGTCTTAAAGTAAATATCTTTTACGTGTTTTTTATATATATTTTTAATTGAGGTGTAGATAAACTAGTAAAAAGAATTCTTGACGGAACTGATGTTATATGTGAACTATTCAAAGTGTATTTTCCCTCTTCCTTAACCTTCAGTTAAGAGCACAATGGGTTAAAAGTCAATTTTACTTGTTAAGAGCACAAATAGTGATGTTAGCTACTGGACTACTTATATATCCTCTGAGGTATGAAAGATTTTGATGGGTTACTTGATTGAGATCACACTGTGGGATTTACTTGGATTTGAGATGGAAACTCTAAGTGAGATGTGTGTTCTGCTTAGGATTCCTCCTCTGGCATGCTGAAACTGAGGAGAGAAAAACTCCTCCTTTTATAGTAAAACATGAGGGATTTCTGCTGGTGCAACTGCCATAGAGGTGCTCATATGATGGTGGTGGTAAGGGTATCCATGTGGTGGTTGTGGTATCCATGTGGTGGTGGTATCCATTTAAATATACTACAACTATGCACTTGAATCTAATTCTATACTATGTACTATCAATATATATTCCTAAAGTCTGAAATAACAGTTTAATCCAGATATCTTTTAAACAAGGGGAGCTAGCCTAGTGGTTCCAGTGAGTGACTAGGGGTTAAATGACCTGTAGAACCTAATTATGCAATAATACATCTAGAAATATGTCTCCTTCTCAATAGTAAACTGTGACTCTATGTGATTTGATACTTGGAACACATTTGGCACACCACAACGAGTTGATGATTCGCGTTTACCTGTATTTGAGTTGTGTACAGCGATTTGTCCTCGTGGTTGTTCTTGAGGATGAGGACCGTTGCTCTTGATGATACGACTTGATTCAAATACTGTAATCGACGAATGTTCTAGAATCTTGAAACAACCACTGCGCTTGCACGCGCCAGCAAATGACATGTAGGTGACATTTCATCCAACATTTTAAGAGATATAAAAAATATATGAATATATTTTTTAAGGAGGGGCCTGCAAGCAGGGGTGGTTTAGTTCCCTCCACAGGTTTTCTTGCAACAGCAGAGGAAATTGGTGACCTGCACTGCCAGCATAATTGCCTCGGTTGAGTTCATCCCAGTTAAACTAGGATGCAAAAAAACCAATTTAACGTAGGTTGACCTCAACCAATGAAATATAAAACCAAGGGGGGTCCCTTGGATTTATATTTCATCAGTTGATTTCAACCAAGTTTAAATTGGTTGAGTGCATCCCAGTCTAACTGGGATGACTTCATCCTAGGCAATTATGCTGGCAGTGCTGTTACAACTGGGGCCTGCAAGCAGGGGTTGTTTTGATCCCAGTAAAGATGGCTAGAAGGGCCACAACGCCTGAAAGAAAAGGACTTACTGTTCTGTTCTTTTCTTGAAGGAAGGGGCTCTTCTAGGGTTTAACTGGACAGGCTGAGGCGGGTGGGTTGGTGTGCTGAAGACTGGGCAGTTGGGTAAAAAGAGGTCAGAAGGATCAAGTCTATAAAGACCAACTTACAGGGCAGGAAACTGGTTACTATGACTGGTGGAATGCTATGTATGTATGTGTATGTATAAAAGATGATGGGTATTAGAGCAAGGGGAAAGAAGAGCCACTTAAATATCTTCTTTGGAGCATTGGTGGCGAAACAGGAGTGCTAGAGAGGGCTGTCCTGTGTCATGATTCTTAGTAGTAACTACTAAGGATGAGCCATGACAGATTGGCAATGATGTCAATGGTTGACATGTGAGTGTTACCACAGTTACTGTCATGTAACAAGGTTCAAGTGTGCGCTTCAGAGTGTCCAACTGAAGTGGTAACTATGTAAAAAATCTGTCATGATCACCATTGGTAATCTGTCATCTCAATTGGCCCACAAATGTCAAATATGCATTTAGTGATGTTTACATATGTCTCTTTTGAGTTGTAATATAGTTTTATAATTGTATGATGATTATTCTGTTCGTCATACATGTTGTATATTCTACTATTCATGTTTATACTTATGATTATAGTAGTGTAAAGTGGATTTACTATTAGAAGGAGTAAAGTTACAGGGGTACTTTGGCTGGGGTACCCTATGTTATTTTACATGTAGAATCAGAATATTAAAATAATATTCTATTATTTATATGTTTTTATATTTAGATTTTTACTTCTATGGCGTAAATGGTAACAATGTCTCTTTCATGAGTAACAATGTCTCTTTCATAATTGTTTTTGTAATAATGTCTCTTTCATTATTGTTTTGGTATATACATTTTTGTTTTATATGTTTTTAGATGCTGTTCAGGTTGTCTCTGACATATTAGCAATCTAACACTAGTACTGTATCATAGAATAAGGATACTTTAAGAAAACAGAATAGCAAGTATAAATTATGGATTAGAATTTATTGTCATAAAAGCTGAGAGACAATAAGCTTATTTGCATGAATATAATATTAATAAAATTATTCTTACAAGAAAGAAATTACCTGAGTGTGTGGTAATTTCCCAGTATTGTTATTGTAAATGAATTGGCCCATGATGTGATTGGTTATACATACATGTCATGAGTTCATGGGGACTTAGAAAATACTGTGCTCAATTCAATTCAATTCCCATTGCATCATAGTGCATTTGAATTGTAATACATTAGAGAAGAATATAAAACAACATTCTAGAACCTTCCTATGAAGACCTCTAGAATATAAAAGGAGGCCATTTCCTGGCCTAGGATTGGATCCTAAGCATATTCACCCAGTACCAAATTAGTAAGTACCCTGCATATTCTCCTCCTCCTTTTAGAGTAGTGTTATTCCTTTTATTATCCAACCCACCTTATTTACTGGACTAGTTATCAAGCTACCTTAGAACCTCCACATCTTAGACCTTGAACTATTCCTTATAAAGCAGTTACTGCAAGACTACCACATCTGACAGTAGCCAATAAGCTCAAGTGCTTGCCAGCTGCTTAGCAACAATTTATATTGTTACATATCTCTCAAAAAGACAGAAAGATAGCCAAACCTATATGGTTAGCTGTTAGTCTTCTCCTGATTGACTAATTTTTATATCAAATAGACAATTATAAGGAGTTTAGGTTATCCTCTGTGCATAGTTTGGAAAATATAGAGAGAGAGTAATATTTATTATTATTCTGATAAACTTTCAGCACAGTGATAGTAACTGGCTTTTTATAGACATTAATCCAGTGTTTCATACACATAGCTGACAATTTTCTCCCGGCCAAAGAGGTTATACAAAACTGTTTTCCTCCTGGCCAAAAAGGTTATACAACCTCATTGGCCAGGAGGAAATCCTCCTGGGCAACAAGGTTGTATCAACGGTGGGCTGCTATGTTACGCTACACTATTTGACCGCTAACTGTTAGCGTAGCGGTTTTTTTTTCCCAGAAAATCTGTAGCGTTAGCTGAAATTACACTCCGCTACACTAACAGTTAGCGTAGCAAAAAATTCTTCAAGCAGTATTTTTTTAGTGTTAGCTGGGAAAATTCACCGCTACGCTAACAAGTAGCGTAATTTTTCTTGCGCTAACAGATTTTGAAGTTTCCAGTAGCGTAGCGGCATCAGATCATTGCTACGCTACACTAAATGTTAGCTGTTAGCTGATATTTTCCCGCTAGTTAGCTTTGAGGATTAAATGCTAACACTGAATTTTGACAGCTAAAATGACATCTGTTAGCACATGTTTTTTTGTCTTCCTACCACCACCAGTCAAGGCATATTTTCCCAAGTATACAGTCCAAATGATCACTCCCACTGAGTGTCTTACCACAATGGACAGAGTCTCAACCCATCTTTCAAAATTTAAAAGTTGGATAATCATCATTGAGAATACATGTAGATGTACTGTCCACCTGTGTTGAAGGTAGAAAACTCCAGCTACATCCACATGTTTCACTTGCACCATCTGGGTCTGACAGATTTTAATTCTTTTTGATCCTGATAGAAACATCTACATATTATCTACATAATATATATATATGATATACTGTGATATATGCTTTAAATTGAATCTATTTATCACATTATTCACTAGAGTTAGGAGATTTCAATTATTTGAACTGACTCAGAATGATTTGATGGGTCAAGCTGAAGTTTTTTAGCAGGTGGCGGCTTCAAGGAATTGTCCAGCTGATTGATCAACACAATCTCATTGTCCTTCAATCCATCAGCCCCTGCCTCTTTTGGTCCTGTTTGACCTGTTTGTAGTTTCCAATTGCTCAGTATTTGAGTCATTGTTCATATCAGTCATTGGATCCAATTTTAAGTTGCCTGGGAGACCTTTGATTGATATTGTCTTGGCTGTTGGTGGGGCACTTTTTTCATGAAGGTAAGGATACATTAAAACCAGAATATTTGAGAGATAAAAAGCTAGTAAGAGCTTTGTTGAGGACCTTGGCAAGACACCTAACTCAAAAACTTACCTTCTTCAAATAATGAACATCGGTGCATATTTGTCTGATTCATTGGTTATCCTCAAAATGTGTTTGATTTTGAGGTTGTACAGTAATAGGTTGCCTTCTTGAATGGTATTCGACTCACTGTCTTCATCCGCATAGAGCTTAACCTTGAGAATTTGAGCTATGAACTCCTTTAATGTACAGTTCGATGGTGGCACAGATTGTCAATATCCCTGCATCTTATAAAACTTGGCGCGTCCTGGTAATAGAAGAATTTTGGTATGTTACCAGACTCAAAATTGATTTAAATAATTAAACATAAATTACCAGATCACATCCATCACCACTCAAATTGGGTCATCATGGTCAGTTAAGAAATTATCATCCCTTGAATCAATCATCAATCACTGACTCAGATAAACCTCTTCGCTTCTACTCTTTCTGCTACACATCCAAATTTTGATCACAGTAGTAGAGTTAAAAGAAAAGAAGAGACAAACAACCAACACATTCCTGGGGAAGATGTTGTGATGGAGAGGGTGAACAGACGGACCTTTTGAATTTCTGAACCCAATTCCAAGAGTCTTGGCCTCTTCAATGGATAGATTGGACATGGTCGTATGCTCGTCCAATAGAGCATCCCACAAATTAAGCGAGCAACTATTAGAGTTATTGTCCGTTAGGTTGTTAATCTTCCTTGAGACGCGAAATATTTGGAAGGAGCTTGTGTCCTCAAGCGTGGTATTCAACGGACTCGTTTTTGTCGCAGTCAAGGCTGCTAGAAATTTGGTCTTCAAATCAGATATCTTTGTCTTCTTTGTTGCTGGTACAAGACCGTAGCTATTGTGACCATTTTTTCGAGCTGTCAGCCTGTGTTTCTTTTAAAGTTTTCAATCACATACAAGATTGAATACCCATATTGGTGACAGACTTTTATCAAACTTGAGCAAGATGATGGTCAGCTGTCTTCAAGAGGAAAGATTATCTAATGTGTTTAAGACTAGGTCGAAGGACTTGAAATACGCTTGATCAAATTGAGACCATTATGTTGGCATGAAGGGCTTGAATTTTGATGTTTGGGTTGAATGCTGACGCCGTCTAACAAGCTACCCAAGTGTGTATTTTCGATGTAGATTTAGCTCCTGATATACATTAACTGAGGTGAGAGGTCAGAAGGTTCTCTTACAAGTGCTTTAGGTCTCATGCTTCTGTTGGAACAGAAACTGCTGGTTTAGGTTAAGCATGTTCAAGTTGGTTGTTAGCTGCCAATTGCTCGACGGTGTCTAGTTTTAGTGGTTGTGTGTGGCAGCATCTTTGACCGGTTCCTAAATTGGAGGTGGTGTTTAGATTTGATTTTCCAAAAACAATTGGCTTGACTCTAATAAATAGGTAAGCTATTGTGTTCTGATGTTTTACTGGTGATAGTGTTGAACCAGATGAAAAGAAGAAGAAAAGAAAACTGGTTGGCTTACTTGGAGTTTGCCCTTTGTTTGCCCTTCTGAGAGGTCAGTTGTTGAGTTTCTGACCATACAGATCCTGGTGCACTGATTTCAAGAGTGTGATTGATGGTCTCATTGCTGAAGCTCTGTGGCTCGGTTGCATAAACACTACAACATCCCACACACCTACAGGTGTTGTATCCTACCAGCAGTATCCAGCCCACTAAACCTCAAAACCCCAGACCTATCATGAGGCCAATCGAAAGGTGCCCCTATCACCAGGGGCTAAGTCCAAGCCACAAGTCTCAGACCCCTGAGTGCAGAGAAACAACACTGGGGTTTCAGGCTTTGACATCCCTCCAACACCCATGAATGTATTTATTATCATTGTGTATTTTTGTATAGATCTTAATTGGTACGCTCTAGGCTCCTGGTAATACTTTCTTCCTGCTATGTAATGAATTTATTTTTTGCTTTTATTTTGTGTATTATATTGTAACTGGGAAACTTGAAGAATGTAAAATTACAAGATCAGACACAGATTCCTTTTGACCAAAAGGGAATGCACTTCATGGCTGGCTTGAAACCTGTCTGACCAACCTCTATTTCTGCCTCTCTGCTTTTGAGTAAAACATTTAAAACTGCCCAGAACAATCACTTCGGTCAGGAAATCCCATCTTCCTTCACCAGATTCTTTTTTGAATAATCTGCCTAGTCTTTTAGTATCTTAGAAAATTCAAAGGGGGGTCAGTTAGGTGCCCTGGAGAGTTTTCTAATTTCCTACAAGTCTGAACTCAACATTGCATCCAATCTTCCTTCTCCACCGGATGAATTTTTAAATAATCTACCTAGTCTTTTAGAATCCCTAGTCTTTTAGTATCTTAGGAAATTCAAAGGGGGGTCAGTCAGGTGCCCTGGAGAGTTTTCTAATTTCCTACAAGTCTAAACCCAATTTTGCTTCCATCTCTCATGCCTCATAGTCCTGATTCTGAGGAGGAATATGAACTGGAAGATCATGATCCAGGCCATATTGATCTATCTGAAAACTCTTGTGTTCAACTCTCTGAGAAATCTTGCAAAACACTTAAAAACAGAATTTTTCATTCAAAATCCTTCTACCATGGTTGCCTCCCATTGGTATTAAAAATTTCCAAGCAAGTTGAAAAAAACCCTTCTCAATTGATCATTGCACCTTTTCACACTCCCATGACTTAATTGTAACTAATGATGGCAGCGGGAAGATAGTCCTTTTTTTAGTTTCCTTTCATCCCCATGATTCCTCAAACCCAACATTCAATCATCTTTCTGAACTCATAGGAGACCTATACCTGATGGCCAACCATTGCTCAAATCTGAAAAATAAAGAAAAGCTCAGCGGACATATGTCAGGAATAGGGTTTTGGGGAGGTTATGAGTCAGAGAAAACTGCTGGTATGTTTCTCTATTGTAAAATTAATCAAGATTCATCAACTGATACTGAGACTACTTTCTAGGCACATATGCAATCCAAACAAGCCTGGCACCCTCAGCACAACACCTTGGGCGTTGATAAACGCACACCAATTTTTTTTGGCGTGCGGGGCCTACACGCCAAAAAAAAGTGGCGTGTAGGGTCTACACGCCAATTTTATTTGGCGTGTGAGACCCACACGCCAAAAATGGCGTGTGAGACCCGCACGCCAAAAATGGCGTGTGGTTCCCACACGCCAATTTTTTTTGGCGTGTGGGCCCCGCATGCCAAATAAAATTGGCGTGTGGGAGCGCGCGCCAAACAATTGGCGTGCGGCTCCCACACGCCAATTGTTTGGCGTGTGGGAGGATCCCGCTCACGT